>CM064545.1:2673297-3094155 GCA_032716605.1 Paralithodes platypus
TGGGGCACTGCAGCTCGCTAGCGCTCGCCAGGATGGGGGATAGGCTACAGTTGTCCTAGAATGATCTGCTTTATTTCATTAGTGTCGTGTTGCCACAGACAGTCTAGAAGTGGTCTTTGTTTTGGTCTGTGACTGCGCCTTATTTTTTATATTCTCTATAATATAAATCTTGCTTGTGTGGGAGGCGAGCGAGAGAGGGTGAGGGGGTACAACTGGCAGCGGGGTGAGCTATGACGCGGCTCGCTTGGGCGCTGACGGCGTTGGCGGCCGGGTGGTCAACTAGTCCCTGCCCATCGTGGCCTCGTGTTTTTTACCAGCTCACCGTCGGCCAGTCGTATTGTACGCGAAGCTCTCAGATATTTCCATGTATTAGATAAAGGAGGTATTATGCTTTATTGAGGGGTTGGAGAGACGGACTTTTCCGTGTGTGTCCTCTCTCGGGAAGGTTGTAGACCGGTATATGTCTCCCTGGCAAGGAGTTGAGTGATTCTGCTTGGTTATCTAAAGCTAGACTAGGGGTAAGGTTACTGTGTCGTTGTCTCCGATGTGTGCAGTGTTAGCTAAGCTCTGCACGGCATCGACAGGTACTGTGGGAGCCTAAGTTGTCTTCGGGTTGGTTTACATTGCGAGCACAGCGCTGTGGTGTGAGAGGGCCATAGCCTATCCCTCACAACATAGTGCTGCCTCTTTGTGTTGACTTCTGAGGGATCGCCAGGATAGAGCTAGGTACTAGAGACCTAGATATATCAAGAGAGCATCCCCGTCATATAACGTAATCTTCATTATACCACCCTCGGACAACGTTAGGCTACGAGCCGCATGCTCGCCCATTGTTGCCCTGCCTTGATACCCCAGCTAGACTTTATTAACTGAGCAGACACTGGTTAGAGATAAGCCCCATTATTATATGTATGCAACATTATTATTCACTGCACTTTTGAGCCGAGGTTGTTGTTGAGTTGCACAACCCGAGTAGGCTGTTGCGTTGTGTCACGAAGCATTTCTTTAGTTGTCGAGCATTACTACCTTTGCGCAGTCTTTATTATTCGCCTGCCTATTATTACTATATGTCCTAGCATTTATTGTGACCTGTATTCTGCATTATAATTGTTCAAGATTCTTTACGAACATCTTCCCAGCATCAGACTTATTTCAGAAGTTTCCAGTTGATGTTGCAGGACTAGCATTGCACTTTCTTTAATACAGGAGTGCCAGTTATTTGAGTATCTACCGTAACGTTAATTAATCACGTTAACTATCTTTTCTTTGTGTAACCTAATCGAGTAATCTTTTACTGTTTGAGAATAGGCTGTTTCATTGAGCGTCAGCCTAGTGTGTGTGCACCAGTTACCGAGTCATAGGATACCTCGTTGTCCAGGCACGACTCAGGGCGGTAATGGTGTTTTGTTTTCCAGTGTTTAAGGCAGGGGTTGGATCTAGTGTTACCGTTGTTGCATTTTGCCATTATCTAGTCCAATGTTGAAGAGCCCTGTGTCTTTGAGAACCTGGATCGTAACAAATGGCGACCTAGCTCAGGATCTTGTGAACTAAGAGATAATTGCAGGATTGTTGTGGTCATTTGTTTTATTGAGGAATATAGTGGGCACGTTAATTTTTTTTGGCAAAGTAGTATAGCACTTGAGAGTCTTCAGACATTTTTGGCAAGTGAATAGTGCTACATAAGAGTTTGGGGTACTTTTTTTCTGAATATTGTGGTGAGAAATTTTTGTGAGCATCATGTCTTATACCGGGTCAGAGGAGAATGGAGACACAATACGTAATGTCGAAACTGAGGAACAACAGCATGATGAAAGGGTTAATCGGGTGAACTGTGAGGAGGATGCTAGGATATTTTTGCAATGGCCTGTTACTGCCGAGCGGTTGGAGGGTATGGATCGGTACGGTCTTCAATGCCTGGCCACAGCTATCGGTCATGCGGTTACTAGCAGCATGACCAAGGATATCTTGATAGCGTGTGTACTGGGCAGGGTGACTGGTGAGCGAGATGGGTTGAGTGCTCAGAGCCCTTCGGCCATGCTTCCCCTACACTCGACTCCCAGCCATCCCAGTAGTTTGCCGACCCCGGGTATGCTTCCGCAGTTGGGTGGTGACTGGCAGGGTGGGTTGCCCCTGGGGGGACCACCGGTAATTTCAAACATTGTAGCACCTGCACCTCCTCAAGGGTTAACTCCAGAATTATTGCTTCAGCTCGAATTAGCTAAGATTCAGCAGCAAATAGAATTAGCCAAAATAGAAGAGAGAAAAACTATCAGTCATGAGCACATAGAGCTAGCAAAAATCCAAGCTGAGTCGACTAGGTACTGTGCCGACATGGACGTAGAGAAGTCGCGAGTAGAGACAACGGGACAGCGACTTGGGGCTGGTAACCGTGTTCATGAGCAGTCTCTCTCGTACCTGTTGAAACTGGTTCCTGTGTTTGATGAGAGTGGTGTAACAGAATATATCACACGATTCGAGAAGAAGTGCCAGATCCACCAGTGGCCTGGGGAGAAGTGGGCAGCCCTTGTTTCCTCTAGACTTGTGGGCAAGGGACTCAGGGCTTATGATGCATTGCCGATAGAGTCGTGTATTATCTACGAGGAACTCAAGGAGGCTGTCCTGAGAGCATACGAACTACAACCAGAGACGTACAGGTTGAAGTTCCGGGGTGTTACCAAGGGTCGGGAGAGCACCTTTTTGGAGCATTCCCGGGAGCTGTCCGATGCTTTTGGGAATTGGCTGAGGTCGGAGAAAGCTACTACGTTTGACGACATTAAACAGTTGGTGCTTTTAGAGCAGTTTTTCAAATGCACGGGCGGCGACCTGACGTTAAACCTGAAAGAAAAGCAACCAAAAACTCTACAGGAGGCAGCTGAGATGGCTGACCTCCGGCTATCACTAATTCGTGGGTGCGGGTCTGCCCAGCGTAGTGAGGCAGGTAACAAGGGGCGTGACGCCCCACCCCCCCGAGTTAGTGATATACCTTATGCAAACAAGTACAAGAGCCATGATACCAAGACTGACCACAAGACTAGCACCGTCCCATTTAAGAAGGGGCCGGGCCCTTCCCAGTACCAAGGGAAGCCCAAAGGGGAGTTGGAGTGTTATCATTGTCATAAAAAGGGGCACTTTGCAAGAGTCTGTCCTAGCAAACCACCTACAGCAGCTGTGTCTTTGGCCTGCAACATTGGTGTGTTTTCGAAGTCATCTGAGTTTGCCCGGGGCAGTTCGTCAGAGGCTGAGGCACAGCCAATGCAGAAGCACCTGGGAGGCTCGAACCCTGCTCAGGATGTTTTTTGCGACCATAGAGGGCGGGGTTGCGTGATGTGGGCGGGGCGCAAGCATGGAGTAGAGGTCTTGCGTGATACAGGTGCTTCCCAGACTCTGATGAAAAACTTGACTGGCTACCCTATAAACGCGGCTCGGGTGGTAGCGGTGCAGGGTATTAATGCAACTCGGTCATACCCGCTGGTGCGGTTGGAGTTGGAGGTGGATGGTGTGGCACGTGAATTGGATGTCGGGATTGTGGAGAAACTGCCAGTAGAGGGCGTCGACCTTCTTCTCGGCAACGACTTTGCAATGCCCGCTTCTGAGGTTCTACCCTTAGTCGTTGCCGAGAGGCCGGCCGACGTGAGTAGGGAAGAGCAAGAGTGGGTCGAGCGGTGCCAGACACAACCCTTGGCGTGTATTGTCACCCGAGCTCGGGCAGCTAAAGTGTCACAGCCTAGTCCTCCGTCTTCAGACCAGCGGAGGAACGATCAACAGGAGGAGGCTAAAGCTGGAGTTGGTTTTAAGAGTTTTGACTCGGCGGCTCTCCTGGGTGATTCAGTATTAGCACCATTACTTAATTCTGGAGTAGCCCCTGGGCCTGTCATCGAGAGTGACGAGGCTGGGCATGACGAGTCTCCACGACAGCAAGCAACGTTATGTACATCGAGAGAGACAGAGGGAGCAGCCCAGTATCGGGGAAGGTCATGCATTGCTCCGGGAGCAGTTAGATCGCTTGGCACCCTCAGATATACGTCGGTTGCAACTAGAGGACCCTGAGCTCCAAACGTGTGCTAATGGAGCTGTAGAGCTCGACGAGGACGGCGATGCACAGCCAGGAGATTTTTTTATTTAGAAGGCATCCTCTATAGGCGTTTTCAAGACCCTAAACGTAGTTGGCAAGAGGGGTCCGGAGTAGTGGACCAGTTGGTGGTGCCACGGGAGTGCAGGGATAGCCTACTGAGGTTGGCGCATGACATACCACTGGCAGGACATCTAGGGGTGAGAAAAACAGTGGCGGCTTTAGAAAAATTGTTTTGGTGGCCGGGGTTGAAGGGGCAGGTGGTAACCTGGATAGCAAGGTGTCATACGTGCCAGAGGGTTGGAAAACCTAACCAAACAATTCCGAGAGCCCCGTTGCACCCCATTGCTGTCAGTGGACCGCCCTTCAGTAAGGTCATCATTGATATGGTCGGACCCCTACCCCCTACTAGAGCCGGTAATAAATTTCTATTAACTATCATGGATGTGGCCACTCGTTATCCTGATGCATATCCAATGAGAAATGGCACGGCGAAAACTGTTGTCCGGAACCTGCTCTTGTATTGCTCGCGGTATGGTTACCCGCAAGAGGTGCAATCGGACCAAGGTTCTAATTTTACCTCTAATCTGTTCAAACAAACTATGATTCAGCATGGCATCAGCACTGTCGTCTCTTCTGCGTATCACCCGGAGAGTCAAGGGGTGTTGGAGAGGTGGCACGCCACGCTGAAAAGCATGCTTCGATGTTATTGCGCAGAGAACGGAAAGGATTGGGACCTTGGTCTGCCGTATGTTTTGTTTGCGGCAAGAGAAGTACCTGGAGAGAGTCTCGGTTTCAGTCCGAATGAGCTTGTTTTTGGGCATCAGGTGAGGGGCCCTCTCCACATGGTGAAGGAGATTTGGGAGGGTACCGCTAAGCCATGTTCTATGTTGAGATACGTCCTCGAGAGCAGAGAGAGAATGCTTAGAAGTCTGGAGCTGGCCGGGCGTAATTTGGTGAGTTCGCAGGCCCGTATGAAGGACAGGTACGATACTAAGGCGAAACTCCGGGAGTTTCAGGTAGGTCAAGAGGTGTTGGTCCTGTTGCCTTTGGCAGGTCATCCTCTGGCTGCCAAGTACGCTGGGCCTTATCGGGTGGTGTCAAAGATCTCCGATCTAGATTACCTCGTTGCCACTCCAGACCGGAAGAAGCGTAACCAACTATGCCACATTAATTTGTTGAAGGAGTATGTGAGGCGCCCACCTGAGTCACTAGCTGTCCCTGTGTTGACCTGCTGCGGTCATGGTGGAGAAGGAGAGGGGGGCAGCAATGATCAGGTGGATGATAACTGGGATTGTCATGTCTCGGCTGATCAGTGGGCGGGGAATTCGAGCCAATGTGCGCATGATGCTCTGGCGCACCTGCCGGAGGAACAGCAGGTGGCAGTGCAGCGCCTGTTCGATTCATACCCCACTGTATTTGCCGAGCACCCAGGCCTCACTACTCAAGCGGTGCATGACGTCGATGTAGGAGAGCACCCCCCCCTTCAAGTCGATACCTTATCGGGTGCCACCCATTAAACTCCCAGCGCTCAGGGATGAGCTGGAGAATATGCTGGCGAGAGGCTTGATCGAGAAGGGGGCAGTACGGTGGACTTCTCCTGTCACTCTGCAGCCCAAACCTGATGGAAAAGTTCGGTTCTGCATTGACTTTAGGCGGTTGAACGGGTTGACCCCCACCAATGCATATCCTCTTCCCCGGGTGGATGACAGTGTGGATAAGATCGGGAAAGCAAGGTACTTGACCAAGGTAGACCTCGTCAAAGGCTACTGGCAAGTACCACTGTCTGAGCGGGCTAAAGAGGTGTGCGGGTTTGTGGTGGATGGCAGTACTTACCGTTGCAACGTGATGCCATATGGTCTGAAAAATGCACCGGCCACTTTCCAGAGCTTAATGAACGACATCGTAGCAGACATCCCAAACTGTACTGTCTATCTTGATGACGTGATCATTTATGACAACGATTTCCAAAGTCACTGTGAGCACATAGAAGCCTTATTTAGTCAACTTAGTAAAGCAGGCTTGGTGGTTAATCTGGGCAAGTGTAACTTTGTGCAAGGCACGGTGCAGTATCTGGGGTTTGTGGTTGGGTTAGGGCAGGTGAGCCCGCCCCAACAGAAGATACAGGCTATCGACTTGTTCCCCAGGCCGACCACCAAGCGGCAGATCATGAGATTTTTGGGCATGATTGGGTATTACCGCCGCTTTATAAGAGGCTATTCTACTGTGTTAGCTCCTTTGACAGATCTACTAGCCAAAGATAAAAAGTTCCGCTGGGCACCTGAGTGTGAGCAGGCGTTTCGAGTAGTTAAACACCTTTTATGCACTCACCCTATCCTCAGGGCCCCGGACTTTGAACGACCATTTCAGTTGGCGACTGATGCCAGCGGAGTAGGGGCTGGTGCCGTACTTTTGCAGACAGACGAGGAAGGTCTTGAGCATCCAGTCAGTTTCTTTTCAAAGAAATTTAATTCAGCACAAAAAAACTATTCGGTTGTTGAAAAGGAACTGCTGGCAATCGTGTTAGCGCTCAGACACTTTGAGGTCTATGTTCCTGCCTATGGGCCAGTCGTGGTAGTGTATACCGACCACCACCCGCTTAAATTCCTCAATCAATTCCACAACCGGAATATGAGGCTGACCAGATGGTCGCTCATGTTGCAAGAGTACAACTTAGACATTCGCCATATTGCCGGATGTGAGAATGTGATTGCGGACTGTTTGTCGCGGGTGGAGGATCCGGGGTAGGCTACCACAGTATGTTGGTATAGCCTCCTGTCTTGGCTCGCGGTGTATTTTTGCTCTGGTGCTTGTTGGCTCGCGTGTGTAGCATCAGCGTAGGGTCGCAGGGCAGGAATTGTTGGCTTTGATTAGAAGAAAATTAGGCTACATCTATAGTAGCCGCCAAAAACAACATTAAAATAAAATATGAAAAATTAAATAAAAACTCTTTCTTTTTAATAATTAATTTTAAGATAATATTGTAGCTGAGTACTGAGTGCAGATGATTTTCCCTCAGTAGGCTGTGCTTCTTAAAGCTCGCTCTGGGAGCACAATGTTATGAATTAATGTATTATGTTTGGGAAGGGTGATAAGATTTTTTTTATATATATATAAATGTTGTTGTATTTTTTTTGAGGAGACTGAGCTTGCATTCCATGAGTGGCAGAGTGGTTAGGAGTGGCAGATTCTAGCGACATTCTGCCTGTTCAGATATGGGCCCATGGTTGAGTGTCCCATATCTTGGGGGGGTGTGACGCCTCCCGGCGTTAACAGAATGGTTGCGTGGGGCATTGCAGCTCGCTAGCGCTCGCCAGGATGGGGGGATGGGCTACAGTTGTCCTAGAATTATCTGCTTTATTTCATTAGTGTCGTGTTGCCACAGACAGTCTAGAAATGGTCTTTGTTTTGGTCTGTGACCGCGCCTTATATTTTATATTCGCTATAATATAAATGTTGCTTGTGTGGGAGGCGAGCGAGAGAGGGTGAGGGGGTACACCTGGCAGCGGGGTGAGCTATGACGCGGCTCGCTTGGGCGCTGACGGCGTTGGCGGCCGGGTGGTCAACTAGTCCCTGCCCATCGCGCGGCCTCGTGTTTTTACCAGCTCAGAGCTTGCCTGACACGCGTATCGTCTACATCCTTTGCAATTCTGTCCCCCATACTCGCCACTTTGCATACTATTTCTCTCTCTCGACTTCTCCTTTCTCATTCTCTAATCTTTATTAAACTCAACATCCCTTCTGGTTTCAGCATAGACGTTCACCGTCGGCCAGTCGTATTGTACGCGAAGCTCTCAGATATTTCCATGTATTAGATTAAGGAGGTATTATGCTTTATTGAGGGGTTGGAGAGACGGACTTTTCCGTGTGTGTCCTCTCTCGGGAAGGTTGTAGACCGGTATATGTCTCCCTGGCAAGGTGTTGAGTGATTCTGCTTGGTTATCTAAAGCTAGACTAGGGGTAAGGTTACTGTGTCGTTGTCTCCGATGTGTGCAGTGTTAGCTAAGCCCTGCACGACATCGACAGGTACTGTGGGAGCCTAAGTTGTCTTCGGGTGGGTTTACTTTGCGAGCACAGCACTGTGGTGTGAGAGGGCCATAGCCTATCCCTCACAACATAGTGCTGCCTCTTTGTGTTGACTTCTGAGGGATCGCCAGGATAGAACTAGGTACTAGAGACCTAGATTTATCAAGAGAGCATCCCCGTCATATAACGTAATCTTCATTATACCACCTTCGGACAACGTTAGGCTACGAGCCGCATGCTCACCCATTGTTGCCCTGCCTTGATACCCCAGCTAGACTTTATTAACTGAGCAGACACTGGTTAGAGATAAGCCCCCATTATTATATGTGTGCAACATTATTATTCACTGCACTTTTGAGCCGAGGTTGTTGTTGAGTTGCACAACCCTAGTAGGCTGTTGCGTTGTGTCACGAAGCATTTCTTTAGTTGTCGAGCATTACTACCTTTGCGCAGTCTTTATTATTCGCCTGCCTATTATTACTATATGTCCTAGCATTTATTGTGACCCGTATTCTGCATTATAATTGTTCAAGATTCTTTACG
Source organism: Paralithodes platypus (assembly GCA_032716605.1). Classification (NCBI taxonomy): domain Eukaryota; kingdom Metazoa; phylum Arthropoda; class Malacostraca; order Decapoda; family Lithodidae; genus Paralithodes; species Paralithodes platypus. The sequence continues at coordinate 2,681,936 of CM064545.1, forward strand.
AACATCTTCCCAGCATCAGACTTATTTCAGAAGTTTCCAGTTGATGTTGCAGGACTAGCATTGCACTTTCTTTAATACAGGAGTGCCAGTTATTTGAGTATCTACCGTAACGTTAATTAATCACGTTACTTATCTTTTCTTTGTGTAACCTAAACGAGTAATCTTTTACTGTTTGAGAATAGGCTGTTTCATCGAGCGTCAGCCTAGTGTGTGTGCACCAGTTACCGAGTCATAGGATACCTCGTTGTCCAGGCACGACTCAGGGCGGTAATGGTGTTTTGTTTTCCAGTGTTTAAGGCAGGGGTTGGATCTAGTGTTACCGTTGTTGCATTTTGCCATTATCTAGTCCAATGTTGAAGAGCCCTGTGTCTTTGAGAACCTGGATCGTAACAAATGGCGACCTAGCTCAAGATCTTGTGAACTAAGAGATAATTGCAGGATTGTTGTGGTCATTTGTTTTATTGAGGAATATAGTGGGCACGTTAATTTTTTTTTGGCAAAGTAGTATAGCACTTGAGAGTCTTCAGACATTTTTGGCAAGTGAATAGTGCTACATAAGAGTTTGGGGTACTTCTTTTCTGAATATTGTGGTGAGAAATTTTTGTGAGCATCATGTCTTATACCGGGTCAGAGGAGAATGGAGACACAATACGTAATGTCGAAACTGAGGAACAACAGCATGATGAAAGGGTTAATCGGGTGAACTGTGAGGAGGATGCTAGGATATTTTTGCAATGGCCTGTTACTGCCGAGCGGTTGGAGGGTATGGATCGGTACGGTCTTCAATGCCTGGCCACAGCTATCGGTCATGCGGTTACTAGCAGCATGACCAAGGATATCTTGATAGCGTGTGTACTGGGCAGGGTGACTGGTGAGCGAGATGGGTTGAGTGCTCAGAGCCCTTCGGCCATGCTTCCCCTACACTCGACTCCCAGCCATCCCAGTAGTTTGCCGACCCCAGGTACGCTTCCGCAGTTGGGTGGTGACTGGCAGGGTGGGTTGCCCCTGGGGGGACCACCGGTAATTTCAAACATTGTAGCACCTGCACCTCCTCAAGGGTTAACTCCAGAATTATTGCTTCAGCTCGAATTAGCTAAGATTCAGCAGCAAATAGAATTAGCCAAAATAGAAGAGAGAAAAACTATCAGTCATGAGCACATAGAGCTAGCAAAAATCCAAGCTGAGTCGACTAGGTACTGTGCCGACATGGACGTAGAGAAGTCGCGAGTAGAGACAACGGGACAGCGACTTGGGGCTGGTAACCGTGTTCATGAGCAGTCTCTCTCGTACTTATTGAAACTGGTTCCGGTGTTTGATGAGAGTGGTGTAACAGAATTTTTCACACGATTCGAGAAGAAGTGCCAGATCCACCAGTGGCCTGGGGAGAAGTGGGCAGCCCTTGTTTCCTCTAGACTTGTGGGCAAGGGACTCAGGGCTTATGATGCATTGCCGATAGAGTCGTGTATTATCTACGAGGAACTCAAGGAGGCTGTCCTGAGAGCATACGAACTACAACCAGAGACGTACAGGTTGAAGTTCCGGGGTGTTACCAAGGGTCGGGAGAGCACCTTTTTGGAGCATTCCCGGGAGCTGTCCGATACTTTTGGGAATTGGCTGAGGTCGGAGAAAGCTACTACGTTTGACGACATTAAACAGTTGGTGCTTTTAGAGCAGTTTTTCAAATGCACGGGCGGCGACCTGACGTTTAACCTTAAAGAAAAGCAACCAAAAACTCTACAGGAGGCAGCTGAGATGGCTGACCTCCGGCTATCACTAATTCGTGGTGCGGGTCTGCCCAGCGTAGTGAGGCAGGTAACAAGGGGCGTGATGCCCCCACCCCCCGAGTTAGTGATATACCTTATGCAAACAAGTACAAGAGCCATGATACCAAGACTGACCACAAGACTAGCACCGTCCCATTTAAGAAGGGGCCGGGCCCTTCCCAGTACCAAGGGAAGCCCAAAGGGGAGTTGGAGTGTTATCATTGTCATAAAAAGGGGCACTTTGCAAGAGTCTGTCCTAGCAAACCACCTACAGCAGCTGTGTCTTTGGCCTGCAACATTGGTGTGTCTTCGAAGTCATCTGAGTTTGCCCGGGGCAGTTCGTCAGAGGCTGAGGCACAGCCAATGCAGAAGCACCTGGGAGGCTCGAACCCTGCTCAGGATGTTTTTTGCGACCATAGAGGGCGGGGTTGCGTGATGTGGGCGGGGCGCAAGCATGGAGTAGAGGTCTTGCGTGATACAGGTGCTTCCCAGACTCTGATGAAAAACTTGACTGGCTACCCTATAAACGCGGCTCGGGTGGTTGCGGTGCAGGGTATTAATGCAACTCGGTCATACCCGCTGGTGCGGTTGGAGTTGGAGGTGGATGGTGTGGCACGTGAATTGGATGTCGGGATTGTGGAGAAACTGCCAGTAGAGGGCGTCGACCTTCTTCTCGGGAACGACTTTGCAATGCCCGCTTCTGAGGTTCTACCCTTAGTCGTTGCCGAGAGGCCGGCCGACGTGAGTAGGGAAGAGCAAGAGTGGGTCGAGCGGTGCCAGACACAACCCTTGGCGTGTATTGTCACCCGAGCTCGGGCAGCTAAAGTGTCACAGCCTAGTCCTCCGTCTTCAGACCAGCGGAGGAACGATCAACAGGAGGAGGCTAAAGCTGGAGTTGGTTTTAAGAGTTTTGACTCGGCGGCTCTCCTGGGTGATTCAGTATTAGCACCATTACTTAATTCTGGAGTAGCCCCTGGGCCTGTCATCGAGAGTGACGAGGCTGGGCATGACGAGTCTCCACGACAGCAAAGTTATGTACATCGAGAGAGACAGAGGGAGCAGCCCAGTATCGGGGAAGGTCATGCATTGCTCCGGGAGCAGTTAGATCGCTTGGCACCCTCAGATATACGTCGGTTGCAACTAGAGGACCCTGAGCTCCAAACGTGTGCTAATGGAGCTGTAGAGCTCGACGAGGACGGCGATGCACAGCCAGGAGATTTTTTTTATTTAGAAGGCATCCTCTATAGGCGTTTTCAAGACCCTAAACGTAGTTGGCAAGAGGGGTCCGGAGTAGTGGACCAGTTGGTGGTGCCACGGGAGTGCAGGGATAGCCTACTGAGGTTGGCGCATGACATACCACTGGCAGGACATCTAGGGGTGAGAAAAACAGTGGCGGCTTTAGAAAAATTGTTTTGGTGGCCGGGGTTGAAGGGGCAGGTGGTAACCTGGATAGCAAGGTGTCATACGTGCCAGAGGGTTGGAAAACCTAACCAAACAATTCCGAGAGCCCCGTTGCACCCCATTGCTGTCAGTGGACCGCCCTTCAGTAAGGTCATCATGGATATGGTCGGACCCCTACCCCCTACTAGAGCCGGTAATAAATTTCTATTAACTATCATGGATGTGGCCACTCGTTATCCTGATGCATATCCAATGAGAAATGGCACGGCGAAAACTGTTGTCCGGAACCTGCTCTTGTATTGCTCGCGGTATGGTTACCCGCAAGAGGTGCAATCGGACCAAGGTTCTAATTTTACCTCTAATCTGTTCAAACAAACTATGATTCAGCATGGCATCAGCACTGTCGTCTCTTCTGCGTATCACCCGGAGAGTCAAGGGGTGTTGGAGAGGTGGCACGCCACGCTGAAAAGCATGCTTCGATGTTATTGCGCAGAGAACGGAAAGGATTGGGACCTTGGTCTGCCGTATGTTTTGTTTGCGGCAAGAGAAGTACCTGGAGAGAGTCTCGGTTTCAGTCCGAATGAGCTTGTTTTTGGGCATCAGGTGAGGGGCCCTCTCCACATGGTGAAGGAGATTTGGGAGGGTACCGCTAAGCCATGTTCTATGTTGAGATACGTCCTCGAGAGCAGAGAGAGAATGCTTAGAAGTCTGGAGCTGGCCGGGCGTAATTTGGTGAGTTCGCAGGCCCGTATGAAGGACAGGTACGATACTAAGGCGAAACTCCGGGAGTTTCAGGTAGGTCAAGAGGTGTTGGTCCTGTTGCCTTTGGCAGGTCATCCTCTGGCTGCCAAGTACGCTGGGCCTTATCGGGTGGTGTCAAAGATCTCCGATCTAGATTACCTCGTTGCCACTCCAGACCGGAAGAAGCGTAACCAACTATGCCACATTAATTTGTTGAAGGAGTATGTGAGGCGCCCACCTGAGTCACTAGCTGTCCCTGTGTTGACCTGCTGAGGTCATGGTGGAGAAGGAGAGGGGGGCAGCAATGATCAGGTGGATGATAACTGGGATTGTCATGTCTCGGCTGATCAGTGGGCGGGGAATTCGAGCCAATGTGCACATGATGCTCTGGCCCACCTGCCGGAGGAACAGCAGGTGGCAGTGCAGCGCCTGTTCGATTCATACCCCACTGTATTTGCCGAGCACCCAGGCCTCACTACTCAAGCGGTGCATGACGTCGATGTAGGAGAGCAGCCCCCCCTTCAAGTCGATACCTTATCGGGTGCCACCCATTAAACTCCCAGCGCTCAGGGATGAGCTGGAGAATATGCTGGCGAGAGGCTTGATCGAGAAGGGGGCAGTACGGTGGACTTCTCCTGTCACTCTGCAGCCCAAACCTGATGGAAAAGTTCGGTTCTGCATTGACTTTAGGCGGTTGAACGGGTTGACCCCCACCAATGCATATCCTCTTCCCCGGGTGGATGACAGTGTGGATAAGATCGGGAAAGCAAGGTACTTGACCAAGGTAGACCTCGTCAAAGGCTACTGGCAAGTACCACTGTCTGAGCGGGCTAAAGAGGTGTGCGGGTTTGTGGTGGATGGCAGTACTTACCGTTGCAACGTGATGCCATATGGTCTGAAAAATGCACCGGCCACTTTCCAGAGCTTAATGAACGACATAGTAGCAGACATCCCAAACTGTACTGTCTACCTTGATGACGTGATCATTTATGACAACGATTTCCAAAGTCACTGTGAGCACATAGAAGCCTTATTTAGTCAACTTAGTAAAGCAGGCTTGGTGGTTAATCTGGGCAAGTGTAACTTTGTGCAAGGTACGGTGCAGTATCTGGGGTTTGTGGTTGGGTTAGGGCAGGTGAGCCCGCCCCAACAGAAGATACAGGCTATCGACTTGTTCCCCAGGCCGACCACCAAGCGGCAGATCATGAGATTTTTGGGCATGATTGGGTATTACCGCCGCTTTATAAGAGGCTATTCTACTGTGTTAGCTCCTTTGACAGATCTACTAGCCAAAGATAAAAAGTTCCGCTGGGCACCTGAGTGTGAGCAGGCGTTTCGAGTAGTTAAACACCTTTTATGCACTCACCCTATCCTCAGGGCCCCGGACTTTGAACGACCATTTCAGTTGGCGACTGATGCCAGCGGAGTAGGGGCTGGTGCCGTACTTTTGCAGACAGACGAGGAAGGTCTTGAGCATCCAGTCAGTTTCTTTTCAAAGAAATTTAATTCAGCACAAAAAAACTATTCGGTTGTTGAAAAGGAACTGCTGGCAATCGTGTTAGCGCTCAGACACTTTGAGGTCTATGTTCCTGCCTATGGGCCAGTCGTGGTAGTGTATACCGACCACCACCCGCTTAAATTCCTCAATCAATTCCACAACCGGAATATGAGGCTGACCAGATGGTCGCTCATGTTGCAAGAGTACAACTTAGACATTCGCCATATTGCCGGATGTGAGAATGTGATTGCGGACTGTTTGTCGCGGGTGGAGGATCCGGGGTAGGCTACCACAGTATGTTGGTATAGCCTCCTGTCTTGGCTCGCGGTGTATTTTTGCGCTGGTGCTTGTTGGCTCGCGTGTGTAGCATCAGCGTAGGGTCGCAGGGCAGGAATTGTTGGCTTTGATTAGAAGAAAATTAGGCTACATCTATAGTAGCCGCCAAAAACAACATTAAAATAAAATATGAAAAATTAAATAAAAACTTTCTTTTTAATAATTAATTTTAAGATAATATTGTAGCTGAATACTGAGTGCAGATGATTTTCCCTCAGTAGGCTGTGCTTCTTAAAGCTCGCTCTGGGAGCACAATGTTATGAATTAATGTATTATGTTTGGGAAGGGTGATAAGATTTTTTTTTTATATATATAAATGTTGTTGTATTTTTTTTGAGGAGACTGAGCTTGCATTCCATGAGTGGCAGAGTGGTTAGGAGTGGCAGATTCTAGCGACATTCTGCCTGTTCAGATATGGGCCCATGGTTGAGTGTCCCATATCTTGAGGGGGGTGTGACGCCTCCCGGCGTTAACAGAATGGTTGCGTGGGGCATTGCAGCTCGCTAGCGCTCGCCAGGATGGGGGGATGGGCTACAGTTGTCCTAGAATTATCTGCTTTATTTTATTAGTGTCGTGTTGCCACAGACAGTCTAGAAATGGTCTTTGTTTTGGTCTGTGACCGCGCCTTATATTTTATATTCGCTATAATATAAATGTTGCTTGTGTGGGAGGCGAGCGAGAGAGGGTGAGGGGGTACACCTGGCAGCGGGGTGAGCTATGACGCGGCTCGCTTGGGCGCTGATGGCGTTGGCGGCCGGGTGGTCAACTAGTGCCTGCCCATCGTGGCCTCGTGTTTTTTACCAGCTCAGAGCTTGCCTGACACGCGTATCGTCTACATCCTTTGCAATTCTGTCCCCCATACTCGCCACTTTGCATACTATTTCTCTCTCTCGATTTCTCCTTTCTCATTCTCTAATCTTTATTAAACTCAACATCCCTTCTGGTTTCAGCATAGACGTTCACCGTCGGCCAGTCGTATTGTACGCGAAGCTCTCAGATATTTCCATGTATTAGATTAAGGAGGTATTATGCTTTATTGAGGGGTTGGAGAGACGGACTTTTCCGTGTGTGTCCTCTCTCGGGAAGGTTGTAGACCGGTATATGTCTCCCTGGCAAGGTGTTGAGTGATTCTGCTTGGTTATCTAAAGCTAGACTAGGGGTAAGGTTACTGTGTCGTTGTCTCCGATGTGTGCAGTGTTAGCTAAGCCCTGCACGACATCGACAGGTACTGTGGGAGCCTAAGTTGTCTTCGGGTGGGTTTACTTTGCGAGCACAGCACTGTGGTGTGAGAGGGCCATAGCCTATCCCTCACAACATAGTGCTGCCTCTTTGTGTTGACTTCTGAGGGATCGCCAGGATAGAACTAGGTACTAGAGACCTAGATTTATCAAGAAAGCATCCCCGTCATATAACGTAATCTTCATTATACCACCTTCGGACAACGTTAGGCTACGAGCCGCATGCTCACCCATTGTTGCCCTGCCTTGATACCCCAGCTAGACTTTATTAACTGAGCAGACACTGGTTAGAGATAAGCCCCCATTATTATATGTGTGCAACATTATTATTCACTGCACTTTTGAGCCGAGGTTGTTGTTGAGTTGCACAACCCTAGTAGGCTGTTGCGTTGTGTCACGAAGCATTTCTTTAGTTGTCGAGCATTACTACCTTTGCGCAGTCTTTATTATTCGCCTGCCTATTATTACTATATGTCCTAGCATTTATTGTGACCCGTATTCTGCATTATAATTGTTCAAGATTCTTTACGAACATCTTCCCAGCATCAGACTTATTTCAGAAGTTTCCAGTTGATGTTGCAGGACTAGCATTGCACTTTCTTTAATACAGGAGTGCCAGTTATTTGAGTATCTACCGTAACGTTAATTAATCACGTTACTTATCTTTTCTTTGTGTAACCTAAACGAGTAATCTTTTACTGTTTGAGAATAGGCTGTTTCATCGAGCGTCAGCCTAGTGTGTGTGCACCAGTTACCGAGTCATAGGATACCTCGTTGTCCAGGCACGACTCAGGGCGGTAATGGTGTTTTGTTTTCCAGTGTTTAAGGCAGGGGTTGGATCTAGTGTTACCGTTGTTGCATTTTGCCATTATCTAGTCCAATGTTGAAGAGCCCTGTGTCTTTGAGAACCTGGATCGTAACAAGGGGTAAAGAACCCCTTGAGGCGGTTGAGCACACCTAGTTTCTGGTAGGCTAGCCCTAGCAACACTGGTAAAATGGTCTTTCCAAGAGAGAGCAGAAGAAAAGGAGACACCGAGAATATTGAGAGAAGGTGAAGTATTAATTTTTGTGTAGTTGAAGTATAGGAGATACTATTCTGAGAGTTCCGAATGGGTAGTAAGATGAAGTTATTAGGTTTTGGAAGCATTAAAGGCGACAAGGTTTTCTCTGCCCCAATTGGGGCATAATATTAGAAGTTTTATCAAACAAAATTGACCTTTCAGAACAATACCTGCCTGTGAGAAGTCTCCTACATAAACTGTTTTCATCCACATAATATTGTGTATGGAAAACATATGTGTGTGATCAAAGTAAGAAAGTAATTTTTATTAATTAGTTTACTATTCAGATAATTTCACGTCACCATTTGAGATAACTACATTCATACTTCAGTCACAATAATGTTATTTATTGACAAAATATACTGTGGAAAACACAGAGCATAAGTGGGTGGAGACTGTACATTTCATGCTGCCTAGTGTTAGACAATTTTATTCAGATATACAAATCCAGCAACGTCAAAGAGATAAGATTTACATTTTTAACAGAACAGAAATAGATCATCTACACTTCAAAGGGTTAAGGGGAGGTTTGTATTTAGCTCTTTAGACCTGCATTAAGCTTCAACATAAAAACCTATCGAGATTATTGTGTACATTTATTTTCGGTAGCAAAATGTCGCGTCTGTAGGCCTGTTCTTTCTAAATTACAGGTTTGTTATCGCTCGCCAGGAAAACGTCGACGCCTAAACGGTAAGAAGGATCTTAAAATTAATAGAAAAGGTGCGAATGGTCTTAATATCTCCAAACTAATGGGGGCGAACGCCTTAAAATATCAAAACTGATGTGTATAAACATGAGGGAGAAGGGGGCACATATACGTTTTCTTTATGTTCACTATATAACGCTATATTAATGTGATTACAGATAAAGAGCAACTAAGGGAGATCAAGATGAAAGGAGTATTTTGAAGGACTAATGAGTGGAAATGGAAATAGAGCAGTTGTCAATGATAGGGGTTTGGTAGATGTGCAATGTGAAGACATGTTTTTTGTTTTTTTGTTTTTTTTCTATATGATTGAGGGAGGCAAACGGCAGAACTGCCTATAGCGAGTGCCTCCCCCATAGTTGAAAGACTAACAGGGCCAAAATCAAGGGACGTTTGAGCCAAAATGCCTGGACACACGGAGTTTGAAGCAATTTAAGTCATAGGAAGCGGGAAAGAGTGATTCTGGGAGAGAGTTCCAGAGCTCGGCTGTTGAGTAGAAGAAAGTTTGAGAATAACGTTTCACTCTTGGGTTGGAGAGTTGCACAGAGTAGGGGTGGGATTGAGTTGCAAGACGGGTACCATGTGCCTTACGTAAAGGAGGTGTTTTTTTTGTTTTTTTTTCTATAACCAACTACTTCCTCTCGGGCATAGGCTGATAGCCTTTACACTCTACCGCTGAACACGGAGAGGCCCATGAGGTCTTGCTCCAGTCTAGGGAGTGAGACATGCGAAGCTTCACGGCTCGAAGCAACTCCATCTCTGAAGCTGTTCCGCTTCTGTGCTTCACAGTCTCATCCCCCAGGCTCGGATCCTCACTCTCAGAACGCCACCTATTGAGCAATTAACTCACTAGGCATTGCCCCCCTGTAGCATATTTTTGAATATGGGAATATTCATACAATGCTATTTTAATCAGGGAACAATGAGGGTATTTATTTGGCATTTCGGTGTGCTGTGGTAATGCACTGTTACTAGGTACAGCACAAATTCCATCCCAATAATATCTTCCCATTGACATATTGGGTATACACTGGGAAAGCTCTGAAGAACACTGATTATTATAGTAGCGATAGAATAGCGAGAGAGATGCAACATTACGGTGGAGAGAGAGAGATTGCAGAGAGTTGGTGAGTGGACGGGAGTTAATGATAAGAAAGGCCTTCCTTTCAACTTTGCCTAGGAGAGCGATGTGAGAGGAACCTCCCCACACATGTGAACAATACTCAATACAAGGACGCACTATGCCCCTTTACAGAGCAAGAAGCTGTGCAGGGGAAAAGAACCCCCTAAGGCGGTTGAGCACACCCAGCTTCTGGGAGGCTGCCTTAGCAAGACTGGTAATATGGTCCTTCCAACTGAGAGTAGAAGAAAAAGAGACACCAAGAATACTGAGAGAAGATGAAGGATTGATTTTTGTATTGTTGAAGAATAATGGATAGTCCGCTGGGAGTTCCTTACGGGTAGATAGATGGAGAAATTGGGTTTTGGAAGCATTAACCCTTAATTAGCGGCGAGCAACATAAGTCGAGTTAAATAAAGCTGGACTATGTGGCGGCGCTCGACATAGGTCGAGTGGCAATTTCAGCACGTAATGTTGCTGAGAGAGAGAGACAAGTGGTGGCAGGAGAGTAGCGAGCGTATGACTGCTCCAGACCACCGCGGCGAACATACTGACACGAATCCCAGCTCCCTCCTCCCTCTCTCACTCGCTATATAAGGAATTGTATCGGGAAAGTGGCTAATTACATGCTTTTTGCACTCGCGTTGCACGGTTATTGCAAGAAAACTAGCCATCATAAAAGGATCGTTATGGTGTCATTCGAAAGCTCTGTTTATGCCCTTTCAGGGATAGATACTTGTTTTACGTTCTGGGTCTTATTTAGGCATGAAAATGATCACGTAAACAGCCCTATTTTGGCTAAAAACACCCCGCTGGGCGGTACATATAAATAAACCGCATAGGCCGCTCTTAAGGTGTTAAAGGTAACAAGGTTTTCTCTGCCCCAATTGGAGATAGTATTTAGATCAGAATTTAAGATTCTATGGCTTCATTACGTTTGTCGTTGAGGGATTGCTGGCTGGGGCGTTCTGAAAAACTAATGGAGTAGTGTAAGGTTGAGTCGTCTGCATATGAATGGATGGGAATTGAAGTACAGTTGAGGAGATCATTTATAAAAATTAGAAAGAGAATAGGAGATAGGACAGAGCCCTGAGGAACACCGGAGTTTATAGGGTGAGGAAGTGAACAATGGCCGTCCACAACCGCGGCTGTGGAAATGCCGGAAAGGAAATTAGAGACAAAGGCACAGATGGAGGGATAGAAACCGAAGGAGGGTAGTTTAGAAATTAATTATTTGTGCCAGACTCTATCGAAGGCTTTCGATATGTCTAGTGCAATAGAAAAAGTCTCACCGAATTCCCGAAAGGAGGATGACTAAGAGTTAGTAAGATATGAAAGAAGATCACCATTAGAGCGACCCTTAACCCCTAAGTGTCGGCGCGCAACATAAGTCGAGTATAATAAATCTGGACTATCTGGCGGCGCTCGACATAGGTCGTGTGGCAATTTCAGCACGTAATGTTGCTGAGAGAGAGAGACAAGTGGTGGCAGGAGAGTAGCGAGCGTATGACTGCTCCAGACCACCGCGGCGAACCTACTGACACGAATCCCACCTCCTCCCTCCCTCTCTCACTCGCTATATACAGAATTGTATGGGGAAAGTGCCGAATTACATGCTTTTTGCACTCGCGTTGCGCGGTTGTTGCAAGAAAACTAGCCATCATAAAAGGATCGTTATGGTGTCATTGGTAAGCTCTGTTTATGCCCTTTCAGGGATAGATACTTGTTTTACGCTCTGGGTCTTATTTAGGCATGCAAATGATCACGTAAACAGCCCTATTTTGGCTAAAAACACCCCGCTGGGCGGTACATATAAATAAACCGCCTAGCCCGCCAATAAGGTGTTAAGGAAGCCATACTGGCGATCTGAGAGCAGATTATGAGAAGAGAAATGCTTAAGAAATTTGGAAGCAAGAATAGTTTCAAAAACTTTAGAAAGACAAGAGATGAGAGCAATTGGACAATAGTTGGAGGGTTGAGAGCTGTCATCCTTCTGTAGAAAGAGGGAACATAATTATTTAGAGTATAATTTGTGAATGCAGTATAGAAGTTGAAGAATGGAAAAACTGCTGATGTAGATGAACTTCAGTGTGAAATGATAAGGCATGGAGGTGAAGTAGCAATGGATTGGCTGTGGAAATTATGATTACAAGCTTGGCCACATGGAGTGGTGCCAGTGGAATGATAGTCCCGTTGTATATAGGTAAAGGTGAACTAAAGTAATGTAAGACAGAGGTATTACTTTTCTGAGTGTGGTTGGTAAGGTATACGCGAGAATAGTGATTGACAAAGTGAACACAATTACCGATGGTTTAGTGATTGATGAAGAGGATGGATTTCAACGTGGAAGAGGATGTGTGGATCATATTTTTGTAGTGAGACAGATGATAGAGATGGCATGTGAACAAGATAAAAGGGTATAGCCTACATGGCATTTATGGATCTTGAGAAAGCATATGACAAATTTAATAGAGAAGGAATATGGAAAGCTTTAGAGCTGTACGGTGAAAAGACAATTTGTTGAATGCTGTGAAGAGTTTTTATGATGGTAGTGAAGAATGTGGAAGAATGAATGACGCATTGTGTGAGTGGTTTAGTGTGCAGGTCGGAGTGAGACATGGATGTGTGATGTCCACTGCTTTTTCTTGTATTTATTTCATGGCTCCATCCATATATATATTAAACAACCACACGCACGCCCTTGCGTTAACCCAACATTCAGATAAAATTATTCGCTCTGTTCATTCTCCACACGCACAGCCGCTTTTAAATCCTCATACATGCTCTTCACTGCTTTCAGCAACTTGCCAGCTACTCTGTATATTCTCGGCTCGCTTGGTGTAGTGACTAGCGTCTCGGACTTCCACCCAGAAGGCCCGGGATCGCGCCCACGCTCGGCGCATTAAAGATTTTTCACAAGCACTGAGTCGTTACCATCCCTCATGAGCACGGGGATGGGGTAGTAGTACAGGACCCCAATGGAAATACGCCTAATCGGCCTTATTGGGCTATCCTTAGCTGGCTTAGCATGCGCTAGCTTTAAGAACTATTATTATTATTATTATAATGCTTTCCACTGACATTTCCTATCAATATTGAAAAGCCAAAATGTATATTTCACAATTAAGGGAAATACATACCTAGACAAATGACTGTATGCATGTGTAATAAAAGCATAGAAAAGGTAGATAACATTTAATGTTTATTTTTTATTAGATCCTACATTAACTTGGTTAAATCATATTAAAACAGTAAGCAATGTGATTTCATAAGTAATATGCATATTAAGTAAAGCTAGAAAAGTACTGAATATGTGTACTCTTAATACTATTTATAATAGTTTAATATATCCGTATCTCACTTATGGTATTGAAGTCTAGGGACCAGCTAGCAACTGCTATTTAAATTCAGTTCTGAAGCTACAAAAAGGGTTATTAGAATAATAACCTTTTATAATTATAGAGCTGATACTGAACCATTGTTTGTTTCTCAACAAATTTTGCCTGTCTCAAAATTGTATCTGTAACAGTATATTGTATCGCAAATCTTATGTACAAATATTTCAACAATTTATGGCCAACTTTATTTAGTGATAGGTTTGTTAGAAATAATGCAATACGAATATGTCCAACAATAGGTATGGCTCAGAACATATTTAGATATAGAGGAGCTCAAGTGTGGAACTATCTGTCAAACAATGTATAACATACCTATTCCGTTGGTATGTTTACAAATAGAGTTAAGACATTTCTAATTTGTAATGAAGTACCTAATGTATAAATTTGTAATATAGATACTATTAGTAAATGTTATTATTTTTTGTTATAAACGACGAATTATAATATGTTTATGTTATAAACCACGAATTATTGTATGCATGTATTGGCAATATATATTACAGGACATATATACCAGTCGGTATTAAGTCCTCTTGTCATATACAGTATATAATTATATTACATTTTAGAAATACCTTTCATTACCAGTGGTTGTTAGTGATTCTGACTACGAAGCAAATCCTGACTCGGACAGCCAACAGCTAGCCATCTTGCTGGGTACTCTACAAAGGTTAGTTTGGTATTGGTAATATTTGGGGTTAATTGTGACGAAATAAACTGTGTTAACCTGTAATATTATATGCAGTAACCTGTGTATACAACTACAGGCTCCAAAGAACAAAGACACGAAGGTGGAGGAGGTGGTTACAGGAAGGAATGAAGTGAAGACAATCTGATTCATGGTAGGATATGTGAAAGACTCTCGTAATGCGACCACAGCGCGAGGTACGAAGCAGTGTATTGATTGGAGGAGGTGGTTACAGGAAGGAATGAAGTGAAGACAATCTGATTCATGGTAGGATATGTGAAAGACTCTCGTAATGCGACCACAGCGCGAGGTACGAAGCAGTGTATTGATTGGAGGAGGTGGTTACAGGAAGGAATGAAGTGAAGACAATCTGATTCATGGTAGGATATATGAAAGACTCTCGTAATGCGACCACAGCGCGAGGTACGAAGCAGTGTATTGATTTAGCAGTCTAATGCACAAGGAAAGTTATTTCTACAAAATATTTTGCTCGATTTGCAAAGATAAAGTAGGTTAACTTACGCTAAGTGGAGGTTTGCAGAGGCTCTTAATAGTAACAAGTGTGATAACAGTTTGGAATACCTGTATTGTGCACAGTGGGAGAGATAACGTATCTAATATTACACACTATTAGTTAAACGTACACTAACTAGCAAAGTGGATATGGTGGTAAGATAACATACTTGTGAATGTTCATGTTATTGCCTTTATAGCTTCCATAGTAATTAATTGTCATCAATTCAAATATATTGTTAATATGAAATAGCTATATCATTACTGCTTTAATAATATTAAGTTCAAATTAACATTGTAAGTATTCATGTTGATACATTTTTTTCATACGATAATACTTAATACAACTCGTAGACAAGGAACGATATACCTACCTGAATTACATGCATATGCATAACACTTTGATCTTAATACAGCGGACAGAACTGAAGTTAATGTATTCACTCCACGTTTGTAAAGGATCTGATGCTTTAGGTTGCCATTTGATGTTTGTTTTTTTTGTTTTTTGTTTTTTCTATGTGATTCAGGGAGGCAAAATTCAGAACTTCCAATAGCGAGTGCCTCCCCATAGTTGAAAGAGTGACACGGCCAAAATCAAGGGACGTTCGAGCCAAAATGCCTGGACACACGGAGTTTGAAGCCATTTAAGTCATAGGAAGAGGGAAAGACTGATTCTGGGAGAGAGTTCCAGAGCTCAGCTGTTGAGTAGAAGAAAGTTTGAGAGTAACGTTTCACTCTTGGGTTGGAGAGTTGCACAGAGTAGGGGTGGGATTGAGTTGCAAGACGGGTACCACATGCCTTACGCAAAGGAGGTGGTATACACTGGGAAAGCTCTGAGGAAAACTGATTATTATAGTAGCGATAGAATAGCGAGAGAGATGCAACATTGCGGCGGAGAGAGAGAGATTGCAGAGAGTTGGTGAGTGGACGGGAGTTAATGATACGAAAGGCCTTCCTTTCAACTTTGTCTAGGAGAGCGGTGTGAGAGGAACCTCCCCACACATGTGAACAATACTCAATACAAGGACGCACTATGCCCCTGTACAGAGCAAGAAGGTGTGCAGGGGAAAATAACCCCTTAAGGCGGTTGAGCACACCCAGCTTCTGGGAGGCTGCCTTAGCAAGACTGGTAATATGGTCCTTCCAACTGAGAGCAGAAGAAAAGGAGACACCAAGAAAATTGAGAGAAGATGAAGGATTGATTTTTGTATTGTTGAAGAATAAGGGATAGTCCGCTGGGAGTTCCTTATGGGTAGATAGATCCCAGCCATTGATCTAACTGGTTTCATTGATGTTAACATTGATGTACGTATGTTTGTGAGCAAACTTTGGAGTATTAATTTGTGCTCTGTATTTGAGAGATAAATAAAACATATTTACATATATTTAGTACATTAACTTATATTTATACATCCTACCTTCATAATGTATGCCCATGTAAGTATGTAATTGAATTTGTGATTTGTATGTGCCTGTAATATCAAGCTGGACAGCCATGTTGACCCAAACATCGAATTCCACAATCTCGATCACATAGTTTATATTATATACGGCTTAAGCAATTCAGTACTAGTGTTTTATTATACATACTATAATAATTAACTTAGAGTTTCACCTATTCTGTTGCATAATGTATCCTTTCTCTTAGGAATAAGATTTGCTTTATAGTAAGCATAGTTGACCCAAATTATAACGTAATTAAATTAGGACTGATAATTGTTCCATTAATCCATCTAAAAATAAATGCGTGACAACGATTGTCCTTATTAAGAATACTATGTTTTTAATGAAACTTCAATGTCAGTATAGCTTCATCTTAATCAGTATGCACATTATTAAGTTTCAATTTGTTTTTATACATCAAACAATTATGCAGTACTTCAGCTTAATAATATTGGTGAATTAAATAGCGGAAAAGCTTAAATGTGAAACATTTAGTAAAATGTCCAGTTTGTTGGTGTTCAAGAAAAGTTGTAATTGGCCTAAGTCAGCCACTTACGAAGTGCCCCTCTATATTACTGGTTAAAGTTAGAGGGTATAAAGTTGTGGTGGAGGTAGTGGTGGTGGCAGTGGTAAAAGTAAAGTAAAGAAAAGTGAAGTAAAGTCAATTTATTGCCATAAAAGTTTAATTTTATACAGTGTTTACATCATTAGTTAGTCTGGCCTAGTCTGCTGAGCCAAGGCAGTCATATGAATATTCAAATTTGGACGAAAAATGAAAACGACAATGTAAAGAAAATACTAAATGCGGTGGTTGTGGTAGATATAGTTTTGGTAATAACTAGATCATTGGTTATGACAATAATGATAACGGTGAAGGTAATGGTTTTGGGAATGGATATGAAAATGTTTGTGGTGGTAGATGTTATATCGATAATACTAGGGTAAAGATGGCGATAGTGGTGACAATACTGATGATGGTGGTGATAGTGATAAATGAGGTGTTGTGGTAGCAATTGTATGGCTGATGGCAATACTAGGGTAAAGATGGCGATAGTGGTGACAATACTGATGATGGTGGTGATAGTGATAAATGAGGTGTTGTGGTAGTAATTGTATGGCTGATGGCAATATTAGCTATAACAATAATAGGAGTGGTGGTGTTTATATCAGTAGTTGTGACGTTCGTTGTAGTGTTACAGTAGCCCACATAGGTTTTGTTCCACTCCGTGATCTTATACATACAAAGAGGAGGCGCATGATTGAATTACGGGTGTAGTGTCTTATGCAGTGATTAGAACATAAGAACATAAGAAAATGGGAGTCTGCAGAAAGCAAATTGGCCTAAGCAAGGCAGCTCATCTGATTAGTCAACTAAACAAATACTACACACACTCGCAATTCATTAGTCAACTAAACAAATACTACACACACTCGCAATTCATTAGTCAACTAAACAAATACTACACACACTCGCAATTCATTAGTCAACTAAACAAATACTACACACACTCGCAATTCATTAGTCAACTAAACAAATACTACACACACTCGCAATTCATTAGTCAACTAAACAAATACTACACACACTCGCAATTCATTAGTCAACTAAACAATACTACACACACTCGCAATTCATTAGTCAACTAAACAAATACTACACACACTCGCAATTCATTAGTCAACTAAACAAATACTACACACACTCGCAATTCATTAGTCAACTAAACAAATACTACACACACTCGCAATTCATTAGTCAACTAAACAAATACTACACACACTCGCAATTCATTCACACTAGTTTTACTTTCATACATAAGATCACACAAGGAACATAACTTATGACAGTGGCCGACTGATATGACGGTGATGCTAGTTATGTCGTTAGAGGTGATAATGGTGGTAGTGTTGGCTGCCTCATAAGCGATTTATCATAAACTAATAACATAATACTGGTTCTCCATGTATGATTATCTGTATAATTTACCTTCTTTCAAAACATAAACACATAATATCAAAACAATGCCCCAACAATCATGCTAAAGTGAGTCACTGAAGGGTTTCACAGTCGCGTTCACTATGTTGATATATTTTGTGAGCCTCAAGCAGAGTAAAGGAACCTCTGAAATGCAAATATCAGGTAAAGCAGCAATATGGAGATTCAATTCAGCTTGAGATAGATTCGAGCATTATGGCAGCATTATTGACCGGGAATTTTGATCTTAGTTAAATTAATATCAAACCTCCACAAGACAACTGTGCACAGATTCATCATTCGTTTAGCCCTATGTGTATGAATGAGACAAAGAACAAAGCTGCTTCTAAACAGTGACCCCCAGCACCCCTTGTTGGAAAAGTGATATAGTATTTAATGTTATAATGCATTTTAAATATATATTTATATATTCTATGCGAATCCAAAGCGGTAATTAATGAGACAAGACATGTTTAATAGGAGTTGGTATGTTATTTATTGTGTAGCAGTATTATTCACAAAGAAAACATATAATTATTCTCATATGTCTCAATGAATGGTATGTTGTATTGATAATGCTAAAACAATGAACTTGTTTAAAATGCCACATCTAATTAAATACGATTCCCAAGAAACAAGCCTGTTTTTCTAGACATATTTCTGACTGACCTAGTGGTATTCTCAGAACAAATGTTTCACTCAGACCAAACAGTGTATAAAGACTAAGTGTTTTTTTGAGGCCATACTTTTCTCAAACTAAACTTTTATTGTGAAACAATATTATGCCGTCAGATCAATGGTTTAATCATCTTCATGTCAACTCAAGCCCAACTATAGCAAGTAATTTAATACACAGTATAACAATGCACCAAGTAGTTAAAAAAGCAAATCAAATTATTAGTTAAATTCGAAGATCATTCAAATACAAATCTGAAAACGTAATTCTCACTTTATACAATTCATTGGGTCGCTCTCATCTAGAATAATGTGTACACTTTTGGTCCCTGTATTATCAAACATACGAAGCTGGAAAGAATACAATGGAGAATAACAAATCATATCCCCAGACTAAGAAAGTAACCATACAATGATCATCTAAAAAAGGTCAATATTTGTAGGTTACCAAAACGCAGGTTAAGAGGGGACTAAATCCAAGTATTTAGAGTTATTAACGGTCTAGAATAAATGGATGTTAATGAATAATTCCCAAATGATCATTCAAAATACACTATTGGAAAGGGTTCTAAACATCATTTGAAAGCCTTTTCATCACGTGAGGCAAAGCTTTTATTTTTCAATCGAGTGTTACACTTACTGAATTGATTACCTAGTAATGTCATCGAGTGTTACACCGCCAAAACCTTCATGGATCGACTAGTTATAGTTAAATATATCGCACATAATCCCTGGTTAACTGCATTCACAAACGAATAGCTTCCTCCATAATCTGCTATCCCATTGTATGTTAGGTAGATTAGTTACAATCATACCACTTAAGGGTAGATTTGTTGTTGCTTGTTTGTCTTTGTACTCAACCTCACAGCAATATCGATCCTACCTTGGTTCACCTAATTTAACTCAAAATAAGATAAATTAATATTTGTTAGCCTAACCTAACCATCCCCTCCGAAATCAACGTTTGACATGACATTGAGCTGAAGGAGGACTATATTACCCACCCACTAATTAATTTCAGTATATTTGTGTCTCCCAAATCAAATTATCCCCTGGGGGTAAGGGAATAGAATATGCCCCACGTGTCTCCTGTGTGTCTTAAGAGGCGACTAAAGAGGCTGGATCGGTGGGCTTGCGACCCCCCCGTGAAAAGTACTTAAAACACGAAGAACGAACGAACAGCCTCAGATGTGGACGGACCTTATGTTGATGAACCCCGACCGACTATGGACAATCTTAGAATAGCGACATGGAATGTGAGAGGCGTGAATGATGACACAAAAGAGAGAGAGGTCCTGGGATTGTTAGTGAATGCCAGGCTGGATGTATGTGGAATGGTTGAGACCAAATGGAGGGGTACAGATGTGAAAGAGTGGGAGTGTGGAATGGGTGTGTGTGCGGGAGTGAGTGAGGGAGCAGGAAGAGAAGGTGTGTGTTTGTTTGTAAGTAACAAATGGAAGGAGCGTGTAAGAGACTATGTGTCTGTGGGTTCAAGGATTGTGTGGGTGAGAATGAAAGTAGGAATACAAACGTGGGTGATTGTGTGTGTGTATGCTCCGACAGATGATAAACTTGCAAGAGAGAAAGACGAGTTCTGGGTGAATGTGGAGGCGTACCTGGATTAGTTTGGCAAGAACGAAAGAATATTTCTGATTGGGGATATGAATGGGAAGGTGGGTGATAAGAAAGTTGATGGAGTGGTGGGAGGGTGGGGGGTACCGTCAGAGGTGAATGAAAATGGTAGTGCACTTGTGGACGTACAGTATGTTTGGGGAGGAGCCTGTCGATAGCCAACACCTTTTTCCGACACAAAATGATACACAGGTACACATGGAAAGTGTTGTGAAGGAAGAAGGATAAGGATTAGACAGTGGTGGAACGAAAGGCACTGATTGATTATATATATGTGGATGAACGAATGAAGAAATATGTGCTGGGGTATTGGAGGGGGTCTGTCTGCTCATAATGTAGTAGTAGCTAAAATTAGGATACAAAAGAAGTGGGTGAGGAGAGCTGGAGGGAGGCGAGAGGAAGGTGAAATGGCGAGGAGGAGGAAATCAGGGAAGAGTACAAGAGAGCAGTAGAAAGACGACTAGGTAGGTTTGGCCTGGAAGGTATGGAGGAAGTGGAGGAGATGAGCAAAGTGTTTAAGGAAGAGATCTGTGCAGCATATGAGGAGGTGTTTGGAGTAAGGAGAAGAGGGAGGGGAGTGAAGGGTACAGCATGGTGGACAGAAGAGGTAAAAATAGCTGTGGAAGACAAGAAGAAAGCGTATAGAGAGTAGTTGGGTAGTAGAGGGAAAGAAGATTTGGAGAGACAGAAACGAGCGAGGTACGTGGAGAAAAAGAGAGTGATAAAGAGAGTAGTGAAGGAAAGTAAGAGAAGAGTAGATGAGGAATTTAGAAGGAGTGTAGGAAACTGTTCTGGAAAGAAGTCAAGAAAGTTACGGAAGGAAGCAAGGGAAACAGTAAGGGTGGGAGAGTGCTAGCCGAGAAGCAAGAGAGAGTCGAAAGATGGAGGGAGTACTTCAACGAATTGCTAAATGTAAGGAATGAAGCGCCAAGGTATGGGTGGTCAGAAGTGTGTGAAGCCATGAAAAGAGTGAAGTTGGGGAAAGCACCAGGAGTAGATGGAGTGTGTGGGGAATGCTGAGGTAAGGTGGTGAGATAGTGATTGAATGGGTATGGAAAATGTGCAAACTAGCATGGGAGAAGGGGAGTGCACCTGATGACTGGACGACAGGCATAATATTCCTCACTATATAGGTGTAAAGAGGAAAGAGGAGTGTGTGGTAACCACCGAAAAATATGTCTTCTAAGCATAGTAGGGAAGGTATACAGTAGGGTAGTGAATGAGAGAGTGAGAGCGAGAACGGAGAAATGGATAGGTGACGGGCAGGGCGGTTTTAGGAAGGGAAGAGGATGTGCAGCTCAGAGTTTTGCCCGAATTGTGTTGTGGAGAAATATCAGGAGAAACAACAAAAGATATATGTTGCCTTCATGGACTTGAAAGAAGGCCTATGACAGAGTGGATAGAGAAGGTATGTGGAAAGTACTTAGAATATACGGAGTAGATGGCAAGTTGCTGAAAGCAGTGAAGAGCATGTATTAGGGTGCAAAGGCGGCAGTATGTGTGGAAAATGAGCAGAGCGAATTCTTTGACCTGAATGTTGGGTTGATACGGGTGTGTGATGCCCCCGTAGCTGTTTACTGTGTTTATGAATGGAGTCATGAAAGAAATGGATAAAAAACACCATCTGAGGAAGAGCACTTTATTGACAACGTTTCGTTTCACAGATAGCTGCATCAGGTCACTAACAAATACTGATACCTAGGAGGCCTTAGATATCCGTCATGACAGGTGGCGGTGGAGGGGTGGAGATGGGGGGGGGGGGGGGGGAGGAAGGAGGCAGGACAGGGAGGTGGCAGAAGCATGGGGGGAGGGGAGGCGGAGACTAGATATGGGTAAAATACATCAGTAGGCACAAGCAAATTCAGACATACAAACATTCATACAGGGTAACAACTCTACTATTACAAAATTTAAAAAATAATATTAATAATAATATTAATAATAATAATACAAATAATGATAATATTAATCGTAACAACTATAATGATAAAAACAGTGATGGTAGTGCTAATATAATTTATAGGGTACTAGGTACTAGCAATAGAGAACATGTAAGGATAGAGAGAGAGAGAGCTACATAGAGCTACATAGATACACAGACCACGCAGACCTCAAGGTCCTTACTAGGCAGTCTGGCCTTACAAACTATATATGCATATATACACATACACACATACACATACATACATATACATATACATATATATATATATACATATACATACATATACATATACACATACATACATATACATACACATATACATATATACATACATATACACATACATACATACATACACATATATACACCGGTACACACATATACACACATACACACATATACACATACATACATACACACATACATACATATATATACAGTATATATATACATACTGTACAGTGCACACACATACATATACATACATTTTTTTTTTTTTTTTTTTTTTTTCATATCACCCCAGCCCTCTGCAGATAGAGGTCAAGCCTTCCCTTGAAAGCGTTTATTGTGTCGCTCTCCACCACTCTCGCTGGTAGTTTATTCCACTCTGTCAGAGAGAGAGAGAGAGAGAGAGAGAGGAAGGGTTAGGTGCGGGAGTAGGGAAGAGATTAGTTTAAAACGAAAACGAGGGGTTAGGGCATTTAGGAGGTAGGTGTGAAAAGCTTAAAGATGAAGGGAGGAGTTCTTCAAAGGTAGATTAAAAGGGAGAGGGAGAGAGAGAGAGAGAGAGAGAAAAATGTTAATTAAGGGGGGGCTGAAGGGGGCATTGACGGTATCTGAATGGACAGGGGAGGGTTAGGGTGGATGGCATATAGGTGTGAACTGGGGCTTATAAAGAGTCTTAGAAGACAAATACCTCCAGTCAACAGGGTGTGACGGCGAGGGTACTAGGAACTGTTAAGTGTAGAGGAATATATATTATTAATGGGAAAGAGGAGATGGAAACACATATTGATCATTCTTAATGGCTACACAGGCTACATGTATACATATACTGTATTAATGGGAAAGAGGAGATGGAAATACATGTTGATCATTCTTAATGGCTACACAGGCTACATGTATACATATACTGTATTAATGGGAAAGAGGAGATGGAAATACATGTTGATCATTCTTAATGGCTACACAGGCTACATGTATACATAATATATTAATGGGAAAGAGGAGATGGAAACACATATTGATCATTCTTAATGGCTACACAGGATACATGTATACATATACTGTATTAATGGGAAAGAGGAGATGGAAATACATGTTGATCATTCTTAATGGCTACACAGGCTACATGTATATATATATATATGTCTTTGATACAATTAAAGACGAAAACGAATAATAATGATAATCATAATATTAAAAGTAATTATAATACAAATAATAATATTCATAATAATTACATGTTAATAAAATTCAATAAAGACAGTATGGTGATGATAGTAATATTGAGAGAGAGAGAGAGAGAGAGAGAGAGAGAGAGAGAGAGAGAGAGAGGGGGGGAGGGAGAGGAAGGGTTAGGTGCGGAGTAGGGAAGACATTAGTTTAATTGTAAAGCGAAAACGAGGGGTTAGGCCAATTAGGGGGTAGGTGTGAAAAGCTTAAATAAGAAGGGAGACGTTTTTCAAAGGTAGATTAAACGGGAGAGAGATAATGAGATAGCGGGAGTGAGAGAGAGAGTGAGAGGGAGAGATAGAATGAAAAGAGGTAAAATAGGATATGCAGATAATATTATTGACAACAATAACATTTATAATAATAATATCATAACACAGGTTATGATAATAATAATAATAATACGAATAAGCATACATATAACACTAATAATAAAATTAATATTAATAATATTAATACAAATAATATTAATACTAATAATATTAATAATAAAAATAAACATGATAATGAGAGTGAGAGAGCGAGAGAGAATGAGAGAGAGAGAGAGAGAGAGAGAGAGAGAGAGAGAGAGAGATGTCAATTAAGGGGCGCGGGCGAAGGTGTGGGTGGGGGGGGTGGGGGGGGCACATTGGTGGTATATGAATGGACAGAAGAGTGTTAGGGTGGATGGCATCTAGGTGTGAACTAGGGCTTAAAAGGTGTCTAGGAGCAAAATATATCGAGTCAAAAGAGTGTGTAGACGAGGGAAGCGGAAACTGGCAAGCGTACAGTTCCCTTCAGAGATAGAGAGTGAGAGGGAGCTGTGAAGAGAGGGCATGACATAGTGCGGGGACATAAGAAAATTCAAGAATCGCCTGGAAGAGAGGGGCGTAGTTGTGTGTGGTAGGGAAAAGGATAAAATACACAAGAAATGTGGAAGTGACAACACGGAAATGGTACACACGTGCACTGTATGGTGTACACATAGTGCCGCTCATGGGTGCTAAAAATATAATGGTAACTATCTGGACTTATCACACATACAGTACATATCTATAATACAAACATACATACATACACATACATACATACATGTATAAACATATACATACATATACATACATACACACACGTACATACAGATACACATTCACGCACATACATACATACACACACGCAAATATACACATACACACATATACATACCACATACATACAAACATATAGTCACACACACAAACACACACATACATATATACAATTACACACACACACACACACACACACACACACACACACACGTCATACGTCACTCCAATTACCAAAAACCCCCTCCCCACATTATCTTAATGAACTCAGACCAGTTGCCATAACGCCCATCCCTAGTCTAATATGTGAGGACTTTGTATTCACCTGGGCTTAATCACAAATCCGTCACTTAATAGATTCCCAACAGTTTGGCAACGTAAAAACCTCCTCCACCACTCACTGTGTTATTAGCTTCCTAGATTATATTTACACAAATCTTGAGAAGAGAAAGACTTCCTTCGCTCTTACCTTTATTGACTTTAGGAAAGCATTTGACCTTGTTGACCACACCATCATCATCAACAAGGCCATAAAGTTGGGGCTACATCCTACCCTGGTTGCGTGGTTGACCGACTTCCTTAGTGACAGACGGCAAGCAGTGCAATACCAAGGCTTCATCTCCACCTTCCTAGACATCACATGTGGAGTCCCACAGGGCACAAAGATGACGCCTCTATTGTTCCTCATCTTGATTAATGATGCCCTAAAGGACACTCCATTCCACTGGAAGTACGTGGACAACTCGACAGTCGGCATTACGGTCGATAACACCTCCCCTAACTATGACCCCCTACAAGACATCCTCGACCATCTTCAAGCCTGGACCACAGACAATCATGTGACCATCAATCATGACAAGACAGTGGTCATGCACACAAACACCTCCGTTACCGACGTTCCTCCACCCACTGTCACAATTGGTCCTCATCCCCTTCAGCTTGTTGAGTCCACCAAACTCCTCGGAATCACTGTGGACAACAAGCTGAACTGGAAGAAACATGTAACTACCACAGTCAGGACCGCCACATACAAGTTGTTTATGCTAAGGCGGCTGAGATCCCTGGGGGCGCCGGAGAATGAGCTGAAGAGTATATATAACATCTTCATACTCCCTAAGCTCACCTACGCCTCTCCCGCCTGGTCCTCCTCTCTAACCCTGATACAACAACGTCAATTGGAGAGAGTGCAGAGGAGGGCATGCAGGATCATCCTGGGTGGCACATATCCAAGGTATGAGGAAGCTCTCACCACCCTTAGCATACCTGCACTTTCAACCCACCACTACAATACACTCAAGTAGTTTGCATCTAAGCTGCTTGTTCACCCACGATACAGAAACTTACTTCCACCAGACGCCCCTAGACCAACACGTGCAGTTCGTCACTTCAACACACTCCAACCAATAAGGGCAAGAACTGACAGATATAAAAATAGTCCTATCCCAACCATTGTAAATATTATTAATAATGTGTAATAAAGGCCTGTCACACCATATACTGTATACGCGCCCACCTTTAATAATGTATGCATAAGTGTGTGTGTGTGTGTGTGTGTGTATTGGAATATATGTATGTATTTGCTTGAGTTTGTTTATGTATATATGTATATATGTATACCGTATGTGGATTTATGTATGTAGGGTGGCCCTTATGCTATAGGCAAAATTTAAAAATTGCTCTTTTTACCGCTCTCAGGGTTCGCATCGAGTCAGTTTGGTCCAAAAATTATTCAGTAAAATTTTCGCGAAGATTGTTTATCCCGCTGAGACCCAGCGTCGCACGTGTTGCGTCGGTAATGTTCGATCACAGAACCCAGCGACGCAACGTTTGCGTCCTGGCCGGTCCGGTCCTAATTACTCCGGTCCTATGGCACCCCGAGGGCTCAGATTTGTATGGAAACTGTGTAAGTATCCCACGCATCCATGCCGATGGTTGAAAACTCTCAAAGTACAACCTCGTGCGCGTGAGCGCGCAAAAACCTGTTTTTTGGGGGAAATTGCCTTAAATTTTTTACTCTTGTAAAATCCGTTTTCGGGGGCTCTGTAGGACCATTTTTTGCACTTTCTGACCATTTTTTTTTTTTTTTTTTCCTTCATTCCTAACCCATTCGCTATTGTTTCTGGAATACAAAAAAAAAAAATCAAACCTCTGGGCCCTGGTGGGACATTTATTACTAACTAGCTGGGGCTCAGCGGGTTAATATTTACTGGTAGTCCACGGTGTTTGAAGGCCACTCTTTGGGTGGCCTCTACGTATGGAAGTATACTTTGGCTCTGGTCATCCAGTTCCCCCCCACTCTAAAACAGTAAACTTAGTGGGTATTAGCTGCTCAAGGACAGGGGTATTACGGGCACCACTCCGTTCATTGTTGCCTGGTTTGTGCCAGGGTTTTCTTCCGGGTGTCCGGGTATAGCTGCCGGTGCTCGCTCACAACTTGGAGGAGAAACTGCAGCTGTTCTTCATCCTTCGTTAGGAGCCGGTTGTATGTTTTGACGAGAGAGACCCCTCGTTCAGCATGATCATTCACAACCTCCAAACCATTAACGAGACGGCAGGCCTCCTGATAATCACTGCGATTTGGCCACTCCTCAGGATCATAGTGGAGAAAATCTGTTGGAAGTCGCACCTTCTCGAAGAAACCCCGACTTCTTGGTGACACGAAGTCTGCGAGGTTGGCATCTTTCAAGAATCCGAGATCGTGTTGAGCTCGCTTGGGAGGCTCTTCCTCATCGTCCATTTCTCCCGACGTTGCCTTGACCATATCCTTCTTCATTCGAACGGATACGGCATCATCAAAAAGGGCCAGGACTGTAGTTTCTTCTCCAAGGTACATCACTTTGTTATGAAACGGTTTGGATAAGTGAGAGACAGGGTTTATAAATATTTTCAGTTTTTATGATCAGCAGTTCAGCTGGTATATTAGTACGACGACGCACTAACTTTGTCATTTTAAGGTGTCAATCTATTTAGAAGCATTTCCTTGGGAAACTGAAAATATATTGATAATTGTAAACAATAATAAATCACATTATAGGTTGTTTTAAATATGATCAATCTAACCCTAGGTCAATGTAATATCCTTTAAAAAGCTTCAAATGTAAAATGTCATTGAGCTTGATTCGAACTTTTTGATAATTAAACATGGAGTATAATTCCTTCGTTAATATAATATTCTGTACAAAATATGTTTTGTACTCGTATATGAACATAAGGCAACACAAAGTGAAATCCCAACTTGTCCAGTGACGTGTTATTACAATAATTCCGTATGGAAATAATGTTTGCCTTCCCATCATGAAATCTGGTGGAACCTTTCACAAAATGAGATGGTTTATGTTAACGAGTTGGGAGGTTGAATAAAGAGCTGGGGGAAGGGGCGAGGAGGAACCAGGTATATTAAGGTATACGATAGTGAATATTTGGGAAATATCAGTAGGAACAATAATTCATTATACACTCTATTTGAGGAACCATTGGCAGTGCGTCTATATAATCTGATTGCTCTCATCTCAGAAGATAACAAAATATCTGTAATACCTGTGATCAGCAATATTTTCATTATCCTTTTTGCTTCAGTGTTCACAATAAAAAAAAAAAAAACACACTTTCTGTATCTTTCCGATGCCCCACAAAATGCGACATACTTTATAAATTGAAATCAAAATATGATTACACTGTAGATGCTATAAACAAACAAAACTGCTAATATAATATATTCTCACCAAGGGTCAAACATGAATAGGCTATATAGTTATGCTTCAAAACCGAGTCCATATTTTTACAATGATTAATAACAACGTGTGAGTGTGTGTGTGTGTGTAATTCACTTACAATCTTGAGGATCCTTGAGGACCTCTCGCCTGCCATCATCCTCCCGGAAGAGAGCTTAGAGCTCGTATTGTCCGATCATTGGGTAAGGCCGAGACCTTTTCAATCACCACACACCCGGGCAACGAGGTCACAACCCCTCGAATTGCGTCCGGAACCTATTTACTGTTAGATGAACAGAGGCTATCACGTGAAAGGAGACAAGCCCAAATTGTCTCCATCCGGCCGAGGATTCGAACACTCAAGATAATCCACAACAAACATTCCAAAATGACTGTCAAACACAACCAGGTGGTGCACAAGTTAACAACACCATGAACCAGACACCACGAACCAGCCCGCTTACCTCCCCACTCCCCCACCCATATCGCAACCAAAATCCGTGCTTTTTCCACACACATTCAGTGAGGAAAACACCTTTGCCTTAAATAACTATTAACTGACCATCCTAGTGATCGTGTAATGGCCTTCAGCATGCAGTGGGATTTGCCACACTCAAATAACTATCATAATATCAGTTACTCCAACCACACTAAGACCAAAGATATTAGTTATGCTGACAGCTGGTATACTGATTGCGATGACCAAGCATGACAATGCAGGAAGACATACACCATTTCTTTCACATTATAACAGGCACAGCTACCTAAGGCAACTTCTCTAATGCAACCCCAAAAATATCCCACACGCCAATAACCAAGAAAATGCCCATACAATACAGATTTTGCTCTTCGGTTGCACGATCGTTGCAAGATAACCAAAAGTCGTACAAGGACGACTCAGGTGTAATTGGAAAGTGATATCATCGTCTTTTCACGGATATATAATTGTATTACGCTCTGGCTCTTGTTTATCCATGAAAAAGAGCATGGAATGAAGGTAATTTTCGGTAAATATAGCAGCCTTGCACTACAGTGATAAACACACGACCCCCAGCTCTTTGAGAGTTAAGGGGTTAAAATATATCTAGTAACGAATGAACAATAACCTCCATGTGACCATGTGGCCTCTCCCTAGGTTTCCTCCATTCTGGTTATGAATACCAAATTAACCTATTGAAGCTTACTAACACGTGTACAAATAAATATTGTTAAAATTATGAACTATTTTGGTTAAAATGTATGTGTCCGACTATAAAATATTGATATTAAATATGCCTGTAATCAATTTCAAGTATGGTTGAAACATTGGAGCAAAAATTCTCATAATAGTATGTATTATTAATATTAATAAGATATTACCCTGGCTGCTGCGATATTCCTTTCGGCGTGTTCTTCTAGTGGGTTGCGACGTTCCTTCCTGTATCTGAGATTTCAAACTTGCACCAAAACTGCGTGCATAAACCCAAGCGGCTACACATTGATTCAGTATTAGGCCTACATGGCAACTCTCGAAACCACCCCCATATAATCTCTACTTGCACTCACTCCACTCACTTTACGCACAAACTTACAACACAGTTCATGTCCATCTCCCACGCAGCCTGACAACAGCCTTCCTTCTGGGGTCTCAGTAATTGTGGATGACAAAAAGGGGCTGCAAGAAAGCCCTCATGCCTCTACTTGTACTAAACGAGTTCTGAGGATGAAGCTCCTGCCACCAAGCAAGCACGAAAAATATGTACAAAGGGTAGTGTACGTGCTAAAAGGTCACTGACCTATGCCTCACATGGCACCACTTCCATCTCCCAGGCTACCACCACTTACACCCATATTGCGTTAACTTCCGTAACTGCAGGGCCTTTTTTAGCCCTCAAGGCCTGTTCTTGAGCCGCAGGAGATATGTGGGGGCAAGTGGGAGAAAAGGGAAGGGCAAGGCCTCTCAGTATAAGAGGAGTAAGCCTACACAAGTGACACAACCCCTATCTGCCCCCACCTCTCGTGACACCACCACCCGTGCCACCAGCCTCTGCTAACCCCATGCCATAACCACTATCCACTCCTACCGCCCCTGCCACACCCTCCCATCGTGGGCCAAGAAAACGCCAGCGAGATTCAGGCAACATAAACCCCTGACTCCCTCAAAGTACGATGCCCTTCTTTTCCTCTTGAGTAAGACACCAACTCAGAATCAGGAGGACTTAGACGATGCAAGGATACAAATGCGAATGGGTGGGATGTCGACATCGACAGCAAGTCAGCAGGAGGGGACCAAGAAGTTGGCAATGCATCGTCTTAAGAAAATAATGAGGACCTGCTGTACAGGGACTACTACAGCAAGCGCTGCTCTCTGAAGGCAAAGTAGGAGGAAACGTTGAAAATCCCATACGTGAGGCAAACATTCACGTCTGTGCATGATCTGGAGGTGCCGATATTGAACCAAAGTTGCACCAATTTTATGCAAATCGATCTGGTTCATCAGCAAATTTGCTGTGTGGTGACAATGGAAGGGAGAGTGATTTATTCTACACATTCTTTGACCCGGCAATTATGGCATTCATTGTGAACCAAACAAATACCTATTATAGGTGGTTGAATGTTTTTGTTTTTCTATATTCCACCTACTCCCTCTTGGGCATAGGCTGATATCCTTTACACTCTACCGCTGAACACGGTGAGGCCCGTGAGGTCTTGTTCCAGTCTAGGGAGTGAGACATGCGAAGCACCTATTCACGGCTCGAACCCAACTCCATCTCTGAAGCTGCTTCGCCTCTGCGCTTCACAGTCTCAATCCCCAGGCTCGGACCCTCACTCTCAGAACGCCACCTATTGAGCAATTAACTCACTAGGCATTGCCCCCCTGTAGCATATTTTGAATATGGGAATATTCATACAGTGCTATTTAATCCGGAAACAATGAGGGTATTTTGTTTTGGCATTTCGGTGTGCTGTGGTAATGCACTGAAACTAGGTACAGCACAAATTCCATCCTAATAATATCTTCCCATTGACATATTGGGATTCGAACCCGGGTCCATTGGATTACCAGTCCATTGGTAAGACCACTCTGCCACACCTCCCTTAAATGCTCGTATTGACGTAATATCTCCGAGGGCGAGAAAACGAGGCTGGGTGGATACGGCATTCCTGGCATTCTTTGCTCTTTTGATGCTCATGCCTTATTGTAAGGAGCATGTGGGTCAACACTACCGGAAAAATAACCCACTCATCCTCACCCCAATGTTGAATATTCACCTACCCCGTCATAGATTTTGGTTGCTGCTTAGTTTTATGCACTTCACAGACAAACACAATCCTAACTGGGATGACAGAATAAGTAAAATTAGAGATGTGTTCATCATGATGACGGAGAGGTACAAGAAAGTCTTTTACCCCATCAATAACCTGGTGATTGATGAGTTGCTCATTCTTTTCAAAGATTGTCTGATATTCAAACAGTACATGCCCTTTAAGAATTACAGGTTTCTGATCAAGCTGTTCGTCCTGTGAGACTGCGAGGCCAGTAGAGTGCTTGACATGATCGTCTATAGTCTATACAGGCACAGACATGGATGTTCCAAGAGTCGGTGCCAATGATCCCTTGGGCATGTAAGTGCCCATCATCAAGAAGTTGATGTATACATGTCTGTCACGCCAGTTCACGCGCTGATTGGTTGACTTTGTCGTGAGGCTAGGAAGGAGTGATTCAGTTTAAGAGACGACCAGTAGAGCGCGTACTTCTGCATTCTCCCAAGTGCCCCTCTAGTTCATCTTACATTAACAAAAATATAAAATACAGTAAATATGCTTTGATTTAAATTGGGAATATTATTATAATATTGTGGTTTTTTCCAGATATATTACTTCAATTGCATTGTGATACAGAATGTGTTTTCCAATTGAATCAGTATTTAAATACCGGTACTATAGTTACCTCCACAAACAAAGTTGGAGGGGGTTATGTGTTTGCCTCCGCTTCTTTGTGTTTTTTTGTGTCTGTCTGTAAGCAAGATATCTCAAAAACTTATGAACCAATTGGTGAGCAGATTTGATACGCCTATGCGCCAAGAAAAAGTTACTCCATGTAGGAAGCGATTGGTGGAGTGCATAACTGTGTGTATTTATATATTTGTTCAGCACACTCAATATTTGTGTAAGTTCCGGTCACTATAACATTGTTGTATGTTGATCCATATGTATATGTACAGAGTAATAATCTATGTTTATATGTATATCTTGCTTAACCCTTGTCTAGCGGGAGTTTTGGGCTTATTTGGGCATATTCAGGCCCTCCTGAATGATAAATCAAGTATCTGCATGAAGCTAAAAGCTTCAAAATGAGACCAGAACGAGCTACGTAGTACTCGTCGTTCTCATGCAGTGTTACCACTAACATAGGAGTTTAGCGTATAGCGGCATATTTTTTCCCACTACGCTCACTACTGGCAACGCTGCCGGCCTCTCGAGAACAGAGGGAACATGAGTTAGTGGGCGGCGGTAAGCCCTGGGAGTCGGCTGTCTGGCCCGCTGCGCTCCCGGCCATTTGCAGTCGATTTTAACTCTTTAAAAGCCTTAATAATGCTCCTAACTTGCTGCAAATTGGAGGCGGACTTAAGTCCGCCCCCGATCTTTAAGGGTTAAAGATATAAACTCATGCCATTGTAATCATTGAATGTGAAATAGTCATAGAATATTGTATATTGTGAGTGCAAGAACGTAAGGTTGTAAAAAATATAAATTATCAACATTGTTTATACAGTCCAAAAACCTCCCCATAACCCACCCTGGTTTCGAACCCATGTTACTCATCCCAGCTCATCTTCATCTGTCCATCACTTATCCACTAGGCCACAGTCGCTCCCACTATATTGACTGATTGAAATGGACCAGTAGATTCGGCCACACATTTGCAACAACACAACATTCATAACATCAAAATACTTACGTATATCGATGCAACTTACAAGTATAAAGTTTGCACCACACATACATTTACCTAATTATGAAAGAAATTAGTTATAAAGTTTGTGCAAACAAAGCAATAAGGAAGTAATTGTTTGCACCGTGTGAGAAATAAATTGACTACACCGGTATCTGGGGAATGTTGGCAACAACCTTCCGATGGGGTGGCCTCGCTGGAGTGAACAATTTCCTACCAGAGCCCGGTGATTGTATATATTGTAGAGATTGATTAATGTTAGGTAATTTAGTACTGTATAAGATTACCTTGATCAAGTTAGTTTAGTTATAAAACCTTGTAGAAATAAGTTTGGAAGAACTGTGGAGGGGATCAGTTTAAGTATTCCCGCGACCGCATACGCGATCCACCGTTTGCTTTGGGGTCGTTGGTATCTTGATATTGTGTTCACTAAATCGTTGTGAAGCGATGTTCACCTTTATGATTGTATAATTTAAAATGCTGATAATTGTTTGTGTGATTTCGTGAAGAGGGGGTGGGCCCTTGGTAGCGAATTAATGTATAGTTAATTTAAGAGTCGGAAATTGAAGTTCCGATCAGACGCTAGTAAACATCTGAACGGTAGAGACGTGTCCCGTGATCTCCTCCACCACAATTCCCACGCCCGGCCCGGAGTCCTAACCTATAACCCTTATCTACCGAAGCCGGAATCCTCTGAACTAAACCAGGACCCTAGTTATAGCTAAGTCATTGATATATATGGCCATTTATACAATGTTTAGTTAGGGCATCCTGAGAGATAGGCTACCATAGTTCATGCCATAAGGTGGGCGATCTCAGACTTTATTTTTATTTATGTTGATTAATTTAATATTTCGATTGGTGTGGTAAGAGATAACCTTTGGCCATATTATCCCCCACATTTTGGTGCCCCGAGTGAGGATTCCGATCGGCGTGTAGACTAGGGGTTGAGTTAGGGCCAGTTTTCAACAGTTAGGGTCCCTGCTAAGCTGCAGCGGCAGGCTAATGTTTAAGGTCGTTTTTGTGGGACATAGATTGATCCCCCGCCGTTATGAGGTCCCTAACTGTGAGGCGATGGCCTTGGGTGAGTGGCATTTCAATTAACATTAAGATAAAATCGCATGGCGTTTAAATCCTGTGGTAGAGGACTGGTAGGAGGGTCTGCAACGTTGCGTTCTCTGACGTTTGTGAAACTCGGAGCTTGAGCTTCGTTGCAGTCCCTAAATTTCCCCCATATTTTTCTTATTTAGACCATTTTATGTCTCCGCCCTTAATGTCACCCGCGTCTGGCAGACTAGGTCAACCAGCTAAATGCTCGGGACGGAGCATATACCACATTTAATAAATAATAAATGTGTTCCCCCCCCCCTTTTAGAAAAATGCTACTACCACAGGTACCCACTAACATCTGGGATAAGAAAACTATGATTAACTTAATATTTACAGCTTTAGCTTCATTCTTGTACCTAAATTCTCCCTATTATTTGATAATTTAGGCCATTTTTATGTTTCTGTCCTTTAATGTCACCTGCGTCTGAAAGACCAAGTAGACTAGCTAAATGCTCGGGATGACGGAGCATATATGACATTTACTTCAATAATAAATATATTCCCTCCCCCTACTAGCGTGCGTTCCCACGTATTAGGTAAATTATATTGTGGACTTAATGTTTTCAACTAATTATTCATCTGAATTTGTAGCAAATAATGGTACGCATATAATGCTAAAGATTAACAGCTAAATTGAGTATGTGTTAGGCTATAATATATCTAAATATAATTTTGATTGTTGAAAAATAGTCTTCAGTATAAACATTAATAATATTCCAGAAAATAATTACCCATTTTCCAAAATGACTGATACACTCTTGAGAAAATCTATGGTGGGGAAATTAGGCTGGGTAACTAGAGCATTAAATAATTGCCAGGAGGTAAAAAGACGCGACCCCTGTCCAAGGGAGCTGTTAAAATCTCAAATCCAAGATCTTAAAACCCGGTGGGCTAATTATGAAGAGTCTTGCAATAAATTGGAGGACTTTTGCATCAAACAAGAACAATCTGAAAGGTTTGAGGAATTACAGCAAGCCTATGCAAATGCCCGTGAAAATTATTTGGATCAACTAGCTGGGTTCGAATCCTTGGCGACAGAGACAGTTACCGAAACAGGGACTAATGGTACCAGTAATGGTACTGCGGCTCCGGGACAACAAAGCTTTAAGTTGCCACCTATAACCTTACCTGAATTTGATGGGCAATCTGATTGGAATACCTTTTGGGACAAATTTAAAGGTTTAGTTCATGACAGGTTAGATATTTCTGCAGCAAATCAATTTTCATACTTGTTGGGTCAACTTAAGGGTTTTGCATTAGACTTTATCAAGGAACTTCCCATAACAGTTGCCAATTATACAGCAGCTCTAGACGTACTCAAGGAGAATTTTGAGGATACGGAGTTGACTCTACAGCGCCTAGTTTACAAATTGCTGGAGTTATCAGGACCAAAGCATACGTACCAGGATCTTCAGTCATTCCGGATCAGCTTGAATTGTGTTTTGAAATCACTTAGTACCCATAAAGATCTTGATTCAGCTTCTTGGCTCTTGAACCATATTGTACAACAAAAGCTCTCTCAGAAAACCTGTGATGAATTGTACCACAGGTATAAGAAGAACTACTTCACGTATCGACAGATAGAAGAGGGCTTAAGAGAGCTGTGCAAACACATGCAAGTTTCCAGGAAGGATAGCGGTATCAAGGAAGGAGACAACAAGGTTAAATACACAAAAGTGTCTACAACAGGGACTAAGGAAAAAGCAAAACCGTTCAAGAAGGAAGAGGTTGGTACCTATGTGACATCCGTCCAGCAGAATAATCAAACTAATACAGTATCTAAAACAAAAGGTGTTTGGGAGAGAAAAACTTCCCGTCTCAATTCTCCAGTGACCCAAGAAGTAACCAGAGATATTAACCCCACACCAGGGATAAACCAAGAAAACCGGAAGGTGTGTATGTTGTGTTCAGAACAACATTCCACAGTGTATTGTAGGACTTATCCCAATCTTAAGGCTAGACTTCCACGACTCATCGAACTAGGTAAGTGTCTTGTTTGCCTTAGCACAAGACATTCTACTGAGGAATGTGCCACTAAATTAAATTTATGTTTTCGGTGCAAGACTGGTGTACATCATACCGCATTGTGTCCCAAGATCAGTGAAGTACAACCCAAACCGACAAGTGTAAATTTGACCCTGACCACTGGAAACCCAATGCATACGCCGGCAGCTACTCCTACAGCCGAGATTCAACTGATCAGAGGAAAAGAGGTTATGCCGGTCAAAGCACTCTTTGATACTGGAGCGCAAAAGACCTTCATTGCCGGAAATGTTGTCAGTGCCATGAATTTGCCAACAGTAGGGAGTGCAATAACTGGCAATAACTGGATTTTTGTCAAATAAGGAAACACAAACATTTGACGTGGTTAAACCCCTGATTAAATTGGGCAAATATAAATGTAAGGTGACTGCGGTGGTTAAGGAAGACATGAACACTTCTGTGGTAAATAAGGGTTTAAAGGAAGCATCTAACTTCTTAACAAAGAAGGTTGTTCAACTAGCAGCTGAACTATAGAGTCTGACGTAGTAGGTCCAATTCAACTGATCATCGGCTCCGACTATTGTGGTCGCTTCTTGCGAAAAATGACTCGGAAACACGGTATCCAGTTAATTTCTTCATCAGGTGGATATATAATCATGGGATCTCTACCCACATATGGCCCAGGTGAATCAGACAACCGGATGGATCCAGTCTTTGTGACTCCGGCACAATCTCTGGTGGTGGCTAGAATTGGTGCAGAATTAATACCATCACAACTAGGAGACATTCTAGAAGAGCAACAAGAACCTGTTCACAAACTTTGGGAACTGGACACTGTGGGAATAGAAGCAGATCTTCCCACCCCTGAAGACATCTTAACATATAACCACTACCTAGACACAGTTGAGTATAAGGATGGCCAGTACTGGGTGGGACTTCCATGGATGATAAATGCCCCTGAATTACCAACTAACTACCAGAGTTCAAGATGTCAATTAAATAAAATGGTGGAGAGATTGCGTCAACATCTTGAACGACTGGACATTTATCATAAAATAATTCAAGAGCAGTTGGAAAATGACTTTATTGAGGAGGTCCCAGGTGAAATAAACCATAAAGAGGGTCATTACCTTCCTCATCATGCTGTAAGTAAGGACTCCAGTACTACCCCCATCAGAGTGGTATTTAACTGCAGTTCTCGAGCAGTGAAGAATGAAGCAAGTCTAAACGATTGTCTCTATGTAGGACCAAATCTGACTGAAATACTGGGTGATGTACTATTAAAATTGAGGACGAAGAGATTTGGGTTTGTGGCAGATATCTCCAAAGCCTTTTTGAGAATAGGTTTAAAGGAGCAGGACCGCAAATTCACAAAGTTCCTTTGGCCTGAAGATCCTTTTCAGCCTGGTGGGCGGGTAAAAGAATACCGCTTTCGGTCAGTGTTGTTTGGTTCCTGCTCTAGTCCTTTCTTGTTGTGCAGCACTTTGAGATATCATTTCCAGAAGACAGAGAAACCGGAAATGGGTCAACTGTTTTACATGGATAATCTTCAGGGCGTTGCCGACAGTGGAGAAGAGGTGTTTGAAATCTACAATTTGGCAAGGCAAGAATGTAATAAAGCCAATATGCCACTACAAAGTTGGAATTCAAACTCTCATATTCTTTTGGACCAGATAAGAAGAGACTATCCTGACTATCAAATACCAGAATATCAACCAGTACTAGGATTGCTGTGGAAAACAACTACTGATGAGATGTCTCTAAAGCCCCTCAAGTTTCCCGATGTAAAACTCACAAAACGTACACTCTTAAGTCAGGTCTCTATGATGTTCGACCCATTGGGCATATTTAGTCCCATATCAATTAAAGGGAAGATTTTAGTTCAGGAGGCCTGGAGAGAAGCACTGAGTTGGGATACTCCATTACCTGAAAAGTATACAGAAGAGTGGAACAAATTGCAGGTGGAATATGAGAAGGTATGCTCAGTCAAGTTTCCTAGAAGATGTGATCCTACCTCTGATAATGAGTGTGCTCAATTGCACATATTTTGTGATGCCTCATCTAAGGCGTATGGTGCAGTAGCTTATTGTGTCACTGAAGTCCGATCTACTATGATTATGTCCAAATCCCGAGTAGCGCCATTAAAACAACGTACCCTTCCACAGTTGGAGCTGACCGCTGTTGAATTGGGAACTAGGTTAGCTACTTATTTGAATGGTATGTTTCCCTTTTTAGGTGAGACATATATATGGACAGATAGTGAGATATGTTTGCACTGGATAGCTAAGGATGATAGTCACATAGTTTATGTGCATAACAGAGTACACAAAATAAAGGAACTGCAAATGAACTATACATTCATGCATGTTAAGTCCAAGGATAATCCGGCTGACTTGGTGAGCCGAGGTGTTGGTGTCAAGAAACTGATTAACGAAACTCTGTGGTTTCAGGGTCCGGTTTGGCTACGTCGGAGTGATTGGCCAGAACAAAAATCATACCAGAAGGTTAATGATGATAAAGTTCATATGGACCCAATAATTATCCCAGAGCCTTCAGTGATTGACATCACCAAGTTCTCCAATTTGAACAAACTATTAACTGTAACTAAATTTGTGTTTAAGTTCCTGAGCAAGAAGGTAAAGATGGATGAATTAGACCCACTTACCTACTGGATCAGAAGGATACAAGCTGAAAAGTATGATGAGGAATTAACACAGTTACGTAAACCCAATCCCAAGCCAACCAAAAGAATGAAGGACCTTGGGCTGTATCTAGACAATCAAGAATTAATATGTTGTCGAGGTCGTATTGGTAAAGCTGATCTACCCCTCAAAACTCGGCATCCGATCCTATTGCCCAAGGATTGCGACCTCACCAAATTGCTGGTTTTAAAAGCGCATGAAACCACTAAACACGGTGGGGTAGCAGACACTCTAGCCTATATGCGACAAACATATTGGATACCCCAGGGACGACAAGCTGTTAAACGCTGTATCAAGAATTGCATGATTTGCAAGAGGTATACAGCTATCGCTATTCCTTACCCTGGACCACCAGCTCTTCCGCCAGACCGCATTCACCAAAGGACACCGTTTGAGGTAACAGGTATAGATTATACTGGTGCCATCACTCTCACAGGAGATGATGGTCCACCCAAGAAAGTTTACATATGTCTATTCACCTGTACCAGCACTCGGGCTATCCATTTGGAAATAGCGGAGGACATGAGCTCGGAAACCTTTATTCATTTATTTAGAAGATTTGCCGCTCGACGAAGTTGTCCCAGACGTTTGATTAGTGACAATGGGACAAATTTTGTGGGCGCATCACCGTTGGTTTCTGAACTATTAAAGAGCAACGCAGTACAGCAAATGCTAGATTCTAGAAATTGTTGTTGGTCATTCACAACTCCCAGAGCCCCTTAGCAAAATGGATTTACAGAGAGAATGATAGGTATTGTAAAATCGTGCCTGAAAAGGGTTCTTCACAAGTCCAAGGTCACCTTGGATGAGTTAAGAACTGTTGTCACCGAAATAGAAACCAGAGTAAATAATCGACCACTAACGTATCAAGATGACTCCAATCTGGAAATTGAGGCCTTAACACCGGCTCATTTATTATATGGTAGACGATTGGACCCAGTCCCCCGTTTGGACGTGACCGAGGAATTAGTGGATCCCTCCGTTAATGAAGCAGATGCACACTTGCGACGAAGCTACCATAAACTCTGCAAAATACTGGACGCCTGGAACAAACATTGGGCATCTGAGTATATCTTGAGCTTACGGGAGAGGTATTATGGTGCGAATTCTGCTAGTAACCGTCACAAACCGATAGTGGGAGATATAGTCTTGTTGAAAATGGACCAACCTCACTCTAAATGGCCCTTAGCAAGGATCCAAGAAGTCTATCCTGATTCCGAAGGAGTTATCAGAACCGTTAAGGTTGTATCTCGAGGACAAACCACTCTCCGAACTGTAGATCGTCTCATACCTATGGAACTCGCCATCCCACCGGAAGAAGAACAGCAACCCATAGTAATAGGGAGCCCAAGACCACCACGAGCAGCTGCTGTGGGGTCTAGAAGAAATTGGCGTGATTTGTTAGCCGCAGGTGATATAACATGATGCGACACATCATACTTCGCCGGGCCCCAATCTGTGAGAAATAAATTGACTACACCGGTATCTGGGGAATGTTGGCAACAACCTTCCGATGGGGTGGCCTCGCTGGAGTGAACAATTTCCTACCAGAGCCCGGTGATTGTATATATTGTAGAGATTGATTAATGTTGGGTAATTTAGTACTGTATAAGATTACCTTGATCAAGTTAGTTTAGTTATAAAACCTTGTAGAAATAAGTTTGGAAGAACTGTGGAGGGGATCAGTTTAAGTATTCCTGCGACCGCATACGCGATCCACCGTTTGCTTTGGGGTCGTTGGTATCTTGATATTATGTTCACTAAATCGTTGTGAAGCGATGTTCACCTTTATGATTGTATAATTTAAATGCTGATAATTGTTTGTGTAATTTCGTGAAGAGGGGGTGGGCCCTTGGTAGCGAATTAATGTATAGTTTATTTAAGAGTCGGAAATTGAAGTTCCGATCAGACGCTAGTAAACATCTGAACGGTAGAGACGTGTCCCGTGATCTCCTCCACCACAATTCCCACGCCCGGCCCGGAGTCCTAACCTATAAGTCTATAACCCTTATCTACCGAAGCCGGAATCCTCTGAACTAAACCAGGACCCTAGTTATAGCTAAGTCATTGATATATATGGCCATTTATACAATGTTTAGTTAGGGCATCCTGAGAGATAGGCTACCATAGTTCATGCCATAAGGTGGGCGATCTCAGACTTTATTTTTATTTATGTTGATTAATTAAATATTTCGATTGGTGTGGTAAGAGATAACCTTTGGCCATATTATCCCCCACACACCGTGCTTTCGTTTCTAAACTATTGTTTTTCATCAAACTAAGCACCAGACTGAATCCAGTCATAATAATGTGGATGCTGTTCATCATGCATGGTATTTGTTTTGCAGTTGGGGCTTGTTGGTGGAAGCTGGTGTGCCTCCTTTCCATTTACTGTGTCAGTCAGTAGTTGCACATTGCTGGTTTCAGATACGATGCCTTCCAATCCCTCTTGTGTGTGAATGTGTATCGCGACAGCCTTTTTATTATAATTGTAGTCAACATTTTCACATCCCTCGTCCATTTGGTTAAAGGGTTCCAAAAATAATGAGAAGTTTGGTCTGTCAGCAGTTGCCAGTCTTGTACAGATCCGGTGCTATCATTCAAACAATCATGTACAGTAGGTATATAATTTATGAAATAATAATGACTCGTAATAAAACTGATAACTCAAGAAAACACTTTATACAAAATTGAGAAACTGACACCGATTCTAATGTTGATACAAATATACTTTGGAAAGTAGACAGAATGAAAATAAACACCATGTGATGTGAGGAATAACACTTTATTGACAACGTTTCGCATATAACTTCATCAGGCCAATAACATACACCAACAAAACAATCAAGAAAGACATTGTTGACTTGAAAAATCTGTTGGTGTATATCATTTGCCTTATAAAGCTATATATATGCGAAACGTTGTCAATAAAGTGTTCTTCCTCACATGGTGTTTATTTTCATCCTAATGTTGTCAATATTACTCCATTTAAAACGTAACAACTGTAACCTTGCTTACTTATCCAACAGTATATACAGTATTCTCAGAAAATGTTTTGTCCAAGTGAATTCAGAGCGCAATTCACCAACACAATATCCTCCAGAATGTTTATAGGAGGAAAGTCTGAACCCAATTCTAGCAGTGACATCCAATTTCCCGGTTTCCTAGAAATTCGGCGAATAAATGGAGGGAAGGTGGCTGAGTAAAACAACACCTAACTTCTTTTAATTCTGGCTATCATTGGACGAATTTATTTAATTTAGTATATGCGAGTTTAATCAAGGTCATCATAGATTGTACCATTCTGTTTCATAGAGCACTTTCCTAACCTGAACAAAATGGTCTAGTGTTAGTATGAATAAGCTAAAACAGGGTCACACGAGTGCTTCATGCGTAAAATACCATCGGTAAGTTAATTTTGGTAATGTTTGGGAGCTCTTTTGAATGGTAGTCGAAAACTAGATTGAATGTGGAGTAGTGCTAAGGGGAGGGATTGGTGGAGTAGTGCTAGGGGGAGGGATTGGTGGAATAGCCTAGTCCTAGGGGTAAGGGATTGGTGGAGTAGTGCTAGCTAGGGCGGCAGTGCCCAGGCCCTGGCCCGCAGCGGTCTTAAACCTGTGGGCCATGGCCCACTGGCTGGTTCTCAGGTGGGCCACGGACATCTACTAGGGTAGAACAGAAATAAAACGAAAATGACAAAATAAGAAATAGAACAAATACAAAAATATATATATACTTTTTTATTCAACACTACTAAATTTTCGTCACCCACCAGATATAATTATATATACTGTATATATATATATATATATATATAATTTATGGGCACTTTGGCGCTGCCGACTAGGAGGCTCTCCGGCAGTACGTCTTTGATTTCCCATGGAATGATTTCTGCTTCCGTGGCCGGGGACCCTCGGAGAGTGCTGAACGCATTACCGAGGTAATCCTATCGGGCATGGGAGCATACATTCCATTCTCTTTCTCTCAGACTAATGCTAAAAAATCTTGGTTTACTCATGCCTGTTCTACTGCTGTCCACAAAAAGGAGGAAGCATTCAAACGGTACCGACGCCTTAAAACTCAAGACTCTCATTCTTCCTATGTTTCTGCCCAGAATCAAGCCAAACCTGTTCTTCAACTTGCCAAGCACTCTTTCATCAATAATAAATGCACTGAACTAACCAACTCTAGCTCTTCCCAAGCTTTCTGACATCTAGCCAAAAACCTCTCCAACAATTTCTCTTCCTCGTCTTTCCCTCCCCTTTCCCACTCTGATGGCGCAACCATCACTTCTTCCTCTGACAAAGCTAAACTCTTCGCTCAAACT
Source organism: Paralithodes platypus (assembly GCA_032716605.1). NCBI lineage: Eukaryota > Metazoa > Arthropoda > Malacostraca > Decapoda > Lithodidae > Paralithodes > Paralithodes platypus. The sequence continues at coordinate 2,725,359 of CM064545.1, forward strand.
TTTGCTAGAAACTCCACCTTGGACGATTCCGGGGCTATTCCTCCCTCTCCACTCTCCTCTCTCTTACTTATGCCTAATATCCTAATCTCTTCTAAAGATGTACTTTCTACCCTCTCTGGGCTTAATTCTAAGAAGGCATACGGTCCGGACGGTGTTCCTCCTGTTGTACTCAAAAACTGTGCTTCCGTGCTGACTCCCGGTGACCGGTCAACTCAACCAGTAGACCATTTCAACCAGTAGGTCTCAACGAGTACCAAATCAACCAATACGGTTAGGTTAGGTTAGGTTAGTACAATATTTTGGCACTGGTTTGGTTGGTCTGGGTTAATTTGGCACTGGTTGAGGACTACTGGTTGAAATGGTCTACTGGTTGAGATGACATGGAACCCTGACTCCCTGCCTAGGCAAACTCTTTCGTCTCTGTCTATCCTCTAACGTCTTCCCTTCATGCTGGGAGTTTGCTCTCATTCAACCTGTCCCAAAGAAGGGTGACAGCTCTCAATCCTCCAACTATCGTCCAATTGCTCTCATCTCTTGTATTTCTAAAGTTTTTGAAACTATTCTTGCTTCCAAATTTCTTAAGCATTTCTCTTCTCATAATCTGCTCTCAGATCGTCAGTATGGCTTCCTTAACCCATGAAGCGCGATAGGCCTCACGGAAGGCTCACCTTAGGTAACGCGATAGGCCTCACGGAAGCAAGACCATAAAAAAGCCTTCTAAAACATCCCAGGAGCTATCAAAACAAAGAAATTTGTCTCTAGGTGAGATAATTTCCCTCTAGTACTCGTCCATGTTCTTTCTCTGCCGCCCCTTCCCCACCTTAGTCCCCCCTCCTCAATTATCACCTATTTTTCCTCTTATTTTCATCATTAATCGGTTATTTTTCTCTCCCGCGATAATGTAGCACAAGTGAGTTGCATAAAAGATCGTTATATAACATCGAGACACTGCCCCGCTCGCCTCAGTTACCTCACAGACAGCGAGAGGGGAGGGTTGCGCCTGGTTCACTCTCGCCGGAGAATATGACCGGGTGGCCAATATTTACGTTTTTCACCACCCAAATGCTTTTCCAACTTATTTTAGCACTCTTGAAGGTTCATATATACATCATAAATGTAAAATAAACGCATATTGAAAACAAATAATGCTCTATATCGTAAATATAACGAATTCTTTCAGAATCCAAGGCTAGAAATTCACAAATAAGTACCCTTGCCCCTAGGGTATTTTCGCATTTAATAGGTTAAGGGTCGCTCTACTGGTGATCTTCTTTCATATCTTAGTAACTCTTGGTCATCCTCCTTTCGGGACTTCGGTGAGACTTTTTCTATTGCACTAGACATATCGAAAGCCTTCGATAGAGTCTGGCACAAATCTTTAATTTCTAAACTACCCTCCTTCGGTTTCTATCCCTCCATCTGTGCCTTTATCTCTAATTTCCTCTCCGGCCGTTCCATAGCTGCGGTTGTGGACGACCATCGCTCACTTCCTCACCCTATAAACTCCGGTGTTCCTCAGGGCTCTGTCCTATCTCCTATTCTCTTTCTAATTTTTATAAATGATCTTCTCAACTGTACCTCAATTCCCATCCATTCATACGCAGATGACTCAACCTTACACTACTCCATTAGTTTTTCAGAACGCCCAAGCCAGCAATTCGTCAACAACAAACGGAATGAAGCCATAGAACACTTAAATTCTGATCTAACTACTATCTCCAATTGGGGCAGAGAAAACCTTGTTACCTTTAATGCTTCCAAAACCCAATTTCTCAATCTATCTACCCGTCAGGATCTCCATGCGGACGATCACTTATTCTTCAACAATACAAAAATCAATCCTTCCTCTTCTCTCAATATTCTTGGTGTCACTTTTTCTTCTGCTCTCAGTTGGAAGGACCATATTACCAGTCTTGCTAAGGCAACCTCCCAGAAGCTGGGTGTGCTCAACCGCCTTAGTTTTTTTTTTACCCCTGCACAGCTTCTTGCTCTGTACAGGGGCATAGTGTGTCCTTGTATTGAGTATTGTTCACATGTGTGGGAGGTTCCTCTCACACCGCTCTCCTAGACAAAATTGAAAGTAAGGCCTTTCGTATCATTAACTCCCGTCCACTCACCAACTCTCTTCAATCTCTCTCTCTTCGCCACAATGTTGCAACTCTCTCGCTATTCTGTCGCTACTATAATAATCAGTGTTCGTCAGAGCTTTCCCAGAGTATACCACGTCCCTTACGTAGGGCACGTGGTACCCATCTTGCAACACAATCCCACCCCTACTCTGTGCAACTCTCCAACCCAAGAGTGAAACGTTACTCTCAGACTTTCTTCTATTCAACAGCTGAGCTCTGGAACTCTCTCCCAAAATCAGTCTTTCCCTCTTCCTGACTTAAATTGCTCCAAACTCTGTGTGTCCAAGCATTTTGGCTCGAACGTCCCTTGATTTTGGCCCTGTCACTCTTTCAACTATGTGGGAGGCACTCGCTATAGGCAGTTCTGCCTTTTTCCTCCCTCACATAGAAAAAAATAAATAAAACAAAAACAAATATATATACTGTATATATATATATATATATATATATATAGCCTATATGAGAAAGAGAGATATTTACATATATTTACATACATAGATACACTGGCCACACAGACCTTACGATCCAAACGAGGTGGTCAGGACTTATTTCTAGTAAAGATGGCATATCCGATAGAAAAGGAAAGTTGAAGGAAAGGATAGAAAAGAAGAAGGCTCTCTCCCCACCCTCTGTACTTCCGGCAATTACCGTACATGAACAAGTTGGAAGTGATTAACCTTGCTGGACTTCGAAATCCCCAGAAGGAATTTACAGGAAAGATTGGAAAAAAAGAAAGGAACAAAAACAGAAATGAACATTTATGCAGCCCTTCGCCTTAGCAGCATGTACAGTTGGGGAACTAAAAAACGAGGCAGAGGTTTATGGTGGTACCTGGCAACACGTGTTAGTAAACAGTGCAGTAAAACATTATTTATGAATGAACTAGAGGTGTTGCCTGCCTTATGTAAGGAGAGAGTTGATTGGTTGGCAAGTTGTCAGTTGTCTGTTTGTGAAAGTGTGTTTATAGCTCTTATTTTTGTAACATTACATACCAAATGTTCCTTCTTATTACAATAATACATTGTGATACAGTTGATAATAATACAAATATTATTTAACACCTATGAATAACTTGATGTAATTAAAGGACATGAGCTATGTGGGTAGCACGGCTTCTACAGGGTGAGTGAAGATCATAGCAACTGCACGGAAATGGTAGATATACAATTTCAAAAATTGCATATATTTTTGTATAATATTTTATTTACAGTTAATAAAATGCCGATTTATTATGATAGTGTAAACAGTAGATTGTGTGTTAAATGTAAAACATGACAACCTTTTGGAGAATTCATAAAGGATCGGTTTGCAACTTAACAATGCGTCCGAAGCACACTGAAATCCCCCCCCCCCCCCCCACCTCCCTCTCTCTCTCTCTCTCTCTCTCTCTCTCTCTCTCTCTCTCTCTCTCTCTCTCTCTCTCTCTCTCTCTCTCTCTCTCTCTCTCTCTCTCTCTCTCTCTCTCTCACACACAAACTAAACAACCAACATCCAGGCTCCTCTTCACTTGCACAATGTAGCTTGTCTTTATAAGCATATACTGTACAGTCTGCGAATTCAAGATGCAAGGTATTTGGGTGTAGGACTAATATTGTTAAACAAGAAGCCTTGCATGCTATTAAATTCTTGGTAGCCTATCTCAGGCCAAGCCACCTAATCCCTTCCAAGCCCTCCTCCATTTTCCCTCGACCCTCACGTCGTCCACCCAATCAACCACCAGCTACAGAAGATTATACCCATCGGTAGTAATCATATATCTGCGGCTAGCGACGGAGACAACAGAGTCTCTTATCCTTTTGTTTATCAGGGCTCTGATTAGCGATTACCGCATTTAGATTAACAGAGCTCTAATAGGCATGTCAACTAATTTGTTATTTCAAGTTGATCACGTTATAAAGTCTTTAACCCGTTGAGTACCGTAGGATACAGTAATAAAAGTCCCCAAAAGTCTTGGGCACTGTGGCGAAAATGGCAGGAGAGACAACCTTTTCACCTCAAGAGATGAGGCAAGGCTGGATATCTCCCTTGTTTTTGTTTTTGTTTTTTTACAAGGTTAAACAAAAAACAACAAAAAACCTAAGTCTTGTACAGGCAGTTACAAGACAAATACATTGCTGACGAATATACTCGGGCCTGGGACTAGGGAGCTACTTATCTACTGACGAATATACTCGGGCCTGGGACTGTAAGGGTTTCACACACACTCTTTCTTACCCCAAGTCTTTTAACACACACACTCACATTCATCAGGTCTCTCTCTCCCTCTCCATGTATCATAATAGCAGTATGATAAAAATAAATATATAAATGTATCCTCAATAATTATGGATTTGCCACACTCCACAATGTGCCCGTAAGCTTCGTCATGGTTGTGGTATAGAGTCTATATTGATAAGCATGATGACTGATAATGGTAAGGGTGACACTTGCGACACTGTTTATTAACCCCTTCAATAAAGTGACGCCTTATATTTATTGATAATTTCAGTCACATCCATAGTATCTGATTCACCTTTAGCACAGGTTTCTTGTAGTTGAAAGATTAAGAAAAGTTAGTCAGTTTGTTAACCCTTTGATTCCTCAAGGATCTTTCAAATCAATATAGAATCATATTGAGGTAGTAAGAATATAATGAAACAGGTGTTATATGGCTGAATGGATTCAAACAAATAACTAAAATTACTTCTATAACATACCACATTTAATACGGTGATTTAAAATAGTATGCACTATTTTCTATACACAGTACAGTACTGTATATACAGCAAGTTACATTACGTGTTGTCAGGTTGTACAGAAAATCTTATGCTCTTACTTACTGATTGAGCAAGCACAAATATATTATTTTCATAATTCCACTAGTAAATTATTTGTCTATTAGTAAACTACACACGAACACAAATTTATGTTTTACTTATACAGTATAGCCTAATAATCGAACTTGAGCCAATGTTTCGGGCCTAATTTCCACTGCTATACCACTACCTTTCAAAAACCTAAGCATCCCTTATGGTGCACTTAGGCCAAGGGCAACTGGGTACAGGATTGTATTTAGTTCTTCTAACAAGCAAGTTCCATGTCAGGTTAAATCCCAAACATATACAGTAGTGAGGACATACCTTTTTATACATAACCTATCGGCTTACTAATTCGTTGCTTATAGCATGTCTGCACACAGTGTTCTGATTATATGCGTGTGAGAAAAATTGAATGACACACCTGTATCCAAATGCCCTGGGCCTAAGCTAAGCATAAAAATCATTAGCTTTAAGGGAAGTTTATTTTCAGTAATGCCATAGCAAAAACATTGCTGCAAAGTCTCTGTATTTTTATTTCCGAATCAAACTAGGAATGGTTCACCAAGTGACAGCATCATATTTATACCGTATACACATTAGGTTCTCAGTCGATATATATGTTACTTACTCAATATATAAGTCTGCGTGTCGTAGGGGTAGCGTTGATGATTCGCACGTGGGAGGACCTGGGATCGATCCCTGCTGTGTAAAAGGATTATGGTCACATCCATGGCCTCCTGACTCCTGTCTGCAATGGTGGAGATCAGAGGTGTGGTATACTAATATGGCATGTAAATGTTTGCACCTTATCAGCTTGACCGATGTGATTACACAAATATTCTTTAAGAGGTTAAGTTATTTAACAACAATGCTTTTTAATGGCCTCAATGAGCCACTTTACCACCTTCTTTTGATATTTCAACCACATGTGTTGGACAATATGTCCGCCTAGTGTGAACACCTTTGTCGGGAAATCTATTTTCCATTACCCACTTGCCAAACCCATTTTTATAAACCGTTCCATATCATCCTGAGCTGGAGATGGTAACTAGCTACTAACACCTTGGAAACTTAGTGTGAGCCTCTTATGGTAATATACCTTTAATAGTTTTGCCTCAAAAGGAGGCATACAACCTTCCATAGAGGATACCTACAATATTAACAAGTCAGTTTCAGCTCGGTATCTCAACTTCGTATAGTGATTTATGGAAAAAGGTCAAATGTCTATGTTATGGTAAATGACAACTGGACAGTATAGGCCTATTTATTGATTTGGCAATACAATACATAATTTTAATATGGATACAGCATGCATCACAATATTATAATGCAGTGCTTAACTATGTGTAAACTCTCTCTCTGAAGAAGGCTATAAGTATCCAGTTTGCTTGGATCTCCAGGCGTACCAACATAAATTAATTTATTGTATAGTTTTGTAATTCTTGTTTTTATTATTTCCAAGTGTCCTAATATTATAATTAGCCCTTATGTTTAAGGCAAGTTAATCAGAAATAATTGTATTGGTATTATAACGGAAAAGTTAAGGTTAATATTGTTACCGGAATCTTATTGGCAGCCCTGAAAAGCTATGTTTGTGCATTTTGCCGCAGTGGAGAAGCTGACGTTAAACGGTCTTTATAAAGAATCATTCAGATCTCAACCTAGAGTCATAGAGCCATAGAGGCTAAAATCGTCTCTAAATATGCAGTGGGGGGAGAAGGGGGTTGGGGTGAGGGGGATGGAAGTGAGTAGTTTGCCAGGGGAAACAGGAATGTCGACTTTATATTACCATCAATAGAGAGGAATATGGTATGACATTAGAAAACAGTTGCCAGTTGCTTTAAATTCTGTAAAATCAGTATAATATAATTGACTTTATACAAACTTTAATATAGAGACAATAAGCCATAGTGTTATCTATAAAATCTGACCTAATTAGCTTCAAGTCCTTTATAGATATTAAATAGTTAGGGGTGGAGTGGGAATGTGAACGATGGGTAAGGGGATACTAGAGATCTAGAGCTGAAGAATTAGAAGATATGAAGAAAAGTTGGAGATGAAAGATATAATATAGTGGGTTCTCGGCTGTTGCTATTATGTAACATAATCACTAGCTCCTGTGGTATGCAATGTATTGTTGGAGTGGCTGTGGTTGTGGAAGTAGTCTGTGACCAGTGTGATGAGATCGGTCATGCTGATCAGGTCCTAACATTTACATACAAAATAGGTCTAAGACACCTCTGTTGTCCGCCATTGCAGACTGGGGTTGGGAGGCCATGGATGTTGAAATATACTTTGTATACGGAGAGGACTAATCCCAGGTCCTCCCGCGTGCGAATGACGCACGTTACACCTGTGGCACACATAATATGCTGGATAAGTAACATATATTAATTATACAGTATAGTGACTGTGAACCTAATGTGTGTATTATGATGTTTAAACTTGGTGAACCATTCATTGTCCGATTCGGAAGAAATATAGGCTAGCTACTTTACAGAAATATGTTGTTATCTAATAAGTTGTCTTTCGGTCATGGGGCTTATTTGGTAATATGTAAATGGAATTCTGACGAAATTGCATACAAAAAACCAACCCGTCTGGCTTTAATAGACTGCTTTAAAACTTGTATATATCCGTTTTTCTTTTGATCATAGAGCACAAGCCGACGTTGTTATTTAAGTATTGTATTGTGTTCTAGGTAATTGCCTTGGCAAATGACGATTTCTAATACATCAATGGTTTCAGGTGACTATATTATGTTATTATTATGGGAAGCTTATGGATTATTAAACATTATTCATAAATGTGTGATGACTTAGTGCAAGGATAAGATGTGATCAATGGCTTGGAAACCCGACAGGTTAATAAAGTAACATTAGGCCTATGTGTTCTGTACAGTATATGCCTGCGATTCAACTTGGGCCGAAGTGTATGCAAACCGACAGGTTGATAAGTACAGCAGAGAGAGTACAGCGTAGAATGACAAAAATTATCCATAATATTAGAAATCTTTCGTATGAAGAAAGGTTGAAGAAATTAGGTTTACATTCGTTAGAGAGACGCAGAGTTAGAGGGGATATGATAGAGGTGTTCAAGTGGGTTAGTGGGATTAACAAAGGGGACATGGCAAATGTACTAAAGCTCAGTGATAGCGAAAGAACTCGTACCAATGGTTTCAAATTAGATAAATTTCGTTTCAGAAAAGATATAGGCAAGTATTGGTTTGGTAACAGAGTTGTAGACGGGTGGAATGGACTACCAAGTGCTATAGTGGGATCTAAAACTGTAGGGAGCTTTAAGATAAAATTGGATAAGCATATGGACGAGAAGGGTTGGGTGTGAAGGGGGATCAGCCGGGTTGGGCCAATCAGCGCTCTGCAGACCTCCATAATCCTGCGTTAATCTCTAACCGTTTTGGTAAGATGATCCTCAGGGTATTAGAGTGTGAAGCCTATAATTGGGCTTTGTAATGAATTGGGGTTGTGTGGGACAGGGATCTGCCTTGCTTAGACCAATCGGCTTTCTGCAGACTCCCATTTTCTTATGTTCTTATGTTCTTATAAAGGATTCTATTGATGTATGGGATCGAACCTGGACCAATGGGAGTGTTTGCCGTAGGTTTGGTTTATATTTGCTGCACCACCACCCTTCAAAACCTAAGCATCCCATAAAGAATATTTGTTTTAACTTAGGCTGAGGACATTTGGGTACAGGTGTGTCATATACAGAAATTCTTCTCGTAAGAAAATATTAAGAAATATGTGTTCAGACAGATTATAAAAAACGGCTTAGTAAGCCGACAGGTTATTAATGCAAGTATGTGGTCTCTACTGTATATGCTTTGGATCAAACTTGAGGTGGAACCTGTTTGATAACACTCCTGTACCCAGATGTCCTAGGCCTGGGTGTTGGTTGTGTGTGTGTGTGTGTGTGTGTGAGAGAGAGAGAGACAGAGAGGAAATGGGGGGAGGGGGGGCTTAATTCCAGTTAGTTTCGGACGCATTCTAATTGCGCAAAACCGATCCTTTATGAATTCTCCACAAGGTTGTCATGTTTTACATTTAACACACAATCTACTGTTTACACTATCAGAAAAAATTGGCATTTTATTAACTGTAAATAAAATATTATAACAAAATGTATGCAATATCTGAAATTGTATATCTACCATTTCCGTGCAGTTGTTATGATCTTCCCTCACCCTGTAGAAGCCGTGCTACCCACATAGCTCCTGTCCTTTAATTACATCAAGTTATGCATAGGTATTAAATAATATGTTTATTCGTATCAACTGTATCACATAAATCTGCACAATGTATTATTGTAATAAGAAGGCACATTTGGTATGTAATGTTACGAAAATAAGAGCTATAAACACTTTTCACAAAAAGACAACTGACAACTTGCCAACCAATCAACTCTCTCCTTACATAAGGCAGGCAACACCTCTAGTTCATTCATAAAGAATCTTTTACTGCACTGTTTACTAACACGTGTTGCCAGGTACCACCATAAACCTCTGCCTCGTTTTTTAGTTCCGCAACTGTACATATATTACCTAACTGGCTCTTAAAAGGTGTTACCTTCCATCAGAGAGCTACGCTAAATTTTGTATTGTTAGAATTTATTGTAATTGTATTTCTATGGACCAAATAAAAATTATCATTATCATTATCATTATCATTATAAAAAAAAATTCCAACTGTACCCTACTGGCTTTTGCAATTACCTTTCCCGTCCACCTCCCAACTATCTACACTGTTTTCTCCATCACCATTATTCCACACAGCCTGAGTGTGGTGAGGTGTGATGGTGAGGGGGTCATGTGAAGTTAATTACCTGTATGTCGTGACGGTCAGGTGTAAACACACAGTGGCTGGATACTAACACCATTATTATTACGCTACTAGACACACCGAACATTACCTTTTATGCTTCCACCCACAACTTCTCTCGCTCTCTTTGAAAACAGCCGAATAAATAAAAATGGAGGTGGCGTTTTATTTTATATCAAAGAAAGTCTTAACCCGACCCTCGTGTCAAAACCTCAAATTGTGAACGTCGACACATCTTTTGTGCTAATAAAGAATAATAAAGGTACAAAAATAATACTTGCGTTAATATACAGACCTCCAGCTCAATCAGTGCAAACTGACCGAGAAATTTACGAACAAATTGCAGATGTAAGTAACTCACAAGATACCGTAATTTTTGGCGACTTTAATTTACCTGTGACCAAGTGGGGCGATACTCTTACTTCACACTCCGGACATGACTTGTATACGAACTTGCAAGAGAGTTCGCTTTATCAATTTGTTCGAATGCCGACCCGTGGTAATAACGTTCTTGACATTGTACTTGCAACAAAAGAAGAATTGATAGAGAATTTGAATGTTGGTGATGAATTCAGTAACAGCGACCATCGTACGATAACTTTCACTTTAAAGTTTACTAGTAACGAACCAAATAGTAGCATCGAAAAAGTCCCTAATTTCAAGAAAGCAAACTTCCATAAACTTAGAGCTATGTTTAAAGAAACTGACTGGAGCTTTTTAATTAACAATAACGACATAAATACATCTTGGAAGTTATTCGAAACCACTTACCTAAAAGCAGTGCAAGACTGCATACCATCGAAAATACGGCGTCCAGGCCATAATAATAAGCCCAAATGGTGGAATAAAGATATTTCAAACTGCCTGCTTGCTAAAAAATGTGCTAATGATAGATTAAAATCCTCACAAAATGACGAAGAACGGGTGAAATTTGTAGAGCTACGACGCAAAGCCAAAAAGTTAATTAAGCAAAGTAAAAAGACCTTAGAGTTACATATTGCGAATCAAAGTAAAACAAACCCGAAAGAATTCTATAGTTATATCAGAAAGAAAAAAGTAGTTACTTCAACTGTTGGACCGTTAGTCGATGAAAAAGGAGAATACACCAAAGACGAAGTACAAATGAGTAATGCCCTCAATACCTTCTTTGCATCAGTTTTTACAACAGAAGACCTCAGTGATATCCCTACACCATCGCCGATTCAGATTGATAATTCAGATGTTCTAAGCAATATCACCGTTACAGAGAGAGAAGTATTGAATTGTTTAGATAAACTCAAGGTAAATAAAACGCCAGGACCTGATACAATCTCGCCTAGAGTTCTAAAGGAAGCTAAGAATGAGCTCTCCAAACCACTGACATTACTATTCAATAAATCCTTGCAGTCTGGAACTATGCCTGATCAGTGGAAGCTAGCCAACGTAACACCGATATTCAAAAAAGGCAGCAAATCCCTACCCAGTAACTATCGTCCAATTAGCTTAACCTCAGTTGTATGTAAAATGCTAGAAACGGTCATACGAGACAGACTCGTAAATCACTTGGAGGAAAATAACATACTTAAAGATACTCAACACGGCTTTCGTAAAAAACGTTCCTGTTTAACAAACCTCTTAGACTTCTTCCACGATATCCTCAACCTCTACGATGAGAGTAAAGCTGTAGATATTATATACCTTGATTTTCAAAAGGCCTTTGACAAAGTTCCCCACAAACGTTTACTGCTAAAACTAAAAGCGCATGGAATACAAGACGGTGTGTTGAAATGGATAGAAAATTGGCTCAGCAACAGAAAGCAAAGGGTAGTCATAAACGGTAAGGCATCTAAATGGACCAATGTAAGTAGCGGGGTACCCCAGGGATCGGTACTAGGACCAATTCTCTTTCTAATTTACATCAACGACATAGATGAGGGTCTCACCTGCACAATCTCAAAATTTGCTGACGATACAAAAATTGCAAATAGCGTACTCTCAAAAGAACAAGTTGACGATATGCAACACAATCTAGATAAATTGTCATGTTGGGCCCAAATTTGGCAAATGAGTTTCAATGCGGATAAATGTAAAGTACTACATATCGGATACCTAAATGAGAAAGCAAACTATTCGATGAATGGCACTCAGCTTAAGAATGTAAACAGAGAAACTGATCTGGGAGTAACAATATCGAGTAACCTAAAACCGAGTCAACAATGTTCAGAAGTTGTTAAGAAGGCAAACAAAATAATTGGCTTTATAGGCAGGTCATTTGAGCATAAATCCAAAGAAGTTATCCTAACCCTTTACAATTCCTTAGTCCGCCCTCTTCTGGAATACTGCGTTCAATCCTGGTGCCCTTATTACCAAAAAGATATAAACAAGCTAGAACGAGTTCAACGTAGAGTTACCAAAATGATACCTAGCCTAAAGAACAAACCATACGAAGAGCGTCTTAGAGAATTAAATCTATTTCCTTTAACCCAGCGCAGATTAAGAGGCGACTTAATTCAAGTGTTCAAAATCATCAAAGGCATCGACAATATGAACTGTAGTAAGTACTTCACTATCGACCAATCTAATTACACGCGGGGAAACGGTTGCAAAATTATTGGTAAATCTTTTAACTCGCACGAATCTAAGAATTTCTTCTTCAATCGAGTTGTCAACTTGTGGAATGGGCTTCCCCGAGACGTTATAGACTGCAGCACCGTTGATTCATTTAAATTCCGCCTAGACAAATATCTCGCATCAAACCCGCGACTGACTGCATTTGTAAATGAATAACTTTATCCTCCCCTCAGTTACTAACCCATATGTCCCCTACTAACTTCCTAGTCCTGCCACGTTAGTGGCAGGGCAGTAGTTCCCTTTCCAATGTTCCCTTACCCACTCTAAACCACTGTTTGGACACTTGATCCTCAGTGTTTTGGAGGACAAGCAACCTAGAAGGGTCACTAGATCTGTTGTTGCTTGATTTCCTTTGTACTCCTTTGTACTCTCTCTCTCTCTCTTAAAGGGGAAATTTTAAATATGCTTCTGCATATATGTGATGCAAAATTATCTTTACTAGCAGACAATATGCATACAAATAATATGGTATTCGCAAACAAATTAATACACGTATCTTGTTAATTTTTGTGAGCATAGATGTTTGTGATATTTGTATCAGCTCAATAGGTGTGCGCTAGAGAGATAGAGAGAGAGAGAGAGAGGGTCCGACAGCTGGACAGTGGCAATGCAGCTTCGAGGAGTCGGAGCTTGCATCGGGCCACGAAGAGACAACCAGGTGTCATGGGTTTACGAAGGTGGAACCACAAACGATCAACCTGGTCTGTGGTAAATGTGGCTGTGACAGATGTAGCCTATTTTTAGTTGAAGGCATTAACATACTGACAAGAATTAGGGTGGTCAGCATGGAAGTGAAGAAGTTCTTGCATTACAGTGTGGTAATCCCGACACTGACTTACTGAAGCGAAGTATGGACGTTGGTGGAGAGACTCAGACCAAGAATGAGAGGGGTGGAAATGAGTTACTTGAGAAGTGCGTGCGGAGTTCCATGGAGGGATAAACAGACAAATGAGGAAGTAAGAAGGAGGTGTGGTGTGGAGGTAGATGTGGTAGAAAGTGTGAAAAGGAACACCTTGAAATGGTTTGGCCATATGGAACGTATGGGAAGAGAAAGAATGTCTAAGAGGGTGTACGAGAGTGAGGTGGAAGAACAGAGAGGAAAATGTAAACAGAGAGAGAAGTGGAAGGATGGAGTGAAGAAGTATATGGATGAAGGCGGTGCTGGTTGGGAGGAGGGGCGTCGACTGACTGGGGACAGAGGTGCATGGGGACGTTTCGTTCGTGGCCGCACCTTCGGGGATCACGGCGTCAGCCAATAAATAGGTAGATATAGGACTTACTGCACGGGGACGATCTGGCTAGGGACTTGGTGTTTCCCCTGCCTGTTGGTCAGGCGGAATGCCGAGGCATCAGTGGAATTTGAAGAAGGGCCTTTATTCCTGGTATCCACTGAAGAGCTCTCTGTCTCAGTTGGTTCATCAGGAGGGGGAACCGAACAGTGCCAAAAATCACTGAAAAGGCATCTGTAGCTTTCGGAAATGTTGTAGTGTTGGGGAATACTTGGTTGATACTAGTGTCCATTAGGAGTCCCACTCTACTGCCACAGGTCTCGGTGGTGACGCTTTTATTTATCATTTTGATTTACTTTTTTGGTTTTCCTTCATGTCTCTACCTCGGGACTATAGGCTGTACAGTAGCCTTTAACTCTTACGAGGCCCTGAGACTATCGATTGAAGCTTCGAGATTTTGGGTGTTTCATATGTGTTGCACTAGTTAGTCACATTGAAGCTTCAAGGTGTTGGTTGCTTCCTTACTGCAAAATTAGATGATAACACCTTGTTTAGATGCATCACTTGATTTGGAGAGAGCAGCTATATGGTCATTCACAGCATCTTCGAATATGGTCAGGCATATTCTCTGCTATAAATTGGTGACGATATAGGGGGTATATTCTTGTTGTGTCGATGGATGTGGCTTGGACGGAAACGGCAGATCAGGAGGCTGTTGGTTTGCAGTCTTGGTTTGCTTAACCCTCTCGCTATCCTGTGGAGGCGAGGATTGCCGATTACCATTCAGAAATAGAGTTCTCTGAATTGTATAATTACCTCTCCAAAATTAGTTTTCTGTCCACAGCTAACTCAAAGACAACTGCATAGGGTGAAGTCACTAAACTGAAGGTTTCTAAACACCCCTGAGGGCCACAAAGGCTTTTAAGGTTCAGAGAATAGGCTCAAATTTCGTTCTGTGCGTGAAAGTGCTAAGAGGGGGAGGAAGAGAGGGGTTTGGAGGGAGATGGGGAGGTTTTTGCTGACAACGGGAAAGACCTACAGCCTAGTCATGGTGCAGTGACTGGAGGGTCTAGCCCTACTTCAGAGTAAACCCCCTTGTGCCACAGGCCTACGGCCTTTCACGTAATTTAATTAGTGGATTGCTGCTACTTTAAAGGTATGAAAATAGTCAGAATTCTTGCGAATTAGTATATACCTCCTCACTTCTTTACAATAGAAACTTTAGTTTAGTTATCAAAGAGTTATGAGTGGTAATATTAAATACCCGCAAGATTATGCATGAAAGAGTGATATTAAATATAGTAAGATGAAAAATAAATATGAAAGCTATATAATCCTTGCTCATAGTAATCCATGTTATCTAATTAAATGTTGTTACGTATCTTGATCCTCAGGTGGTTAACTTGATGAATCTAGATAGCACAGAGATATATATTAAGGTATCAGTCAGCTGAAGGCAAAACAAAAGTAAAATCTAATAAAATAATTTCCTGTTGTTGCTTCCTTTCCTTTTGGATCTTAGGACTTGGTATCCTTTATTGACTGATACTCTTTACTTATGAAAAATACTGAAACTAATTAAAGTCATGTAGTATTTATAAAGATTTATTATTTAACCGAAGCTTAGTAGGCTATGGTTATGAACCGAAGAAGTTATAGCTAAAGAAGGACTATTAATTTTATAAAAAGTCTTGAAAGATAAATATTAAAGTAAGAATATTTCTGTCTCTTACCCTCTTTGAAATGAATAGATAGTTTTCTTCTATGTCCTTTTATTTATATTAATGTAATTATTCTTGGTTCTTGTCTTACGTTAATAGTATTATATTATTATTATCATCAGGAGTAATATCAAAGTCACATAAAAAGTTAGATATATATTTAATAATTAGTTAAATTTATTTCTTAACCACGTAACATTGAGGTTTGATTATGAGTAAATAAAGTTACAGGATCGTTTCATAGATTCGATTCAGGTCTCACTCAAATAATATGAAAAGCAAAATATAATATTTTGAAGCAAAAGAATTTTCTTCAGCTTAGGAAATCACTAGAAATAATATTAACACAGCCATGTTAGTCTAAGGCGATATTACTAATACGAGACAATAGCATCACCGTACTAAGCACCATTAAGCAATGTAAGCTTAATTCAAAGAAAATGAAAGAACTCGTAAGTATTAATATAAAACAATAGTATTACTTTCATCATAACCCAATTACTTAAAGAGTTGCTTTAGTCCACAAGTTAGTCAACTAAAATAGTTAAGTACATAATAATAGCGTTAACGTTAATTCCCAATCAAATAGTTAAGTACATAAATAGTAGCGTTAACGTTAATTCGCAATCAAATAGTTAAACACATAATAGTAGCGTTCACGTTAATTCCCAATTAAATCGTTAAACACATAATAGTAGTGTTCACGTTAATTCCCAATTAAATAGTTAAACACATTACACACATTAAACACATCACGTTAATTCCCAATCACATATCTCACTAACCAACATAACGTAAGTGTTTACACCGAACACACTTAACACACATTTATATAATCTGACTGACAGTCACAATCCCATTATAATACTTCACCCAGTCTTCCTCCAGCTGCAAGTTCACCTTCCCCAACTCCAAATGAGACTGATTTGAATGCCCACAACTCGGGTCTTATATACCAAACAATGATGGTGTAGGAACGAATCAGGAGGCGGCGGGTGGTGCGCGCTCCAATCATAGCTCCTCGAATCACATAACAGGTGTGTCGTCCACTCACAGCTCCTGGCGTCGATCATACGTCATAGCATCGGTCATCGAGGTATGGGGCGAGCTGGTATGGGGCGAGATGGTTTGCCCACTCGCTCGTTCGCTCGCTAGTCTGCTTCACCACTTGGGTAGTTTGGCTCCTTGAACTCTAATTCTAACTCTTAAATTAACATACAGGGCTCCGTATGTCAGACCTCCCCCCTAGAAAAGAGTTGAAAGGAGTATAGTACATAATATTAAACATAATACATAAATAGATTCACCACCAGATTGGCAACAGCAAGATTATAATGAGGATATAATAAGGATAACACCCAAAGTAGGCAACGTCTCCAGGTACCACATCAGAACATAGCCGGAACGTAGCTGGAGCGTTATTCGAACTGCAAGGCATCTCACAGCTGAAGGCTTGAAAGCGCACTACAAAAGCATGATATTTACCTCGCTACAAGGGAGAGCTAATTGCCAAAATCCTCTCATTAAATTATACTTACTGCTGCATGAGGCCAACCTGGGAAATGCAATCTTTGATCCGTGGCAGTGGGTAGGTATCGTTCTTTGTGACAGCATTGACTTGCCTATAGACCCTACAAAACCTATGGCTCCCGTCTGGCTTTGGCACAAGTATGACCGGACTACTCCACTGGCTGAAGGCCCTTGTGATCAGCTGGTTTGAAAAAATTAAGTCAAGCTCGACCTGCAGTATACTCCTGCGTTGTGGCGAGACACGGTAGGGGGATAGTTTAATGGGAGCTGCATCCCCTACGTCGATGTCGTGCACGGCCAAAGAAGTGAGCCCTGGAGTATCACGGAACACATTGGGAGACAGAGATAAAACAGAGATTAGTTGGTTCACTTGATCAGAGGGAAGATGACTTAGTTTAGATGGTAATTCCCTCAAAGCCACTGAATTATACTGAAAGTTGGATAGGCTACATGACAAGTCAAAGTCTGCATGGATACCTTCAGGCTCTGGAACAGTCTGTTGCGGGTCAGTAAGAGAACTGAAGACTTTGTCCGCACCAGGCTGTTCACAGGTCCTGACATTCACTGCCACAGTGGGAGAATCTGGAGGAGAGGAATCAGGGGACCTATGGTAGGGCTTCAACATATTTATATGGAATACTTGCGTGGGCTTTCTCCTGTCTGGGGTAGTTACTAGATAATCGGTAATGCTCACCCTCCGAATGATCTTATATGGGCCCCTGAACTTGGCAGATAAAGGTTGGCCAAAAACTAGCTCATTAGGGGAAAAATCCAGGGATTCAGTTGGAACCTCACGAGTAGCAAATAACAGAAAAGGTACCCCCTTATCCCACTCAACTCCGGTCTCTGTACAATACTTACGTAACATTCCCTTTAATGTCTGATGATATCGTTCGAGAACCCCTTGACTCTCTGGGTGGTAGGTGCTAGACTTTACATGCTCGATACTCAACTCCTTCAGGGACTGCTGGAAAATGTTAGAGGTAAAATTAGTTCCTTGATCACTTTGCACCTCATGGGGGAAACCCATTCTGGTGAAAAATTTGAGCAGTTCCTTGATTACAGTTGGAGCAGAGGAAGTCCTTAAGGGTATAGCCTCTGGGTAGCGAGTTGCCATGTCCATGATAGTTAATAAATAAATGTTACCTTGGGAAGTCTTAGGCAATGGGCCTACAATGTCCACTACCACCCGAGTAAAAGGATTCTCGAAAACGGGCAAGGGCACCAGAGGATGTACAGGCACCTTCTGAGTGGGTTTTCCTGTCATCTGGCAAGTGTGACACACTCTACAACACTCCACTACATCTGCACGCATTCCTGGCCAGTAAAAGTGGGATCTGATTCTGTCTAGAGTTTTTCTCACACCTAGGTGTCCTGCCAATGGTATACAATGTGCCATTTCCAGGATATCTTTACGACAAGGTTTGGGGACTACTACTTGATGGACGTCCCAAGCCCCGTCATCGATTTGTCTGTGTGGCGGTCTCCATCTTCGCCACAATACTCCTCCTTTGAGGTAGAAACATTCACCACCCTCCTTCTCACATTCCTCTTCACTCACGGACCTGGCAGCTAACTCCTTGCATTCACTATCATCTCTCTGTAGCTCTACCAGGCCGCTAGGACAATTTGGAGGGGTTTCATGGTCATCGTTAGGGTCAAGATGAGCCATAAAGGTGTCAGATAAATCCACCTCAGTCACATCATCAGGCACAGTTGGAGCATCATTTACACTCTCATCATCCCTTTCATCAACTCTTACATTCGGTACATTTCTGTCTGAGGGAACTGCTACTGGAGACATTGAACGTTTGTCAGCACACACAGGGAAAACAGTTGGCAACTCCTTGTCGAGCTCACCGGTTAGTGGCTCGTTAACAGGGGAAAGTGACAAGATGGAGTCTGGTCGGACCTTCTCACCTGCTACATCATTCCCCAAAAGGAGCGTTACCCCAGGCACAGGGATATCTTGGGACCTACACAAAGCTATGGTGGCCTCACCCTGTAGTAACTCACATTCAATTTCGCCTTTTACCAAGTATGCATAAAACTGGCCTCCAGCACCTCTCATTACAACTGGTTCGCCAGGTGGGCACTCAGTGTAAGGATTCACCATGAGGGTGCTAGTAGAACCTGTGTCTCTCAGAATTTTTACCTCATGCATGCAACCATTTAATCTCACGTTGCCAGATGAAATAAAGGGACGGTAACTGTCCTGCACTGATGGTGAAATTATTATTGGTTTAACCCTTGTGGGTTGCACCACACATGCTACTACACCCCTGTCTAGATGATTTACGTTAGCTGCTAGGTACTCCTTCTGTCGAGAGTCCTGCATTAAAGGAACTTTTGGTGCTAGGTACTCCTTCTGTCGGGAGTCCTGCATTAAAGGAACATTTGGTGCTAGGTACTCCTGTCGGGAGCCCTGCATTAAAGGCACACATGGAATTTGAGATACGGCGGCAACTGTCTGCCCCGATCTCTCGGTTTTTTCCTTGGCCCAGCACTGATAAGCTAGGTGGCCTCTCATGCCACAAAAAGTACATACTTTAGGGGATACGGGAACGTTCCCTCTTTGAGCATTACTATTTGTTTGGGGCCCACCTCTGTTACCATTGCCCTGAGTCGCATTTTTAGTTGGGGGAACATTTCTATTTTGGCTAGCTGGGGAAGACGTTATAGGCTTGTGACTGGGTCGGTCAGATTTGTGATTGGGATACTTAAAATTAGAACTAGAATTATCGTAGGGCTTCTTTCCACGAAATTTGTTGTTGAGCACGTATGTGTCAGCCATGTCAGCAGCGTCGGCAAGACAATCTACCTTTTTCCCCTTTAAATGATAGGATACAGAAGAATCAATTTTCCATAGGAAATTTTCTAACAGGACCAACTCCTTCAGATCGTTGTAGCTTGTGACTTTCTTACTCTTGACCCAATGATTGAAAGTTTTAGTCATGGTCCTGGCAAATACCTTATGGGTTTCTTCTACTTTCTTCTGGTTTTTACGGAAAGATTGCCTGTAAGCCTCAGGCTGCAATTGATAGGTTTTTAAGATAGCTTCTTTGAGATTGTCATAATCCTGCCTAACTTCTGCTACTTCTGACAAATACGTGGCTCGAGCCTGCCCTGTCAAAACAGTTTGTAACATAAAAGGCCATTGATCTCTTGTCCACTTCATACCTCCAGCAACTTCCTCAAACAAAACAAAGAAATCCTGCACATTATCCTCAGTGAAAGGTGGAATGACACTAGTCATAGTCAATCCCAGAGGGGGAGCAATTTCGGGAGCATTTGTATGGACATTTAGTTGAGCCGTACGATATTGATATTCACATTGTTCGGTCTTTGCTTCGGCATTTATTCTGGCTTCTTCGGTATTTGCTCTGGCTTGTTCGGCATTTACTCTGGCTAGTTCTATATTTAGTCTGGCTTGTTCGGTCTTTGCTTCGGCATTTATTCTAGCTAGTTCCAGTACTTGATCACCGGTCAAACCAGGTGGCAATTGTTCAAGTTGGCTAGGTTTACTAGGGATCCCACCAACTGCTCCGTCACCCTCCCCGCCTTCTACAGGGAACAGGTGGGTTTTTATGGTCTGAGCCACCTCTACTTTAGACATGTTTGAGACAGTTAATTGGAGATGTGAGGCAAGCACTTTCAGTTCGGATTTTGACAGACAGTCAATATCAGGGGCTGTGGGTTCTGATTCTATGAAAACTCGAGCATCTTCTTCATTAATTAGTTGAGGCATGATTAATATTTGTTTTTTAAGTAGTGAAACGTTAATGAAACTGAGTGAAACTGTATGAAACGAATCCTGGCAAGGTCGCCACTCTTCTGTTACGTATCTTGATCCTCAGGTGGTTAACTTGATGAATCTAGATAGCACAGAGATATATATTAAGGTATCAGTCAGCTGAAGGCAAAACAAAAGTAAAATCTAATAAAATAATTTCCTGCTGTTGCTTCCTTTCCTTTTGGATCTTAGGACTTGGTATCCTTTATTGACTGATACTCTTTACTTATGAAAAATACTGAAACTAATTAAAGTCATGTAGTATTTATAAAGATTTATTATTTAACCGAAGCTTAGTAGGCTATGGTTATGAACCGAAGAAGTTATAGCTAAAGAAGGACTATTAATTTTATAAAAAGTCTTGAAAGATAAATATTAAAGTAAGAATATTTCTGTCTCTTACCCTCTTTGAAATGAATAGATAGTTTTCTTCTATGTCCTTTTATTTATATTTAATGTAATTATTCTTGGTTCTTGTCTTACGTTAATAGTATTATATTATTATTATCATCAGGAGTAATATCAAAGTCACATAAAAAGTTAGATATATTTAATAATTAGTTAAATTTATTTCTTAACCACGTAACATTGAGGTTTGATTATGAGTAAATAAAGTTACAGGATCGTTTCATAGATTCGATTCAGGTCTCACTCAAATAATATGAAAAGCAAAATATAATATTTTGAAGCAAAAGAATTTTCTTCAGCTTAGGAAATCACTAGAAGTAATATTAACACAGCCATGTTAGTCTAAGGCGATATTACTAATACGAGACAATAGCATCACCGTACTAAGCACCATTAAGCAATGTAAGCTTAATTCAAAGAAAATGAAAGAACTCGTAAGTATTAATATAAAACAATAGTATTACTTTCATCATAACCCAATTACTTAAAGAGTTGCTTTAGTCCACAAGTTAGTCAACTAAAATAGTTAAGTACATAATAATAACGTTAACGTTAATTCCCAATCAAATAGTTAAGTACATAAATAGTAGCGTTAACGTTAATTCGCAATCAAATAGTTAAACACATAATAGTAGCGTTCACGTTAATTCCCAATTAAATCGTTAAACACATAATAGTAGTGTTCACGTTAATTCCCAATTAAATAGTTAAACACATTACACACATTAAACACATCACGTTAATTCCCAATCACATATCTCACTAACCAACATAACGTAAGTGTTTACACCGAACACACTTAACACACATTTATATAATCTGACTGACAGTCACAATCCCATTATAATACTTCACCCAGTCTTCCTCCAGCTGCAAGTTCACCTTCCCCAACTCCAAATGAGACTGATTTGAATGCCCACAACTCGGGTCTTATATACCAAACAATGATGGTGTAGGAACGAATCAGGAGGCGGCAGGTGGTGCGCGCTCCAATCATAGCTCCTCGAATCACATAACAGGTGTCGTCCACTCACAGCTCCTGGCGTCGATCATACGTCATAGCATCGGTCATCGAGGTATGGGGCGAGCTGGTATGGGGCGAGATGGTTTGCCCACTCGCTCGTTCGCTCGCTAGTCTGCTTCACCACTTGGGTAGTTTGGCTCCTTGAACTCTAATTCTAACTCTTAAATTAACATACAGGGCTCCGTATGTCAGAATGTTTATTATCTTGTAATAGAAAACGTGACGAATACAATAAATACCTAAATGCGGAGCTCGCGGCAACACTTCTTTGCAATGCCTTTGCATGACTTCTTTGCAATCTTCTGGTGTTAGTGGAGAAGGAGAAAATGAGCACTTGTGTGTTGAGGTGGGTGGGGTGAAGGACGGTCATAAGTGTAGCTCTTTTATATATACACGGTACATATATATATATATATATATATATATATATTTATATATATATATATATATATATATATATATATATATATACTGTATATATATATATATATATATATATATATACAGTATATATATATATATATATATATATATATATAATATATATATATATATATATATATATATATAGAAGGTCTTAAATCCCACTTCTGCCCAATTACAGAAAGTTTGGTTGGAACCATTGGAGACAATACATTCTTGTTGGCCTACAGAACCTAAAACCAAATTTCATTGGGAGGATTTGTTGTATGCATTTATGAGTTAGATCCTACATAACCAAAACAGGGGCCATACGTTATGACAGCACGTGGCCGCACTCACCAGCTGACACCACCCAATGGGATCCTTCTGGGAAGCCCTCCAGGCATTTGCCTCGTCCATATTAAGTATTCCATGCATGATTTACCGACTTCCTTTAGCCATGAGTTATGTGGTCTTCCTCTGGGCCTCTTCCACTCAGGGTTGTCTTCTGTAGAGACCACCTGGTGATCAGGATCAGCCTCGGGGAGGCGAACCACATGCCCATATAGCCGTAGTTGGCGTTCACGGATTATGAAACAAATATGTCTCAAGTCAGTTTCACGGAGTAGTCGCTGCTTTGATACGCGGTCGTACCAGCGATAACCTATGATCCTGCAGAGACATTTAGAACTAAACCAGTTGATATGTGTCTTCAAAACACTGTTGCAGGTCCATGTCTGACAGCCATACTAAGCCGAGGCAACGAATTACATCGTAGCCCAACTCACCACTGTTGTGGATCAGGGTTTCCTGCCCGGGATCTCGGGATCTTAGGTACATTTTGTCATGTATATTTTCCCGGGTATTTGATTCAAATCCCGGGATTTGTTTTATTCTATTTTATATTATATAAAATGCAAAGGTGCATGAGAGCGAGAGAGCATGTTTGTATTCTATTACAGAGAGAGAGAGAGCACAATTGTAATTATTCTAATTCTAATACTTTTCACAGTCATTCAAGTCATTCAAGAAAGAGGAGTTCTGGGTGAATGTGGAGGCGAGCCTGGATAAGTTTGACAAGAACGAAAGAATATTTCTGATTGGGGATATGAATGGGAAGGTGGGTGATAGGAAAGTTGATGGAGTGGTGGAAGGGTGGGGGTACCGTCAGAGGTGAATGGGAATGGTAGTGCACTTGTGGACATATGTGTGGGGAGGAGGCTGTGGATAGCCAACACCTTCTTCTGACACAGAATGATACACATTTACACATGGTAAGTGGTGTGGAAGATGAAGGATAATGCTAAGACAGTGGTGGAACGAAAGGCACTGATTGATTATATACTGTATGTGTGGATGAACGAATGATGAAATATGTGCTGGATGCTAGGGTGTATAGGTGTATTGGAGGGGGTCTGTCTGATCATTATGTAGAAGCAGCTAAAATTAGGATACAAAAGAAGTGGGTGAGGAGAGCTGGAGGGAGGCGAGAGGAAGGTGGAATGGCGAGGAGGGTGGAGAGGCGAGGAGGGTGGAGAGGCTACAGGAGGAGGAAATCCGGGAAGAGTACAGGAGAGCAGTAGAAAGACGACTAGGTGGGTTCGACCTGGAAGATGTGGAGGAGATGAGCAAGGTGTTCAAGGAAGAGATATGTGCAGCATGTGAGAAGGTGCTTGAAGTAAGGAGAAGAGGGAGGGGAGTGAAAGGTACAGCATGGTGAACAGAAGCCAAGAAGAAAGCGTATAGAGAGTGGTTGGGTAGTAGAAGGAATGAAGATTTGGAGAGTCAGAAACGAGCGAGGTGGTGAAGAGGTTAGTGAAGGAAAGTAAGAGAAGAGTAGATGAGGAATTTGAAAGGAATCTGAGTGGAAAGTGGAGGGAGTATAAGAAACTGTTCTGGAAAGAAGGCAAGAAAGTTAGGGGAGGTAGCAAGGGAAACAGTAAGGGTGTGAAAGATGAGAATGGGAGAATGCTAGCCGAGAAGCAAGAAAGAGTCGAAAGATGGAGGGCGTACTTCAACGAGTTGCTAAATGTAAGGAATGAAGCGCCAGCAAACATAGTTGGATGGGGTATGGGAGGGAGCAGAAGAGAAGTAGTGGAGAAGGAGGTGGGGATCAGGAGGTCAGAAGTGTGGGAAGCCATGTAAAGAGTGACGTTGGGGAAAGCACCAGGAACAGATGGAGTGTGTGGGGAAATGTTGAGGTATGGCGGTGAGATAGTGATCGAATGGGTATGGAAAATGTGCAAACTGTGCAAAGAAGGGGAGTTCACTTGATGACTGCAGGAAGAGCATGCATGAAGGTGCAAAGGCGGCAGTACGTGTGGAGAATGAGCAGAGCGATTCTTTGACCTGAATGTTGGGTTGAAACAGGGCTGTGTGATGTCCCAGTGGTTGTTTACTGTATATATGGATGGAGTCATGAAAGAAATACAAGGAAGAGCAGTGGATGTTGGTGTATCGCTGATAAGGCAGGGAAATGAGTGGAAGCTGCCTGTATTGCTGTTTGCTGATGATACAGTTCTGATGAGCGATAACGAATGGGAGTTGCAGGGTCTGGTAAATATGATTGGAACAGTGTGCGAAAAAAGGAATCTGAAGGTAAATGCGGGGAAGAGCAAGGTTATGGTCTTCGAAAGGGGTGAAGCCACATAGTGTGAGGTAAAGTTGAACAGTCAGGCTATGGAGACAGTCAGCTCATTTAAGTATCTGGGCAGTGTGTTGAGTCAAGATGGGACTATGGATGAAGAAGTGCGGGAGAGAGTGCAACAGGGGAAGAGGGTTGTAGGAATGCTGAAAGCAGTAACAAGAAATAGGGTGGTCAGTATGGCAGTGAAGAAGTCCTTGCATGACAGTGTGGTAATCCCGACACTGACTTACGGAAGCGAAGCATGGACGTTTGAGAAGAGACTCGAACCAAGAGTGAGAGGGGTGGAAATGAGTTACTTGAGAAGTGTGCAGAGTTACATGGAGGGATAGACAGACGAATGAAGAAGTAAGAAGGTGTGGTGTGGAGGTAGATATGCTGGAAAGTGTGAAAAGGAACACCTTGAGATGGTTTGGAACATATGGGAAGCGAGAGAATGACTAAGAAGGTGTACGAGAGCGAAGTGGAAGGACAGAGAGGGAGAGGTAGACCGAAAGAGAGATGGAAGGATGGAGTGAGGAAGTATATGGATGAAGGCGGTGCTGGTTGGGAGGAGGGGTGTCGACTGACTGGGGACAGAGGTGCATGTCGACGGTTCGTTCGTGGCCACCCCTTCGGGGATCACGGCGTCAGGCAATAGATAGATAGATAGATAGATTCAAGTGTTCTTTTTAGGTTTCAGGTTTTTATGGTGTATGTATTCAAAATTCCATTAAATGTAAAATTAGTATTTTGTTGTTATATAATTGCTAGTATCGAATGCCATTCCAAACTCTAATATTACTACTGACTTTTTTTAAGCTTGACTTTATTACAGAATCATTACAATTTTGCTTGTTTAATCATATCATATGCCATTATTTACACCTTGAGTTTGGATTATGAAGTTTCAAAAGATAACTTTGTTTCAGTGTAAAATATATCAAATTAATTGCCT
This sequence comes from Paralithodes platypus, assembly GCA_032716605.1. NCBI lineage: Eukaryota > Metazoa > Arthropoda > Malacostraca > Decapoda > Lithodidae > Paralithodes > Paralithodes platypus. The sequence goes on from CM064545.1 coordinate 2,751,422, forward strand.
ATCAAATATTCTACAGATACTACACTCAAAAAGTATGTAGGGTTAGCTTATGCCGGGACATTTTTCTACCGAAAAATGTACACATTTATCTTGAAAGGGGGTCAAGAGGGTGACATTTTAAGATTGCTGGAGGAGTAGGAAACAAACTAGAAACCTCCCCTTAACACGTATACTACAATAACGTGAGCATTAGTTATTGAGAAAATTACCTAATACGGGAAATCCCGGGAAATATTATGATTTGTCTCAGAATCCCGGGAAACCCTCAAAACAGGAAACCTTATTGTGGATCACACTGCCAAGATAGATAATCTTATCCTAGAACTCCAAGTCCTCACCACATCCATAAACAGATTGAGCGGCATCAACCAACAATTCGCCAAATGCTTGGACTTTGGTTTGAGCCTAAGAGACATTTAGATCCAGCAGCTTTGACTCCTCATGGAGTGCCTCAAGAGCCAGTCTAAAAACATCTAAAGTCTCCACTAGGATCACTACATCATCTGCAAAATCAAGATCTGTGGTACTGAAATTGCCTATGTCAGCTTCGCAACGATTCCACCCAATTGTCCGGCCCAGTAACCAGTCCATGTAAGTGTAGAAAGGTGTAGGTGCTAGAACACACCCCTGTCTTACACCTGAACTCACAGGGAAGAAGGAGAATATTCCCCCACCACACTTGACACAACTCTCTGTTCCTGTATAGAGTCCAGACACCAGGTCGATAATCACTGTGGGGATCTCACGTAACCGTAGAAGCTCCCAGAGTGACTGCCGATGCACTGAATCAAACACCTTCTTCTTCACTGCCATCAAAGACTGGAACGACCTGCCCCAGTCAGTCCGTGAAAAGAGAACACTGTATTCCTTCAGACGTAGCGTGAAGGAACACCTGAACCGGACAGCTGCGAGAAGGGAGCACCAAGCTTATGTCTACTACTAAATACGACATAAGAGATAGGCAAGCCAAACTGAAATGATTACTGATTACGGATTACTGATATTTACAATAGAATGTAAGGTATCTTAAAATAACCCCCTAGAAATACTTTCTCTAAAGTATCTATTTCTTGTATCCTCCCCTTTTCCCCAGCTAACCTAATCCCACAAGGACCCCAATGGAAATACGCCTAACGGCCTTATTGGGCTATACTTAGTTGGAATTATGCAAATCTGGCACATGTCATATTTGTAACATACTATGTGGTACCAACTCTGTAAATTGCTAACTGAATAAATATTATTATTATTATTATTATAGCCCATGTCGAAACTCAAGTCAGCGCTCCACAAGAACCTGGAGTGCCAGAATCCGGTCAGTTATCGACTTCTTGGGTGTGAATCCAGATTGCTCAGGTCTCTGCTCCTGTAGAAGGAGGCCTCTGATTCACATCAGTCGAATATAGGCAAAGAGCTTGCCTGGCACACATGAAACTGTCCATTGGGAGCACTGGCCATGTACAGTTGCGGAACTAAAAAACGATGCAGAGGTTTGTGGTGGTACCTGCCACCTGGCAACACGTGTAAGTAAATAATGTAGTAAAAACATTTTTTATGAATGAACTAGAGGTGTTGCCTGCCTTATGTAGGGAGATAATTGATCGGTTGGCAAGTTGGCATTTGTCTTTTTGTGAAAAGCATCTATGGCTTTAATGTTCGTATCATTTCATATCAAGTTTGCCTTCTTATTACAATATTACTAATAAACAAATTATTTAACACCTATGAATAACTTGATGTAATTAAAGGACACAAGCTATGTGGGGATCACCTCTCTCTCTCTCTCTCACACACACACACACACACACACAAACTAACAACCAACACCCAGGCCTAGGACATCTGAGTACAGGAGTGTTAATTCATTCTCATATCAAACAGGTTCCACCTCAAGTTTGATCCCAACCATATACAGTAGAGAGCACATACTTATTATAATAACCTGTCGACTTACTAAGCCGTTTCTTATATTCTGTCTGCACACAGATTTCTGAATGTATGCTTGCGAGAAGAATGATATGATACACCTGTACCCAAATGCCCTTTGCCTAAGTCAGTGGTCAGCAACCCTTGAAGCTAGAAGAGTAATTTGTTTTAAGTTTCATACAAATGTTGTACTGTCGGAGTCGCAGTACAACACAAATTGGTCTCATCAACCGAAATCTACAGTACTTCAGAAATAAGAGAATATACCATACTTCTGAACTAAACAATTTACAGTGATATTGTTCAATATAATTGTATTCACAAAGCTTAGGAAAAATATATGTGTCACATTTCTAGAAATCATAACGATTGATACCTATAGATCTTTTTAAATTGAATAACAAATCTAATATCGCCTTGAATGAGTTATATGATGCCTTCATTTTGAAGGAAGAATTATTATTTCTGAAGCTTCTGGAGCTACATAGGTGTCCTGGAAGAGCCGCAGGTTGCCTACCCTTTGTCAAAGTTAAAACAAATTTGCTAAGTCTTTAAGGGATGCTTTGGTTTTGAAGGGTGGTGGTGCATCAAATATAAAACAAAACTTAGGGCAAAAACTTCCATTAGTCCAGGTTTGATCCCATACATCAAGAGAACACAGAGTTCCTTTATCAACCTGTCGGTTTATATACACTTCGGCCAAAGTTGGATTGTAGGCATATGCTGTAGGACCACATAGGCCTAATGTTACTTTCTTAACCTGTCGGGTTTCCAAGCCATTGATCACATCTTATCCTTGTACTAAGTCATCCCAGATTTATGAATAATGTTTAATAATCCATAAGCTTCCCATAATAATAACATAATATAGTCACCTGAAACCATTGATGTATTAGAAATAGTAATTTTCTATACAATACTTAAATAACAACGTCGGCTTGTGTTCTATTAAATAACAACGTCGGCTTGTGTTCTATTAAATAACAACGTCGGCTTGTGTTCTATTAAATAACAACGTCGGCTTGTGTTCTATTAAATAACAACGTCGGCTTGTGTTCTATTTTGGGGAGTTCTACTTTAGTACATTATTAAGGTATCACTGGTTGTAATTGTGGCATTGTTCTTATGATGGTGGTTACGATATTTAATAATTTATGATTGAATATCGTATGCAGTGTTATGAGCCTGGTATAGTTAATTTATGATTGAATATCGTATGCAGTGTTATGAGCCTGGTATAGTTAATTTATGATTGAATATCGTATGCAGTGTTATGAGCCTGGTATAGTTAATTTGATCCGTAGGCAGCTAAGTATCGTATATAAGAAAATATTTTTGTCCTTGATTGTACCAACCCGAGTGGTGTAGTATTGTGAGGCTTCTTGCTACCTACCCCCCTTTTTCTCCACATTCCATTCTACCCCCTTACTCCTACTCAATTTCATCCCCCCCCCCCCCTTTCCCTCCTTTCCTCCAACTCTCTTTCTCTCCATCGTTGCCTGACGTATGAATTATATTGATTATAACTAGGTTATAATGTATTAGGCTTTTCTAATCATAAGTATTGATTACAAGATATATCATAGAGTTCTTAGTAAAAGTAATACTTTAATCCAGCAAGTATATAATGAGTTGATGATTAATACATTTCGAGAGTTTGGTATCAGAGCCAGGTGAGCCCAGGGTATATAAACCGTACCTTCTGCTTGAGGAAGGTCAAAAGGGACTGGTGTTCTCGCAGAGAGGCTTCAGTCCTGACGTTATTCTTGACTTACAGTGTGCTGGCTTAATAATCCAATAGGGTTGATAGCCTCTGAAGTCATAGTAAAAAAAAATGAATAAAAACAAAATGAGGAACGTAGTGTAACCTCCACCATCTGAAGCTGACATGCCCTGAGTGCGTTTGTAAAAGAATCACCATGAGTTGAATAAGTATCGCCTAGGATTTGTTTATGTTTATTGATAGCTTTCACTTACTCTCTTGGAGGGTAATTATGTAACTATCTATTATTTTTGTTAAGAGTGTCTATTATTTCACTTCAATGTCTCTCACTTTGATATTTTCACTAGAATTAACTTTTGTTTATAATTAATCATGTAAATAAATTATATTTTTATTTTACATAATCTTTACATTTTACCTTTGTGCTAATATATTATTCTTTAGATTGTTGGGATTAATCTAAGTCAAAGTAACTAAAGATAACTAATTCTGAACGAGTGATGAGAAAGGAATAACTTTGGGTTTTTTAGGCTAAAATAGCCATTTGATATCAACTGATATTTTATGAACTTGACACATCTTTTCACCTACCAAGGTTTTAGTGACTACAAAGAGAGTCGTTAGTTTTGTGGAAGTTTAACATGCCACTTCTTCTTGACTGAAAATGATAAGCCATATTTACCGCATTTTGTGAGGCTAAGTAATAAGTCCTCGTTTTGTGGTTTTAGTGGAATGTTTCTTTATGTTATGGGTTCGAACCCTGCTCGTAACGTAACAAGATGGATAGAATGTGTTCCACTTTAGAAGTTAGATAGTCAAAGAATAGTCAAAAATAGTCATTAGAATTAGGGGAGAGATAGACAGCGCAGAAATATTTAGTTTGAGTGACAAGAAAGCTTTAGCCAGAGAGTTGAGAATTCAGAAGAGTCAAGTTGGGAACATGAGAGAAAAGCAAGATTGTTGCGTACATAGACGCAACATCCACCTTTGGCTCGAAACTGAGGATAGAGGTAGTAGGAGGATACAGAGAAGGGTTTGCTGTCAGTAGTCCCAGACAATTGTGTCTCGGTGAGAAAGAGAAGATCAGGGTTGGCAGAGGAGAGGTGGTGTTCCACAGAGTGGAAGTTAGAAGAAAGTCCACAAATGTTACAGAAATTAATAGTAAGAGTAGAAGGTGGTGGTCCGGAACATTTTGGCGAGTTGTTACCAAGGGATAGCCAGCTCGGGTATTCCCCCCCCCCCCCCCCCCTGGGGACTCCGAGGCAGGTTGAGGTTTTGTATTGTTTTTTCTTCGGAAAAGTTAGTGTAGTATGTAGGGTGTTTGTAGTATAATGTATTAGATTCGAGGTGTTTTAGAGGGCAGGCTGGGGTTGCCCTCAATATTGATGAGACACTTAAAGGATCAGGATCATGCTTCAGTTTATCTAGAACTAATTGGCGGGTTTTGTTAGCCCTAGTTAAATAAGGAAAGGGGTTAGGTGTCACATTCCATATTGAACAACACATGATGAAAAGGTTAATAAAAATATACTCGGAAAAGTTTTGAATAAGTCAGAGAATATAAACACCATAGGAGGAGGAGCACTTCAATGACAGTATTTCACATATAGCTTCATAAGTCAGAGAATATAAACACCATAGGAGGAGGAGCACTTCAATGACAGTATTTCACATATAGCTTCATAAGTCAGAGAATATAAACACCATAGGAGGAGGAGCACTTCAATGACAGTATTTCACATATAGCTTCATTGGCCTGATGAAGCTATAGGCTATGCGAACGTTGACAAAAAAGTGCTCCTATTCATATGGTGTTTTTATTCAATGAACAGAATATACCATTTCGCTGTTGGGATTATGAAGCAGTTGTGCATATGGTATCAGAAGTATTACTCAACCTAGCTTAAATATGACTTTGCATACAAACTTTTTGTTTTCCTATATTCCAACCTCTACCTCCACACAAAGTCTTGAAACATGAAGATTCAACCGCACAACAAGGTGAAGCCAGGATGCCTCATTCCATTCCCGGTGCAAGCTCTGACTCCTCGAAGCTGCAACACCACTGTACTACCTCACAGTCTCAGGCCCCCTCCCTCTCTCTCTCTCGCAAACGTTACCTATTGATCTGTTTACCCACTAGACACTACCCCCATGGCAAATGGTGGTCGGATATTTCGGCTACGGATGTTTGGGGCCACTGACGTTTTGGCCATGGACCTGCAACCTTGGATGTTTCGGCCGCGGAAAGTAGGTAATTTGGGCCACGTGAATGTTCTTTACAATAGCATTTTATATCTAGATTAAGTAAGGTTAAGTTAAGTCAAGGTCAGTTTGGTTAAGATAGGTTAGATTAGGTTATGTTAGGTTAGATTAAGTTAGGTGAAGTTAAGTTGGGTTACGTTAAGTTAAGTTAGATTAGGTTAGGTTAAGTTAGGTTAGGTTAGATTGATTTTATTATCCTTTACCTCACAATATTTCTGGCCCAAACGTCCACCTTAGGTGGCCCCCGTGGCCAAAACATTCAAGGTTGCTAGCCCATGGCCAAAAAGTTCGTGGCCCAAACGTCCTACATTCATGGAAAATTGGGGGGCATTTTGAATATGGGAATATTAGTAGAATACTAACCTGGGAACAACAAGGGATATTTTATGGCGCGTCGTCGTTGGGCTTTGTTGTAATTCTCCGAACTAAGTATAGCACAAATTCCATCCCAATAATATCTTACCATTGACACATCGGGATTTGAACTCGGGACCTATAGGTTCAGCAGCAAGACCACTCCACCACACTTCCCCTTAAACTTACGATATTCTAACCTGTTCCATATGAATAAGAATGAAATAAGTCAATAATAATAAATCTATATAATATGTTCCCCATAGCATATCAATTATAATTATTCTCTACCATACGCTATTAAAACTAATATATATATAAAGTTTTACATTTGAGTATTACGACACGATTGGCAATTTATTCTACATATCACTAAATCACGTGCATGCTGTTTAGGAAAGATCCATAGGAATTGAAAGGATAAAGACTAGCTCAATTAACCCTCTGAATTCAGTATACCCTTCCTAATCTGAACAAAATAGTCTAATAATAGCCAGATTATTATTAAGTTGCGTGATAATCCTCAAGGGGTTAGGCTATAAACTTTATTATGAATAGTATTACGTGCAGTATTATGTAGAGGGAGACACAATCAGGTAAAAACTTAGTTTGGCGCACATGCATACATGCATATAAATGCATGCACAGTTGGTCACATAAATGTTTATCCACCAAGTGATTGTAAGTATGGATGAAAGCAGAGTATGATTGATTTACAACTAAAAGTGTCTATAAAACCACTAATCGGTCATATTTTGTAACTACTACATACACAAAGATGGAGTGGATACATATTAACCCTTGGAATCCGGGAGGCCTCATATGAGGAAAAATGTATTTTGGTTAGGAGTCCGGGAGGCCTCGTATGAGGCAAAATCAAAATCAAAGCGTTCAAATTGTGCGGGCGGATTTTTGTTTGTGCGTGGGCGACCGCAGCGCCACCAAGCACAAACTACCAGGCAGCATCAGTTCTTATCTCGCACCCAAGATGGCTGGAGCTAACCCCCAAAAAATCGCTGTGTCCGATTCGACGCCCGCCGCCGCGACCCGTAAGCCTAAGAAAGGCAAAGCTAAAACGACCAAGAAAACGTTGCTAAGTCCCGGTGGTGTTGCACGTGTGCTAAAAGAGTTAAGTGATCATGACCTTAGTGAGATTGAGAGTGATTTTGATGAAGAGCATGTGGTTAGTGAAGATCTTGATGAAGTGGAAGATGGCGAAGAATTCCAGGGCTTTCATAGCACTGATGATGACGATGGTGATGATGATATTGATGACAATGTTAGATGCGGTGAACATCATGAAGGTGATGAAAGTGAAGCCTTTTCACTGCTCTAGATGGTCTCAATCAGTAGATATCGAATTATGAAGATAGCCATTTTTCAGGAATACCCCCAAAACGATCGCCTCATATGAGAGCCCCCGGATCCGGAGGGTTAAAGTGACCAACTGTACATAAACACACACATACAAATGTTCAGACTGCACCATCATTCAACATCACCACCACCACCTATCAATGTAAACGTCAACCTTCCACCACCTCTATTAACACCACAAATACCAACAGCCCCATCTTCATCACCAGTCTCCAACACCACCGTTATCAACATCACCACCACTATCACAACAATATAGCCTACACCAGAGGCCTCCTAAGAAACACATAGAGTAGACCTTCAACAGAGACATAGGCTATTTTTAGATGTGCTCATCAAGCAGAGAGAAGGTAACGTCAAAACATCTAACCCTGGATATTGCCTTAATGATCTGAGTGAATGCCCCCAGAGGTATACAAATGATATCATCAGTGCATGTATAAGAAGAGCACTTAGCCACTGTAATAAGTGGCAGGAAGTACACTCAGAAAGAGCCTCTCAGATCCAAGTAAACAATGACTTTGCAAATAAGGACATCGAGAGTCAATAAGACAATAATAGATAGATAGTACAACAATGGAGGTTTTCTAACAACCCAGATTCCACAGCCGAAAATGTTATCAATATTGATTATAAATCGTTCTTTGTTGTGTGTGTTTATTAGTCTGTATACGTCGTCGAACTGTCCCCCGACTAGGGAAGAACTGAACAAGAAAACTAGTTTAGATATTTATAGAAAGTATAAGAAAGAAATAAGGGGAGAAGAACTAATATATGATAATAGACCAGCTTCTGTTATCCTATACAAAGCAAGAACAAATAACCTACAGTTATATGATAGAAATAGATTCACAGGAGGAAACACAGGATGTGATATGTGTGGGGATGGAATACAGGACCTAAAGCATTTCATTCTGTGGTGCCCTGCATACACAGAGGAAAGCAGACTTGAACCTCTATTCCAACAACCTTTTACAGAAGATGAATTCCATATACTTAGTAGACAAAGCATAGGTAGGGTAAAAAAGGCAATATATCGTTTTTGGAGAAAGAGAGAAAAGCAAAGAAACGACACATGAAGTTACCGCAAAGAAAATTCAAAGGGGAAAGAAGAAACAAGAAACAAGAACAACAACCAAGAAGAAAGGAAAAAAAGCAAGAAGAAAGAAGAGCAAGAAAGAAGAAAGAAGAAACAGCACATAATAAATGTTACTGTTAAATTAGAAAACAAAACACGACAAAAGGGAGGCGCCGTTGCAAAGGCATGGCTTCTCGACCAGCAACTGAACTGGGTGCTAGCATGTGAAAAATGCTAGGACGCACTATCACACCCACTAAATAGTCTGCCGTGGCGGGGATCGAACCCAGTCAAGCAGATTTACACGTGAGCATGCTCTCCACTCGACTGTCGCCGCTCTAGGTAGCCAGTGATTGTACGGGGATAGTACATTTTTGTCTTGATGTTTGTACTGTAGGTTTGTAGACATTTTTCATCGGGTATCCATTATATGCTCTCTCTCTCTCTCTCTCTCTCTCTCTCTCTCTCTCTCTCTCTCTCTCTCTCTCTCTCTCTCTCTCTCTCTCTCTCTCTCTCTCTCTCTCTCTCTCTCGCTGATGTATTTTCTTTTAGTTGTATGTCTGTATCGTTTGTCTTCCCCATATGTTTATGTTTTGTTTCTAATCTTACTTTTCTATTATAATTTTGTTTCCGTTTTTCAACCCGACTCACTTACTGTTCTCATGTTTTTGCATATATTTGTTTCTCAATGTCCTCGCTTGTCATGTTGTTGTTGGTATTGCTGTTGTTGTTGTTGTTGTTATTAATTTGCGTCCACTATTTCCCTATGTGAGGCTAGTGTATCTCTGTCCTTCCCATGGCAAAGAGAACAGAAAAAGAGAAACCATAATAATTGTAGTGATGAAGAACAGCCTTAACACCTTGAGGATTATGACGTGTTTTGATAATATAGTATACCTCTCATTAGACGATATAATGCAGAGGTTGTAGGCACCAATCGAGCAGGGCAATACCTAAGGAAGGCCTATAGGCATTTGATAAGGAGTTACTGGAACTCGGTAAGAGTGGGGCCTTCCAGTAGTGTCGTGCTATATCAATTTGTTAGATCTCCAACCCATGGAAATAATTTCCTTGACCTTGTACTTTCAACAAAAGAAGAATTGATAGAGAATTTGAATGTCGGTAATTAATTCAGTAACAGCTACCATCGTACGATAACTTTCAGTTTAAAGTTTACTAGTAACGAACCAAATGGCAGCATCGAGTAACTCCCTAATTTCAAGCAAGCAAATTTTCGTAAACTTAGAGCAATGTGTAAAGAAACTGATTAGAGCTTTCTAATTAACAATAACGACATAAATATATCTTGGAATAATTTGCAAACAGTTACCTAAAAGCAGTGCAAGACGGCATACCATCGAAAATACGGCGTACAGGCAATAATGATAAGCCCAAATGGTGGAATAAAGATATTTCAAACTGTCTGCTTGCTAAAAAGTTTGCTAATGATAGATTAAAATCCTCACAAAATGACGAAGAACGGGTGAAATGTGTAGAGCTACGACACAAAGCCAAAAAGTTAATTAAGCAAAGTAAAATGACCCTGGAGTTACATGTTGCGAATCAAAGTAAAACAAACCCAAAATAATGTTATAGTTTCATCAGAAGGAAGAGAGTAGTTACTTCAATTGTTGGATAGTTAGTCAATGAAAATGGAGAATATACCAAAGACGAAGTACAAATGAGTAATGCCCTCAATAGCTTCTTTGCATCAGTTTTTACAACAGAACACCTCATTGATATCCCTACAGCATCGCCGATTCAGATAGATAATTCTGATGTTCTAAGCAATATCACCATTACAGAGAGAGAAGTATTGAATTGTTTAGATAAACTCAAGATAAATAAAACGCCTGGACCTGATACAATCTCACCAAAAGTTCTAAAGGAAGCTTAGAATGAGCTCTCCAAACAACTGACATTATTATTCAATATATCCTTGCAGTCTGGAACTATGCCTAATCAGTGGAAGCTAGCTAACGTAACACCGATTTTTAAAAAAGGCAGCAAATCCCTACCCAGTAACTATCGTCCCATTAGCTTAACCTCAGTTGTATGTAAACTGCTAGAAACGCTCATGAGAGACAAACTCGTAAATCACTTAGAGGAAAATAACATACTTAAAAATACTCAACACGGCTTTTTGTCCATGAGCCAAGACCCGAATTTTGGGATATCGGTACCACCCGGGGTGACTAATTCTCTTAGGTGTTTTTAGCTTGCTACATGTCTCTAGTTTATGTTTTGATATGATAGCCCTTGCACATTGGTAGCTTAATGGTCGTTATCACTTCTTGAATAGACATACCCTACCGAAAATTCCGAAATTTTTTAAAATGTCAAATTTGGGGACAGGAATGCCTAAATGTCAACAAAATGCATATAGTAATTGTCACATTTAATACAAGTCCTGTAAATACACACTAAGCATGCCATGGGCTTGTACATACTATTATGGCAAATTACTACTCCTAAATATCATCTACGTCAGACTCGGAATCTGACTGTTGTGCCACCGGCTCTTCTTCAATAGCCTTGTTCTGACATGTCTGTAACCTGCACATGTCCGTGCATTTTAGACCATTGCTGAGGCAAGTACACTTAGGGAGTTCGCATGACCGCACACACTTGCAAGACAGTAGCTGCATAACAGCATCTGGTGCTGGTGAGCCTCGCATCCAGTTGACGGCAAGCTTACCGTCCTCATCTGTCATCCAACCGCAGTCTGTTGGGTTCGCAACAAATGGCTGGCTCTGAAGACTTCTCCTCCAGATCGCAGCCTGGTAGTTTGCACGCAGTGCATGCATGAAGAGGCAGTCCTCACAAGGAGGGAGTTGACTTGACTCTACCTCTCCACGTCTTGCACAGAACAGCTCATACCGAAGCTTGTTTACCTTAGTTGTGTGGGTAGATGGTAGGTACATGTGGCAGGTGATTTCCTGTAGCTTCTCAAAGAGTTCAGGAGACACTTCCCATGAGCGTCCAAGTTCGTGAAAAGCATGCTGGTATGTCTTGTCCATCTTCACCTGCTTGAGTGTCGTCATCTTCCCTCGGCCAGCGAATGCACTGACGGTATCACAGCCTGTAAAGGCATGCATACCAATCAATGAATCACACACTCTGCCTCCCAGTGTGCGGCTCAGTGTGGTGATATCCAGGAATCTTGTCCGGTTCTTCGTCCCGCACTTCTGGAACAGATGGGATGGGATCTTGTGGCACATGCCAAGACACAACACCATGACGTCTGTATCTTCTGCAGTGATGATGACAGACTTGTTCCCAGATTCTGCTGCATGAAGTGCATGGAGAAGAAGGCGTGTGTCTGCTTCTTCTTGAGTTGACTTAAGCTCAGGAGCCTCTTCCCACTGCTCTTTGGTGATCTTGAAGCAGCGCTGCTCACATGTGACATACAGCTCCTTGTCCTTGAGCTTCTCCCTGTGCTGTGGTGCCTTCCATTCTTCTACCAAGAACTTGATAAGACTTGCCTTGTTGGAGGAACTACCGAGTAACTTTCTCCACTGCTGGATGTTGTGCCCAGGTTGAATGTTCTTGAAATGAATTCCTGTGCCTGCACTTCTTTTGGCTCGTTCTGCATCCTTGATGGATGTCTCCTTGTAGATATCAAACACAACATCAATGCGCCTGCTCTTAGCACCTTCATGAACAGCGTGACTCAGTGCTGTACCTGCAAGCTGTGAAAAAGTTTTGTCGTTTCCCTTCAGTTTGTGGACCAGGCTCATCCCATCAATTATGGTAGCAGAGGGCTCGGGTATCACTTCTGCAGGAGAAACATTCCTCTCTAACTCCTTTGCGAGGGCAGCCTTGTTGGTCTTGCGGAGAGACCCATCACCGCTGGCAAGTGCCCAAGGCAAAGGCCCCAGGGGATGAGCCAAGACATCACTCATTTTGAGCTTTCTGTTCTCGGCAACAAGGATCATCTGGCCAAATAGGTTCCTGTCAGCCTTTAAGATAACCTCCTTGGCATGGTCTTGTGAGCGTGGCTTCATTCTGATGTTAGTGAACGTTCTCAGTTTCGTCTTCGTCATCGTGTCATGAAACTGTATAGTTGGCGTATCGATCTCCAGGCGCTCTTCCTTGAAGGCTTGATATGCATCCTCTCAAGCCTACAGAATATCTGTAGGCCCCTAGAAGGTCTTTGACAACTTCTGGTGGTGCCATAGTCGCAGTTGACAAACTGACAAGATCTTCTTGCTCTGCGTTGAAGGGGTTCAACCAGCTGGTCTCCATCAGTTGAACTAAAGATTGGACATCGGCCTCATCTCTTCTAATCCTGGGCATCTGTAGGTCTGGGTGGCTGAAGTCAGTATACTTTTGGCCTACTACCATAGTCCTGAGCTGCCTTAAGTACCTGCTGCGATACTCCGATGTCAGGTAGTACCTGGCGACAGCTCCGCCTTTCAGGCTGAAGCCTTTTGTGCCCCCTGGTGTCTGGGTGTCTTTGTTGATCGTCTCTTCGATTGTCTGGTCCACAGGGATCCGTCCAAAGGGATTCTTGCTACCGATCTGGACCGAAAAGCCACCTTGCATGAAGTGTTCATGGACCTCTGGGTGTTCAATGGGCAGTCGAGACATCAAGGCATAGTAGTAGGTTAGGAACCGGGCATAGTTCACTTTGTCATTGGCAAAACACCACGGTATCATCTGTCGGATTGCTCCTAGGTGGAGCATCCAGTTGCCTTCTCTGGAGGCTCGAATTAAGTCCAGCATAATCTCAACCATGTCCAGGTATGACATCCAGAATGCTGAGAGGTTGTGTTCATCTCTGAGGGTCTCAAGATAAACTTGGAAAAGCTTCATGATATGTGTGCATGATTCACTCTCCATCAGCTCTTGAAAGAGTCCCTGAGACACATTGCTGTGAAAGCTGTTGATGTCCTTCAGTGTTTCATCTAGATGGTGTATGTCCCTTGAATGGTTTTCTTCTAGCCATGAAAGGAAGCCTTTCCATGCAAGCCTCATCAGTGCTTCATACACGAGCTTGTGTAGTCTCACTGCTCTGTTGTACCTCTTGCCGTTCATCACTCCTGACACTGATCCTTCTGCGATGATACCTGATTCCACACACAGATCTCTAAGACCTGCATCTTGAAACCTCTTTCCTATGGTGGAGATGAGATTACAGATTGTGTGGAAGACGCCCATCCTGATGATAATGTTCTTGAACTTCTCTTGTTTCCAGATAACTTCGGCAGCTTTGGCATAGAGTGCTTGATCAAACACGCACACAATCTTGTTAAGCTGTAAGGACTGCATGATAGCATGCGTTTGTTCCAAGATTTCATTAACGGTGGACATTTCTGTTGCGGGAGCATTGATAGTGGGCAGGTAGCTTACAGTGTCCTGAACCACTGCAATGTCTCTGCGCATTTTGATGTTGAACCCAGTCCAACTGCTGATGGACTGGTCCTCATGGTCTGACATTCGAGTAAGAAGCCAGATATGGTTCTTTGTCTTTGAATCCTGGACTTCCTTGGTAGTGTCGACATACGCAGTCTCAATCCTAGGTGGCCCTGCCCGCCGCCCAACATTGTATATTGGCAGCATTGATGATGTCTGAGTGATGCTTCTTATCTTGGACTTGGTAATCTCTGGCAGGACTTTCTCTGGCACAGAGCCTGCAACCTTGGACTGGACAGCAATGCCATTGACTCTATGAGAAGTACCTGCTCCACTTAGGGTCTCTTCAAGTCGGTCAATGTTATCCCAGGCCAGGGTTGTGAACACACCAGGGTAGATGTTTGCTGGCAGTGGAATGTCATCCTTTGAGCATTCCAGCTTCTGGATACAAAGGGCTGTATCGATCTCCTCAAACATTGAGTAAGACACACAGTGACCAAGACGATTCAGAGTTCGGATCAGTTCTGTGTTTCCTGTCAAAGACTTTACAGCATTGGTCAGCAGTACGTGCTTGGGTGGTTTTGTCTTGCCACTGGTAACAGCAAAGACCAAGTCACTGCCAAAGGAAGTGGCAAGACGTTGAGCTCTTTCAGAGGGAGTTTCACACTCACACTCTCCTGTCAGCAGGGTGTGCAGGAATTGAGTGACTGCTGCAGGAATGACATTCTGATCTGTATCGGGAGGCCATGGCTGACTCACATCTTGTTTATTGATCTCATTCCTCAGCTGCATTCCTGCTTTGGTTAAGACATCTTCAGAGTTAGCTGCTCTTGCTTCTTGCAGGTCTTTTGCCATTTTGTGTGCTTGCCGGGCAAGGTCGTCCATTGAGAGGCTGCGTGGATAGATTAGAAGCTTTCCTTTCTCATCTGGGACAAAGCGTAGTGATTCTCCAAACTCGGTTTCAATCTTTCGGCGAACATGTTTCTTTGTCGCTGGTTTCAGTTGGATAATACCACGGGACATCATGGATCTCTCAAGCCTAGATGTGAGGTTTGTCATAGGCAGTACCTCTGGGTTGGGGAATAATTTGGTCCTTATATACAAGCAGAGTTCCTCGAGGGCTTCTGTCTCAACCTCTTCGTAGCGTGCTTCCTCGCTTTCTTCCTGATTTTCACCTGCACCCGACCTGGCGGCCGCTGGGAAATCATCTTTTGTGAAGAGTTTGTAGCACGACTTGTGGTAGTGACCCTCTGCAGCAACAAGGTCTCTGCTAACTAAACCAAGGATTCTCTGGTTGAGTTTCCTTATTGCTGCTCTGCGAATCTTCTCATCTGCTCGTAGCTCAACACACTGTATGAGTGGCTCCCTTGTCTTTGTTGTTTTTATGTACTTGCTTGACTTCTCGCAGAAGATACATACTTTGGCATACACCCTGCTAGTACTAGGGGCATCCCTTGATGCCCTCCTCCTGGGGTCGACGCTTGCTGATTCTATCTTGACACCCTTGGCAAGGATAGAATCCAGTGACTTCTTCATTGTAAAGAGACTACGACATTTACGGTGATAATGTATGTGTGGTATTCCTCCTTCTTCAAGGCCCTTGGCTGCTTCCAGGACTGGATCATGCTGCCTGATTTCTGCAGCCCTGAGCAATGTGTTCCAGGAGTCCAAATCCTGTGGTGACACCAGAGCATCGCTGTCATCATCAGAGCAGTGGATGATACAGTCGATCCGTGCTCTCTTCCTCGCAGATGGTTCCATCCTGCCGTCAAACAGTCGACACACACCTGCAAAAAATATCACCATTAAACCATGAACAAACAAACACATTACATGGAAACCACTCTACATATGTTTGCTCCTTCCAATAATAAATTATCCCCAAAATATAACAAAAAATCCCCAAATATGAAATAAACCCCTAAATATGGAGAAACTTGAAATACACATCGGAATAATTCTTGTAGAGAATCAAATAAGCTACAAGAGCTGTTAGAATATATTTTTCAATGTTCCCCATATTTAAGGATTTATTCTAGATTTAGAGGAAAATACCCAAAATATAGAGTATATTCCGAAATATGAGGAAATTTGAAAAATACCTAGGAACAACTCTGGTAGAGAATATAATTCTACATAGGTGTTCAAAGTTTCGCGATGATTGTGTGATGGATTTTAAAGAAAATGAGGAAAACGCCGAGCGTCACGCTAAAAATCTTTATTTTTGGTTTGCATCAAAAAAATTAGACTAAGCTACCAGTGCGAGAAGGCTATCATATCTTAATGTACTTACAGTCACTCTATAAACATTTTAGTACCATTCGTGTTTAGTCACCCCAGGTGGTACCGATATCTGGCCTGGCTCATGGACTATTTGGCTTTCGTAACAAACGTTCCTGCTTAACAAACCTCTTAGACTTATTCCACGATATCCTCAACCACTATGATTAGAGTAAAGCTGTAGATATTATATACCTTGATTTTCAAAAGGCCTTTGATAAAGTTCCTCACAAACGTTTACTGCTAAAACTAAAAGCGCATGGATTACAAGACGGTGTGATATGGATAGAAAATGGCTCCGCGACAGAAAGCAAAGAGTAGCCATAAACGGTAAGGCATCTAAATGGACCAATGTAAGTAGCGGGGTACCCCAGGGATCGGTACTAGGACCAATTATCTTTCTAATTTACATCAACAACATTGATCAGGGTCTCACCTGTACAATCTCAAAGTTTGCAGACGATACAAAAATTGCAAATAGCGTACTCTCAAAAGCACAAGTTGACGATATGCAACACAATCTATATAAGTTGTCATGTTTGGCCCAAATTTGGTAAATGAGTTTCAATGCGGATAAATGTAAAGTACTACATAATATGTAGTACTTTACATTTATCCGCATTGAAACTCATTTAACAAATTTGGGCCCAATATTATTGGATACCGAAATGAGAAAGAAAATTATTCGATGAATGGCACTCAGCTTAAGACTGTAGACAGAGAAACCGATCTGGGAGTAACAATATCGAGTCAACAATGTTCAGAAGTCGGTAAAAAGGCAAACACAATAATTGGCTTTATAGGAAGGTCATTTGAGCATAAGTCTAAAGAAGTTGTCCTAACTCTTTACAATTCCTTAGTCCGCCCTCTTCTGGAATACTGCGTTCAATCCTGGTGCCCTTATTACCAAAAAGATATAGACAAGCTAGAACGAGTTCAACGTAGATTTACCAAAATTATACCTAGCCTAAAGAACAAACCATAAGAGGAGCGTCTTTGAGAATTCAATCTATTTCCTTTAACCCAGCACAGATTAAGAGGCGACTTAATTTAAGTGTTCAAAATCATCAAATGCATCGACAATATGAACTGTAGTAAGTACTTCACTATCGACCAATCTAATTACATGCGGGGAAACTGGTGCAAATTATTGGTAAATCTTTTAACTCGCACGAATCTAAGAATTTCTTCTTCAATCGAGTTGTCAACTTGTGGAATGGGCTTCCCCGAGACGTTATTGTCTGCAGCACCGTTGATTTGTTAAACTTCGCCTAGACAAATATCTTGCATCAAACCCGCAACTGACTGCGTTTGTAAATGAATAACTTTACTTTAATCCCCCCTCAGATTCATCAAGGATTATTGTGTATATATATTACTAAGATGTTATTCTCTTTTTACCAGATATACGAAAGATCATTTATAACTGTGTTATGTTACTAACCCGTCTGCCCCCTATTAACTTCCTAATCCTGCCACGGACATTAGTTCCAGGGCAGTAGTTCCCCTTCCAATTTTCCCTTACCCACTCTAAACCACAGTTTGGACACTTGATCCTCAGTGTTTTGGAGGACAAGCAGCCTAGAAAGGTCACTAGATCTGTTGTTGCTTGAATTCCTTTGTACTCCTTTGTACTTGTCAGCCTTGGTTTCCTATTGATGAATTGGCATACTTTAAAGTTCTGTTTCGGCTTTCCTTCGGTTTTGTTGGAGGGAGTTTGTGGGTGGCTACTGCTCATTCCTGTAGAATTGTGGTTGATTTTGTAGCCCCTTTACTCCAAGTCGGGGGGCTAGGTGTTATGTCGAACTCGACAGACGGAAGAACCTGCATAACACCTTTCTTCCCTGGCGTATGCTCTGGCTGGGTACCTGGGGCAATTTTGTCTTTTCCCCTAAATGTGGCTCCGTGGTGGGTATGTGATCGGCTGCATTGAATGCTCCATTTTCGTGTTTTGGCATTGGTTGGGTGAGATTGTAGGCACCAATCGAGAAGGGCTTGACCCAGGAGAGGTTATAGACATTTAATAAGGAATCACTGGAACTCCTGTTTCATTTGCTTGGCCTCTCTTACTGATTTCATATGTGCCTCACTTACACTGAGAGCAATCCAGCTAGCTCTTACAAACACCTCCTCCTCCTATCCACTTTACTACACTGAACATGTACACCACACTTCATTCTTCCACATATTATTTTTAAAAATAACATGATGAATCATAGCCCAGCCTCGGAGTCACCATGGGGGGGGGAGGGGGGGCATAAATGTTCCCACACCAGCCTGACCTTCCCCTGAAGACCCCACACAATTATCTGGACCTGTTGCAACATTCGCGGCCTTTCCTCTAATTTTCCTTCTGCTGAACACCATCTCTCCTCCTACAAACCTTATCTTCTTTTCCTCATTGAAACACAGGTGTCTGAAGCTACAGCCAGCAGCCCCTTCTCTGTATCCTCCTACTGTATCTATCCTAGTTTCAAAGCCAAAGGCGGATGTTGTGTATATGTGCACAACAAACTCACTTGCTCTTGTGTTCCCGATTTCGACTCCTCTGAATTCTCAACTTTATGGCTTAAACTATCCTATCATTCGCATACTAAATATTTCTCTGCTGCCTATCTTTCCCCTAACTCTACCGACTTTCCCGAATTCTTCGACTATCTAAGCTCTAAAGTGTAACACATTCTATCCATCTCTCCCTTCTCTGAAATCTCCATCTTAGGAGATTTCAACGTTCACCACCGCCAGTGGTTCTCCTCTCACACTACTGACCAACCTGGTGAACAAGCCTACGTCTTTTCTATCATAAATGACCTAGAGCAGCTGATCCAGCAACCCTCCCGTATCCCGGATCGCTGCGGACATCGGCCCAACATTCTTGACTTATTTCTAGCTACTAACCCTTCTTCTTATACTGTCAATCTTTTCTCTCCTTTGGGCTCCTCCGACCATAAACTTATCTCCGGCACCTGTCCTATCTCTTCAGTACGGCCACCCGATCCTCCCAGCCGGCGGCGCTTGTGGCACTTTGGCGCTGCCGACTGGGAGGCTCACCGGCAGTACTTCTTTTATTTCCCATGGAATGACTTCTGCTTCAGTGGCCGAGGACCCGAGGAGAGTGCTGAACGCATTAACGAGGTAATCCTCTTTGGCATGGAAGTGTACATTCCATTTTCTTTCTCTCAGTCTAATGCAAATAATCTTGGTTTTCTCACGTTTGTTCTACTGCTGTCCACCACAAGAAGGAAGCATACAAATGGTACTGACGCCTTAAAACTCAAGAATCTCATTCTTCCTATGTTTCTGCCTGGAATCAAGCCAAATATGTTCTTCAACTTGCCAAGCACTCTTTCATCAATAATAAATGCACTGAACTATCCAACTCTAGCTCTTCCCAAGCTTTCTGGCATCTAGCAAAAAAAATCTCCAACAACGTTTCGTCCTCGTCTTTCCCTCCCCTTTTCCACTCTGATGGCACAACAATCACTTCTTCCTCTGACAAAGCTGAACTCTTCGCTCAAACTTTTGCTAGAAACTCTACCTTAGATGATTCCGGTGCTATTCCTCCCTCTCCACCCCACTCTCTCCTACTTATGCCTAATATTCTAATCTCTTCTAAAGATATACTTTCTACCCTCTCTGGGCTTAATACTAAGAAGGAGTACGGTCCGGATGGTGTTCCTCCTGTTGTGCTAAAAAACTGTGCTTCCGTGCTGACCCCCTGCCTAGGCAAACTCTTTCGTCTCTGTCTCTCCTCTAACGTGTTCTCTTCTTGCTGGAAGTTTGCTCTCATTCAACCTGTCCCAAAGAAGGATGACCGCTCTCAACCCTCCAACTATCGTCCAATTGCTCTCATCTCTTGTATCTCTAAAGTTTTTAAAACTATTCTTGCTTCCAAATTTCTTAAGCATTTCTCTTCTCATAATCTGCTCTCAGATCGCCAGTATGGCTTCCTTAAGGGTCGCTCTACTGGCAATCTTGTTCATATCTTATTAACTTTTCGTCATCCAGCTTTCGGGACTTCGGTGAGACTTTTTCTGTTGCACTAGACATATCGAAGGCCTTCGATACGGTCTAGCACAAATCTTTAATTTCCAAACTTCCTTCCTTCAGCTTCTGTCCCTCCTTCTGTGCCTTTGTCTCTAAAAAAAATTCCGGCCGTTCCATAGCTGCAGTTGTGGACGGCCATCGCTCATTTCCTCATCCTATCAAAACTGGTGTTCCTCAAGGGTTCTGTCCTATCTCTTATGCTCTTTCTAATGTTTATAAATGATCTTCTCAACTGTACATCCAGACCCATCCATTCATATTCAGACGACTCTACCTTACACCACTTAATTAGTTTTCCAGAACGCCAGCAGTCCCTCAAAAGCTAACGTAATGCAACCATAAAACACTTATCTTCTGATCTAGCTACTATTTTCAATTGGGGTAGAGAAAACCTTGTTGCATTTAATGCTTCCAAGACTCAATTCATCCATCTTACTACCCGTCAGGAACCTCCAGAGGGACTATCCCTTATTCTTCAACAATACAAAAATCAACCCTTCATCTTCTCCCAATGTTCAAGGTGTCTTTTTTTTCTTCTGCTCTCACTTGGAATGACCATATTACCAGTCTCGATAAGGCAGCCTCCCAGAAGCCGGGTGTGCTCAACTGCCTCAAAGGGTTCTTTACCCCTGCGCAGCTTCTGGCTCTGTACAGGGGCACAGTGCATCCTTGTATTGAGTATTGTTCACATGTGTGGGAAGAATCCTCTCACACCACACTCCTAGACAAAGTAGAAAGGAAAGCCTTTCGTATCATTAACTCCCGTCCACTCACCAACTCTCTGCAATCTCTCTCTCTTCGCCGCAATGTTGCATCTCTCTCGCTATTCTATCGCTACTACAAATATCAGTGTTCCTTGGAGCTTTCCCAATGTATACCACCTCTTCTACGTAGGGTATGCAGTACCCGCCTTGCAACACAATCCCACCCCTACTCTGTGTAACTCTCCAACCCAAGAGTGAAACGCTATTTTCAGACTTTCTTCTATTCAACTGCTGTGCTCTGGAACTCTCTCTCAGTCTTTCCCTCTTCATATGAATTAAATTACTTCAAACTCCGTGTGTCTAGGCATTTTAGCTTGAACGTCCCTTGATTTTGGCCCTGTCATTCTTTCAACTGCAGACAGTTATGCATTTTGTCTCCCTCATTCACATAGAAAAAACAATATATATATATATATATATATATATATATATATATATATATGTCAGCGACGTCTGTAATATTTTATATATTTAGTCCAGACGATTGTAGGTAGCCCAGGAAGGAAATGTGGTAGTTAATTAGGTTGATTGAGACAGTTCGAAGTCCTTCGTAAACTTAATAAAATCGATTAGTAGTAGCCACAATAAAATTAAAAGGATTTCGAAGGTACAAAAGGGGTTATGTATAATTATCTCACAAATACACATGAACTACTAAATGTTATTATACTCCCAGCTGGGCTCGAACCATCGACAGTAAGGACGATTGTCCATGTAGTAACCAACACTACCACGGCGTGATGAAGGATATTTAACCTTTTCTTATTTATTATAAGGAGTAGGGAAAATCTACTTGAAGAATGTATTATCACTTCGTGGTACAGTTGGTTGAAGCATTGACAATCGTCCAGACTGTCGATCTATCTATTTATCTATCTATCTATTTGTCTGGGGGGGGGGAGGAGAGTATCTCGCAAATACTCGTGAGGTACATATAGGTACATGTTAAGGCCTCATCCATGTCTCAACCATCATTATTTTCTATATTCGAGTATATCGTCAATTCTGTCTCTCTCTCATCCTGGTAATTACACCAACATGAAGGCAATGGTCCGGAGCAGTATTACAAATAACTGTGTTTTGTGGTAAAATGGAAGCAAAGCCATTTTGGACCACTTTTGCATTATAGTTTCTACCTGCGCATGTAAACTACTTCGTGTATATTACCTGCGCATGTAAACTACTTCGTGTATATTACCTGTGCATGTAAACTACTTCGTGTATATTACCTGCGCATGTAAACTACTTCGTGTATATTACCTGCGCATGTAAACTACTTCGTGTATATTACCTGCGCATGTAAACTACTTCGTGTATATTACCTGCACATGTAAACTACTTCGTGTATATTACCTGTGCATGTAAACTACTTCGTGTATATTACCTGCGCATGTAAACTACTTCGTGTATATTACCTGCGCATGTAAACTACTTTGTGTATATTACCTGCGCATGTAAACTACTTCGTGTATATTACCTGCGCATGTAAACTACTTCGTGTATATTACCTGCGCATGTAAACTACTTCGTGTATATTACCTGTGCATGTAAACTACTTCGTGTATATTACCTGCGCATGTAAACTACTTCGTGTATATTACCTGCGCATGTAAACTACTTCGTGTATATTACCTGCGCATGTAAACTACTTCGTGTATATTACCTGCGCATGTAAACTACTTCGTGTATATTACCTGCGCATGTAAACTACTTCGTGTATATTACCTGCACATGTAAACTACTTCGTGTATATTACCTGCGCATGTAAACTACTTCGTGTATATTACCTGCGCATGTAAACTACTTCGTGTATATTACCTGCGCATGTAAACTACTTCGTGTATATTACCTGCGCATGTAAACTACTTCGTGTATATTACCTGTGCATGTAAACTACTTCGTGTATATTACCTGCGCATGTAAACTACTTCGTGTATATTACCTGCGCATGTAAACTACTTCGTGTATATTACCTGCGCATGTAAACTACTTCGTGTATATTACCTGCGCATGTAAACTACTTCGTGTATATTACCTGCATGTAAACTACTTCGTGTATATTACCTGCGCATGTAAACTACTTCGTGTATATTACCTGCGCATGTAAACTACTTCGTGTATATTACCTGCGCATGTAAACTACTTCGTGTATATTACCTGCGCATGTAAACTACTTCGTGTATATTACCTGTGCATGTAAACTACTTCGTGTATATTACCTGTGCATGTAAACTACTTCGTGTATATTACCTGCGCATGTAAACTACTTCGTGTATATTACCTGCGCATGTAAACTACTTCGTGTATATTACCTGCGCATGTAAACTACTTCGTGTATATTACCGGAGCTTCTGGTGATTAAACATGGCTTGTTTATTCGCTCTGTATAGGGTACACTCGACAACTTTGTTCCTTCCGGACACATCTAAGTGTTAAAATAAACTCTCGAAATTCTGTATGATCAAAATATATAGCTCGCCTCAACAGTAGCAAGCAAATGTTCCTATTAAAGGTTATGATTATCCCTTTGTATAGTCCAATTTGAGTTACCTTTGATATGCTGGCATGGATCCATATTAATCATAATAATAAAGTGGATCAATAATACCCTCGGCTTTTGGACCTACCTTGTTTCTGTTGTGCCATGCAGAACTCATCATCTGTGTAGTCCATGGCAGTCAAGCAAAGCAAATGAAGGTTTTCCTGTGCTGCTCTTCTACCAAATATATTATCATTATCATGAACAAAATAACAGCTATCAATATTAGAACTTATATTACGATGATGCCTGTATTTCCTTTTATTCTGGCAAATATTATATAATTGTGTGCAATTACATTGTAAAACTTACAAAACAAACAAACCAATACAGGAACGGCACAATATAAAGACAAAAATAACTTTTAAAAATCACTATGTGGAAATAACGATTTAGCAAAAAATTATTTTGAAATATGAAAACACAAAGCCACCATATAGCATGTACATCACTATATGAGTAAGTGCATTTGCTTCCCAAGCAAATTAGGTGCATATATATATATATATATATATATATATATATATATATATATATATATATATATATATATATATTATATATATATATATATATATATATACAGTATATATATATATATATATATATATATATATATATATTATATATATATATATATATATATATATATATAAACGTATTATTGTCATATTCAAAGAATTAACACAATTTGGGAAGTTCAGTCCAGTCTAGTAAATGATGTATAAATAAAGAAACTACAATTTAAGTCAAAATATTTTAATCAAACTTGTTGTATTATAAGATAATAATACTGCATATTGCACGTTATTAACCTATAAAGTATATAGACAAATTTGCAGGTTGACAAGATAGTAATTAACAATAGTACACACAACATAGAACACTAACAAACGATAGTGCTATCGGGTAGGTATAGTACTATATCTGTGTCCATAGCAGGAACACATTACCCCTACCAACTGCTACCCTACAGAATTAATAACCTACATTGATAGTATAAATAAAATAATCAGATCACGAAGGCAAGCAATTAATACTATCATAATTGAATAGATAATTAAAATTCAGTAGAATAATTGCAAAATATGAACAAACAACAACAAATATATATATAAAGAGCTCACTCTAAACAAGAACAATTAATATAGAAAAAACATATACAAATATATAAAACATATACAAATATATAAAACATATACAAATATATAAAACATATACAAATATATAAAACATATACAAATATATAAAACATATACAAATATATAAAACATATACAAACATATAAAACATATACAAATATATAAAACATATACAAATATATAAAACATATACACATATATTAAACATATACAAATATATAAAACATATACAAATATATAAAACATATACAAATATATAAAACATATACAAACATATAAAACATATACAAATATATAAAACAGAATATACAAACATAAAACATACAAATATATAAAACATATACAAATATATAAAACAGAATATACAAACATAAAACAGAATATACAAATATATAAAACAGAATATACAATCATAAAACATATACAAATATATAAAACATATACATATATATAAACCATATACAAATATATAAAACATATACAAATATATAAAACATATACAAATATATAAAACATATACAAATATATAAAACAGAATATACAAACATAAAACAAAAAATATACCAAAGTAGAAAATATTATATATTTTGTTTTAATACTATAAAGTGATATTAAGTTATGATATCATTCAGATGGTTAATTAAGACTGTATTTACCCCTTTAACCCCTACTGTACCGGTGACGTCCTTTCTGACATATTCTGGTAACTATTAGACAATTTCATTCATCTTAGGAAGGACCTCTAGCAATGACAAAACTTCAAACTATGTAGACGAAACCTTTTAACTACCCCAGATCCTTCCTGAGCTGCATAATGTTGTCTAAATATAGCTACACAAAATATAACACACGTCGCTGGTACTCAGAGGGTTAAGTACAAAGTGTAGATCATAGGTTACGAAATGGTTAAAGAAAAATGATGGATGTGAAATAAAGTTAGAAACGTTAAGGAAACAATAATCTGTTACCCAAATACTGTTGAACGGTTTCCAAACTTTGTACATAAGGGAAGTTGGGTAGAATGTTGATGTCCATATAAAGCGGGGAGCCACAGGGATATTATGATTGATGGTACGGTAGGCTATAGTCTTCTTTTCAGCTGATGGTAAACTGCTATCTCGCCCTCCCGAGCACTCGGCTATTACCAGGAATTTGTAGCGAAATACGTTGCTAATTATGAAAACTTGGCAATAATATGATGCAGAAACGTGGCAGTATCAAATTTTCCCTTTGATATTAGAGAAATTAGATGCAAAAACAAATGTTTTCACAATAGATGTAAAAAACATACTTTAGTTTGGGAAGCTTTGGTCTGGTATAATTCTGACTGTTGATATATTATACATAGATGGACACCGTGTACTTATTAACCCCATGAGGATTATCACGTATTTTAAGGGGGTGATCGTATTTATTTTCTCATTTGTACTATATTTATATTTGTTTTTTGTTTCATCCCTAGACCTTCATCAAACACGCCCCAAGACCAGGTTCAAGATAAATGTGTACATTTGGTTTATAGAAAAATATCCGTGCTAATTACCGCTTCCTCCTTAATTACAGGTTCGCTATCGCTCGCCAGGAAATAATCGACACCTAAATGACACGAACAGTCTTACTATTGAAAAAGAAATGGGCAACAAGGTTTGCCAAATTAATGAGCCAAACGTCATAACACGTGAACACTAATCGGGCTAAACATGAAGACAAAAGGGGACCAGAAAAACGACCCATTTCCCGTTAACAGTATAGTCTGGTTATCATTAGAAACTTTCTCACATTTAAGGAAGGTAATATGGGAGTTAAAAGGGTAAAAACTGGGCCAATCAACCCTTTGATCTACATACACCTTTTCCTAGTTTGTATACAATTGTCGAATGATATCCAGAATAAACTATCCAAAACGGATCATAATTCTGAAGGGGATAATAACCGTTTTCACAATTGTGTACTAATCAGTGTTGCCAATTTAGCTACTTTTCCAATGTTTACATCTAGCGAAATAGGGTGAGGTGCACCGAAGGAGAGGTGGAAGGATGGAGTGAGGAAGTATATGAATGAAGGCGGTGCTGGTTGGGAGGAGGGGCGTCGACTGACTGGGGACAGAGGTGCATGGGGGTGGTTCGTTCGTGGCCACACCTTCGGGGATTGCGACGACAGGCAATAGATAGATAGATAGACATCTAGCGACATGAATTGTAGTGATATTCTTTAGATTTGCGCCATTTTAGAGCGATATTGTAGAGTTTGTGTCATTATTCTAGCGATTTACGGCCTATATTTACTATATAGCGGACTTGATTTGGCAACCCTGGTACAAATTGTCCAGTTCATGTGTTCAACTTCTCAGCTACAGGAAACATGGACTGGTTCCATAATTTTAATCCATTGTATTATTTAATCAAATGTAATAGTGGAAACAAATATAATTATCGTATGTTGAAGCCCGTTTTCTATTTAAGGTAGTTGGTTATTCTGGCGCTTCTTCTTCCTCATGTTTAGCCCCGTTTGTTATCTCATTTTAAGATGTTTGTCCCATTAGCTTGGCGATTTTAAGACTTTTACCCCATTTATTTGCCAATATTTAGACCTTTCATGCAATTTAGGTGTCAACTTTTTCCTGGCGAGTGATAGCCAGCCTGTAATTTAACCCGAAAAGCGCGCGCTATGTGTAGTGCACACCCTACCGCCAAGCAATGATATTAGGCTTCATTCCAGCCTAAAATCTTAATTTCACGATAAATATAGTTATTACATATTCATATGCGCCTATTTTATGTTTAATATGAAGATATTAACATGTAACAGCAATAAAACAATTGGGAATAGTATTTGGGGGGTGACCGTCCAGTCATAAAGTGTGAGGCGAACGCGACGTATACCCTCCCTCTCTGAAGCCTAGAGGCAGACTGAAGCCTCTCTCTCACTCTCTATCCATCCCCACGCACTTGATAGGTGCAGGACAACACCTTGGAACCGGGTTGGAGATATTTGGGCGGCAAATAAACCGATAAACAAGGAAATAAGAGGACAAATATGTGATAATTGAAGGGGGGGGGGGGGGGGGTGGAAGGAGGTGGTTTTGACACATGTGGAGGGGAATTATCTCACTTAATCACATATTATTTTGTTTTAAGTGCTACTGGGGCCTTTTAAAAGTATTTTTTAGCTCTTTTATTTTAATTTAACATTTACGCTGCGGGCATATTTCCGCCTATTTCCACCATATTAGGGCTTATCCAGGCACTCCTGATTGATTAAGCAAGTGTCTGAATGGGATGAAATATATGCAGGTGAAAACTAAAAGAAAATAACTTCAAAATGACACCAGAACGAGCTTCGTAGCTCGCGGGGTTCACCCGCAGCACTACCATAGACATTCACTAAAATGAGCAATTCTTGCTATTGTCAAGCAATTTTTGCCTTTGGCAGCACTGTATATCTAGCGAGAGTCTGACTCAGACCCTTCAGTGTACTAGGTGGCTGCCTACATAGTTCTCATAGCCAGTGGCAGTAACTGCATTGAAATCCCCTTTAGCGATGTAAGTGTCCTGAGCGTGGCATTGGTATACAATAGAGTTGAGTTTTGCATGGAAATTATCTTGTCTTCTAAATCACTCTTCTCAGCAGGAGCATACATTGCAATCAGATATGAAGCCAAACATTAGCTTCGGTCTCACCTTTATTATACGCTCATCAAATAGAGTAATCCTCACCCTTGTGGGAACTGAGAGGACAAGGTGGCCACTAACACAGGTGTCAATAATTGGCACAACCGGATCAGTAGTTTGTAAAGCCGTTAATACTGGTTTCGCCGCTTCCAGTTCACCTTACCTCTGAGAAGTAAGGCGACCTCTCATATCACTATTGACCTCACTATGTCAATCTTTAATTTCCGTAGCTCTCCAGACAGAAGGGGCAGCCAGTCATCATCTGAGAGTGTTACGATGCTCCTAGACTCAGCCCGAGACCCCCACAGATATGAAATCATGGGGTGAGTCTATGGGGTTGACACACTTTCGACCACATGCGTCCCTGGGGCTTCGCATTGCACTTATCATAATGGACGATCTGGTCTGGTAGGCAGGGCCAACTGAAAATGGTTGGTGGGCCCGGTCCAGTGGCAAGTGATGTCCGTGAAACGAGCCCAACAGCAAATCTAAGTCATTTTCACAATCCTCGGTCCACTTTTTACTTTCATTTCAGTGGTAGGCGTTGATTGTACATGGGCTGAGGCACAAGCCTTGCCCCAAACAGCTGGCATTCCCCCCAGGACTTGACCCATAGAGGGAGGTTTCTTGTTAAGGATTTTCCTTCCTTTAGACACCATAGCTATGAGTCCCATCCATCCAGAAGACAACAGCATTGAGACAAGTTAGTGTAGAAGGTAAATGCATGTAAACAAATAAAAGTGTGGGTATCTTTTAATAATAAGCATGAATTGTTCTTTGTGTATCTGAGGTACGGATAGAAAAAGTCAGCAAGGAAGGTCAAGTAGTAAAATATAAAGTCTAGCAATATAGGTTTCCCTGGGATTGCTTCCCTGGTCGGCTAGTACCTATAACCTCCTCCTCCTGTAGTTGTTACAATTGTTACATCATGTTTGTGTATTATACTGTTGCAGTTTAACACAATAATATAAAAAAAGAAAGAAAAGAAAGGTACAGATAGCAAATTGCCAAAACAGGCGCTTGTTTGTAAAGTGCCTGACCAATGAGTGATTCTATGCAATTTGAAAAGGAAATCATTGTGAAAATAACAATCCCTTGCACTCCACGATGACACTTATTTAACTTTATTTTGTCTTGTATTACCCGATTGTAAGCAGGTCCAGAAGGCCCTCTATTAAGTGGTATATGTTGTAATTATCTCCTTGACTTTAAACATGTTTTCCTAAACAAGATATAATAGTCTAATAATAGCCAGAGTAAAATTAAGAATGGAATCATAACCAAGGGTTACTTTAGATCAATTAAGTCTTCCACACTTTACTTATAATGTACTTATTTTACTGTATTATTTCGATACAATTACACTATTAAATCAAGGTTAGAGGACACTTTTTCGTTATTTTATCTTATATTAGGTAAGATACATTAGTCTTATGCTACGCACAATCCTTTGTAGTAATTGAAAACAGTAACACAATGTAATATAATTGGAAATCTTGGAACATTTGTTTTCTTCAAGAAATTATTGAATATAAGTTGAATATATCGATGCTCATATCTGCAATGATTGACTACAGTATATACAAAATAAGTTAAAATACGATGTTAATTCGTCCATCAATGTTCAACCATTAACTTCAATGTGGACTATAAATGGATACTGGCGAATTAGCAACCGAATTATGCTCTTTAATTTGTGTTAATACATTGCATTAAATATTATAAAATGTATATACACTACGTTTGAAGAAGAACACTATACTGACAACCTGAACAAGTTGTATACGAAACATCAATAACTTGCTTCTCCACAAATGGTGTTTTCATTATTTATCGATGCTATGTGATGAACAAGCTCTGTGATTAGTGGATTATGTAAGATATAATTAATACAGATTAATGTCCTAAAGTATTAACTTACTTTAAACAGATAATATAATGTTATTGGATATTGGCATGTCTCAAAGTGTTTAACATATACATATTAAATAATTAATATTGTGAATAATGATAAAACAAAACCATTTTACTGTATGTCTAAGTATGCACAACTAATTCCAAATGTGCCTCTTATCTTCTGTTTTCATATTAGACACTCTCACTTACAGTCTATCTTTATGCTTATTATATACAGCATAGCATATAATATACTAATAATTGGTACTTAGCACACTACAACAGTTGGTGTTATTGTTTATCCCCCAAGGATTTAAACCTATTAGCAACATCATAATTACTAAAAAAAAAATTCCAGCCTCTGATATATACTTCCATAAACCCTGTAGAGCTTTATACCAGCGAGGCTCCATGATAATCACCAATGTATTAACCAGGATGTGTAAGCTGCCTCATAAACCCTGTAGAGCTTTATACCAGCGAGGCTCCATGATAATCACCAATGTATTAACCAGGATGTATAAGCTGCCTCATAAACCCTGTAGAGCTTTATACCAGCGAGGCTCCATGATAATCACCAATGTATTAACCAGGATGTATAAGCTGCCTCATAAACCCTGTAGAGCTTTATACCAGCGAGGCTCCATGATAATCACCAATGTATTAACCAGGATGTATAAGCTGCCTCATAAACCCTGTAGAGCTTTATACCAGCGAGGCTCCATGATAATCCCCATGTATTAACCAGGATGTGTAAGCTGCCTCATAAACCCTGTAGAGCTTTATACCAGCGAGGCTCCATGATAATCACCCATGTATTAACCAGGATGTGTAAGCTGCCTCATAAACCCTGTAGAGCTTTATACCAGCGAGGCTCCATGATAATCACCCATGTATTAACCAGGATGTGTAAGCTGCCTCATAAACCCTGTAGAGCTTTATACCAGCCAGGCTCCATGATAATCACCCATGTATTAACCAGGATGTGTAAGCTGCCTCATAAACCCTGCAGAGCTTTATACCAACCAGGCTCCATGATAATCACCCATGTATTAACCAGGATTTGTAAGCTGCCTCAAAACCAAACACGTTACATACTGCTAACCTTGCTTAATAGTATATTGTGTTGAGGATTTAGTGTTAATCCTTTCCGTATTTGAGGCTGTTTTTCTCTAAATTTTGGCTATCATAACACAATTGTATTCAAGTCTAGATGGCCATCAATGATTGTAAATGGTAGAACAGAAATATGAAATAAAAATTAAAATTAAGTTATGCCTCAGACTACCACACACCCTTCCCTAAGCTGAACACAGTCATCCAATGATATAAGAGACTAGTAAATGCACTAGTGAAGTGCCTCACAATCCTCAAGGGGTTATACATTTTAATGATACCTTAGTAAGATGATATTGCAATTGTTTCATGATTGATACATACCTACCAACCTGCGGACCAGGTATTGGAAAGAGGTAAATAGAATATGTTAATTAGTCTTCCCAATAAGGTAACCACATTAATTGTTGTCATATAACTATCACAAGAACACAAAAGTACTGAAATTAGATTTTAGAAAGCGTTAATATTTATTACTTTTTCAGTTACTAAACATCAACAAATGTAAATATCCCTTGATATAAACAACCGGTGAAATAATTGTGACAAATATATAATGACACTTAGTGACTATTGATAGCTATCAACATCAGTAACTGCCGGGTCTAGATCAATGCTTAGCTTATGTTACCTGATAAGAAAGTAACTTTTATATTGTTTCAACGAGTTGATAAGTTATTACTGATAATTCAAAGAAATACAATTTTAGCATTAACAAATAGCATTATCATATTTAAGTGAAATATTACTATATCAATATTTATTCACTGTAACGACCTCCAAAACAATCCTTTATTTCTTTTAAATCCACTAACGAATAATACAAATTATAGACTTATAATATATCAACAGTTATTGTAAAAACAACAAAGTTAAATTAAAATGTCTTACAAAGAGGTTATATATTTAATATATGATTTGTATGGTGAATATGTAACTGAATAAATCAATCAGACAGGCGATAGCTTAGTATTGGACACTTGTTTGCGCTCGTGAGAGACAAAGTAGATTTAAGATAGTCACATAACGCATAGTTTGTCCCTAAAATGTGTTCACTCAAAGTATCACAAACACACACACACACACACACACACACACACACACACAAACATTAACCATATAACACAACACACACACACATTAGCCATATAACGCAACACACACATTTCTGGTATCGCCCACCAAACAACCTAGTTACCCATTAACCCACATATAAAGCCTAAACACCCACCCACCCACCCACACATTTCTGGTGTCGCCCACCAAACAACCTAGTTACCCATTAACCCACATATAAAGCCTAAACACCCACCCACCCACCCACACACACATTTCTGGTGTCGCCCACCAAACAACCTAGTTACCCATTAACCCACATATAAAGCCTAAACACCCACCCACCCACACACACATTTCTGGTATCGCCCACCAAACAACCTAATTACCCATTAACCAACATATAAAGCCTAAACACCCACCCACCCACCCATTTCTGGTGTCGCCCACCAAACAACCTAGTTACCCATTAACTCACATATAAAGCCTAAACACCAAACCAACCACACACACACACTTCTGGTATCGCCCACCAAACAACCTAGTTACCCATTAACTCACATATAAAGCCTAAACACCAAACCAACCACACACACACACTTTTGGTATCGCCCACCAAACAACCTAGTTACCCATTAACTCACTTATAATAGCCTAAACACCCACACCACACACACACACACACACACACACACACACACACACACACGAATCTCTCCACACACTCTATAACAGCCGCGAATGGAATATCAAAAATCGGCTGAACGAAAATTGTAAAATTGTGAGAAATCGTATTTTGGAGATATGTTTGACTTCGTTTATATATGTTGGAGGCACTTGTATGTGAAGGAAGATTAATGCTGCACGAACAGAGAGAGAGAGAGAGAGAGATAGAGAAAGAGAGAGAGAGAGACTGAGTGAGTGATGTGGTGCTTAAACCTTAGCCCTGCTACTCGCATAAATTGAATTACAAAACAGCTGACCGGAGAGTGTTTTGAAAAGACCCCAAACCCATTTTAATGTTTCTAAGAGTATTTTTCTTATTTATGAATCAGCCCATCCATTACTGTATTGCTTTGTGTATTTAATGACATTGATACTTTAAATAGGTAGGGTACATTATTTGGTCGATGTATTTATATATTAAATATTTATTTTGAGTTTCCTCCCTAGACCTCCATCAATTCCCCTTCTAGATGAATTTGTACATTTTTCGGAAGAATACCTGTAATACTGTAAATCCCGATTGACTAAGGGCCAAAGTTCAGTCAATTCTACAAGATCTGCATATATATATATATATATATATATATATATATATATATATATATATACACGCAGAAGAAATATGCCAGTCGTTGTGTTGAATGTTACTAACATGTAGTTCATCAACAAAATACTTCAATTATTTCTAAAATAAAATAAAACAAGAAACACACACACACACACACACACACACACACACACACACACACACGCACACACACATAGGTACAGGTCAAATATTAATGTAATGTTAATTTATTAATTAACATTTCAATACATATTCTGAAATAGTTGCCTATTAGATTGAAAGGATAACATAAAGTTGTCAGATAAATTATCTAGTTATTCATATGAAAGTCGAGTATTAGGTAAGATTATAATTTCAGCTAATCAGATAATATGTGAGTTTTATTCAAATTGAACGTATATGTCGGCTTTCGGCATATTCTGACCATGTCATAATAAAACAAAATCTTACTTGAATACCATTGCCCAGGTAAACATTACATTACTTTTGTTATATCCAAAATGTGAAATCTGCACTTCTACTGTATTATAATGATATATATGTTTCACCCATAAGGAGCAGCAAAACATCCGAGCCATACCCCACTAACACCAAAATATATGTAAATAATGTATAATCTCGAAACATCCGAGCCATACCCCACTAACACCAAAATATATGTAAATAATGTATAATCTCGAAACATCCGAGACATACCCCACTAACACCAAAATATATGTAAATAATGTATAATCTCGAGTTTCTGATAAGGGTCACGATGTATGGCCTACCTATAATGAATGGACTATAGTTGCTATGTTTAGTTCTTCTGCCCTTTGTCGTGTTCTATATATTTACGTATTTAAATGTATCTTTATTCCTCTCTACCAAAACTTTAAAAATAGAAGAGGTAACAACATGATATCTGTGAACAAAAATGTGATGTCACGATAACTGTCCAATGTCTTTTATGAACAATGTCTGTATCGATTTCCTCCAATAGTATTGTTTTTCCCAAAAACAAATAATAATAATACACTGGGCTGAGATTCACTGATACGTCCATCTATCATATTATTTCTAGGGGGCAATTATAGTTATGCCTTGTTTTTTGGTTTGTGATTCAAATGTATGCTTGTCCTTTAGGTTCTAAATAATTTGGATAGATGGCTGTCTTTTTTTTTGTTTTCCTATGTGAATGAAGGAGACAAAAAGGCGAAGCTGTCTGAAACATGTTTCCCAAAAAGTTGAAAGACTAACACAGCCATATTCAAGGTACGTTAGAGTCATAATGTCTGGACACACGAATCTTGAAGCAGTTTAAGTCATAGAATGAGGAAAAGACAGATTGAGGGATGAGATTCATATGGGTGGATGGGACTTGCCATCCTTGGTTCACAACCCGTTTGTTAAATGAGGACTTCAGAGGCTATCAACCCTTTGGGATTATTAAGCCAGCACACTGTAAGTCAAGAATAACATCAGGACTCGAACCTCTCTGCGAGAACTCCAGTCCCTTATGCACAACCCGTTAGTTATTTAGTTAAAATAGGCCTTTAGAGGCTATCAACCCATGAGGATTATTAAGCCCACCTTAAGTCAGGAAGAACGAGCCGGAGTCCCCGAGACCCCCAAGTTTATACCCCCAGGTGTACTGGGGGTATAAACCTGGAGGTTGTCCTGCTTGAGAACCCCAAACGCCTTCCTTAATCGCGACCAGGACAAGGGCCCCTGAGCGACAACCCCAGTCTATTGTGTTGTCATGTACAACCCGTCTATGAGAGTCAAACTTATACAAATCCTTACTGCTCACCTAATGGTGAAGCAAGTTGGTGGATTGACTAGCAACTCACCACTATGTTAATAAATAGTGCTAATACGATACATAGAGAACCCTGGGGTCAGAAGAACCCTAGGTTAAGTGGTCAATCCCTTAAGTAATATAATATAATTGCACAGGTTGTCCTTACGGGAGACAGGTCCGCTTCGGGGAGTTTTGTGTATGGCCACCCTCATAAAGGGGAGTTAGGCGTTAAGCAATAGATAGACAGATTTGACAGATTGCGTATATGTTGGGTGAAATAACTGACCAGATGCAGCCAGAAGTTCGTGGTACACTTCTATGTTGATTTGTTCTGGCTTGGATATTTAGTGTATTGAATCAAGAGAGTTCGTTAATTTACAACAAATAACGGCTATGTGTACAACCCATACTTTGTATGCAATAGTCATCACACCACATATTCTACAACATATAGTCATTTTTTCCGGGTTTCCTGGGAAAAAGATAGATCATGTTTATCTATTTATATACATAGCTATATGAAACTTACTTCTCATATTTACTGTATGTTCTATTTCTGTCTATTCTACCCTCTTTCTATATGCAACTTTATTTGCAAATATATATATTCTATCTCTATCTACCTTACCTCCGTTGTTAATGAGATATAGGTATCACTTATATATTATATCTATAGATACACTACCTTCCTTCTGTTGTAAATATTTTACAGACTGTCTTTACCCTTCTACCGATCTCATATCCCCCGTTCAGTTTTTAAATATATATTATTTATATGTCCACTTGCCCTCCACTCCTACGCCTTTCAATATTCAATTTATCATCATTTCCTTTTGTAACTTTGTCTACATCAACTCTGTTCTATAACATTCTTGTTGTTTACCTTTTTTCTTCGGCCTTTCTTTTGTTTTACCATTCTGCTTTCCACCATTCGTTTCTGTTCTCTAGCTTGCTTTTTTATAAATATAATTTCTATAAACTTCTTTCTGTTAGTAAATTTTCTTTGCATTCACATTTGTTCTGATATATTTCTCCTTGAACCTCTCTTTTTCAACTAACCTTAGTATGCAGATATATTTCAGTAATCAATTGAATGTCCTATTTTCCCTTTCAACCCTTCAGCGGATGAACATTTACATGCATAACACGTTCATTATTTTAGCTTGACAAACTAAAAAATAGATATGTTAATAATTTATCTATGAAAGTAGCTCCTTAGATAGACTAATACTTTCGTTACAAGATTCTTCATGTGTATGGCATATACTGTAAATAATAATAATAATAATAATAATAATAATAATAATAAAACACGATTTTGCTATATATATATAAAGCAAAAACAATTGAAATAAAACAAAACAAAGTTTGCATCTGAAAAACAATTAACAAACATGGTCGGGTGAGCTAACAGCATTTGCCTCTGTCTTGATAGCGTAATGCATAAGTGCGCGGAATTTCGATGTGAGCATCCTAGGTTCGAGTCCTTGGAGTGCCACATGTATTTGTTGATTGCATTAATTGTGTTTAGAGGTGAAGTTGGATGGTGGAAAAAACATCAATAATTCAATATTCTGACATGTATGGGTGAGAAGGAACTAATATGTCTTCTTTCTCTCACACTCACACTCACTCTCACTCTCTCTCTCTCTCACTCTCTCTTTACATTAGCTATTGGCTATGTGGGTGAAGAGGCATCGCAGGTTTGTACTATGATTAGCATGGATCAAACATTGTTTGAACTAATAGTAGGATTTGAGCCCTTCCCATCTTAAATTTCAGTCTTACTATAACAGTTTTAACTATATTGACATCATGATAGTGGCATTTTGCATTATTCATCATTTGCTACTTTCACCATCATCCATTTGGTAGCAGTGAATTAGTAGCCATCAACCAGTGGTGAGCCAAGACCTTCTTATCCTGAGTTAAAGTTATTATACTAGTAGAGACAAGTGGGGATGCATCTTTGAGAAGTCAGCGTAGCAACAGGCAATGAGGAGACAACCAAGCGTCATAGGTCTACAGCGGTAAGACCACAAATGAGCCGCTTGCAAACACTCTGGCTCGATGCCTAATTCGCTACCTGGAATAAGACCTCCTGACTTCACTGTGTTGAGCGGTTGAATCTTCAGACTGTTAGCTTAAGTCGGGAGGTTGAGTTGAAACATAATGAAAATCGAACCTGGGCAAAGTTGTTCCATATTCTTGAGGATCGAGGAATGAGAGTTTGCTGGTGGAGAGCAGTCCGAGATAATGGTACAACCAGGAGTTGATCAGAGAGGTTTTTGTAACCCTGACTCTTTCATCCTTCTCGACGTTTGTAACGGTCATGTGTCTCTATCCACAATATATTTACTTTAAGTTCTTCATTACTTACAATAAATTTGAATTTTGTTCACAATATTTTGAATGACTGAAACATCAGAAAGGAATACATTTTGCTTGGTTTAGTTTGTTTCTACTGTAGAATTTCTGGAATTGATATCGCTCTTAGAAGTACAGGTGTAAAACAACAGAGCGAGTAAGAAAAGCAGAAAACAAAATTCCAAAGAAGAATGGGAAGCCAGAAATTCCACGAGGAAATATCATGCAATATAAAAGCTTGGGGTAGCAAAATATAAAATAGAGAGAACACGAGGGACTATGAAAAATTCCAGGAATGGAAGCGGAGCATGGATAATGGAAATATATGGTTAGGAAGAATATTTGGATCTTGCCGCGTGTTGACAGTTTACCCTGGCTAGCATTAGACGATTGTATACCGTTAAAGAAGGGTATCTAGGAATCAATGGGGTAAAAACTCTCTCAATATTTAACACACGTTCTTACTAAGCTGAATAAAATCGTCTAATGATAGCCAGCATAGACTGTCAAAATGCGTCCTAACCCTCAAAAAGTTCATCAGATATATATTCAGGATTTGTTGGCATACAGGCAAAGGGCAATATAGGATATTTTGATTATGATTATAATTCAATGAGTAATCATAATAGTATAATGTTTATCATAATATAATGTAAATTGGTCGAAACAATAATGCGTAATAAACTTGCAAGGCGATTTCAAAATAATTACGTTATTAAAAACTCGCATCTCTTTGACTGTTGCCATGGAATTTTTTACATGTGCGACAAATAATAATCAGTTGACATTGTTTATCATGTTCTTGAAAAAGTATTGATACCTCCATCGCAAACGAATCATTGGAAAACTAAAAACACACAATACTGAAGGACATAATTATACTCCAAGGAATTGAGGTATGATTAATAAGGCGAAAGTATGCGTATATTTAAATTGAAAAGTATCTAATTGTATAAGTGTCACAAGTAGTGAACCATTAGTTTCCGGTCCTGTGACCGGATACGCGAAGGTGACATAAGTAAAGATGATAAGAGAAGCAAATTACAAGCTTATTTCTTGCCAAAGACGTCATAGTTTCCTCTTAATAAGGCAGCTAGACTAGCATATGGTATATTGCCTAGTAATAACTTGCTTTGGAGTATGAATGGTGCTAGAATAATTGTGTCCGCATTTAGGCTATGACTGTCGTAGGGATATAAGGCACCGTAAGTGTTTTGAACATCTGCCCCATGTTCAGTTTCTTGGTCATTGACAACATCGCCAATGGACTCATGCAGTTGGGTATTATGATAATTATCAGATTTGGGCTCATATTTAGCGAATTAATTTTGATTTACATGTATGTAAATACAAGGAGTTCCAAATAAGTATAACAAATTAATAGACAAATTATGTTCAACTCAGATGTATCAAGAAACTAAGGTAGGAATAACAACAACAAGTGATTTAAAACCGGTCGAGCAATGTTCCGAAGAAATAAAGAAAGCTAATAGAAGGATTGCGTTTACTGGGTGATATATATTTTATCTCACTATATCGCACCATAATCTCACTATAATACAAAATATGTTGCTGGCCCATCCTCATTTCAAATATTGTTTAAACTTATTTTCCTTTCATATCTATTTAACCTAATGTGACACCACCTTTATTTAATAATGGCTATATAACTGTGTAGTAAGGCAGCGTTATCAATGTCTGCTAGGCTAGTTGAATACACTTTAACCAATATCTACAACAAATTATTAGCTGTTCTAGTTTCTCCGGCCAGTACACCTGCCTGAGACACACAACTTCTTTGTTTGGTTAATTTCCTTGATCTCACTCTTCTTTTACTTCCTCCTTCACATACAGCTGCGAAGTCTCCTACATCCAGGTTGGTTTATTTTATGTTTATACCCAATACTTTCCCCTGTTTTTCCCATGACTATCTTTTGCACTCATATCAGCGACTAGACTAGTCATCGAGAGTCATAGTAAATTATTGTAGCTAAAGGAATTATGTTAAAATAATGTAATTAATCCATATCACTGAATTGTTCGAATACATGCAATACAAAGTTCTTGGGGGTAATCAACTTTCCCCCGTTCTGAATTTCTTCATTTTATGACATCGTTTTCTTCGTCTACTCGTAGCTTCTCCTTGTATAAATCATAACAAAACTTTCGTGTGCACTATGAATACCCCTAGTATACCGTACATTGAAGATAGCCTAAATAGTATATATATTTTGTTGATCATAATATAATTTCAAATGACAGCATGCAATTGATATAATATACCTAACTAGGTTTACCTGATCTTACAGCTAAAGTTGGATCTGATGTTTCATGATATAGAAGTTATTTTTGTTATCCGATCTAATATATCTGTCTATCTATCTATCTATATGCTCAGGCCCAATCCCCACTTTTCCTATTTTTGTATTTTTATTTTCCTCTATTTTTTTTTTCTTTTTCTTGGGGGTGGCCGACTCAAGACAGAGCAAGAACAGGGAAACACAAAACAAGACAAAACAACGAACAAACACCGACAACACACGTAATTCACACACATCTAGGTCACCCAGGAGAATACCCAGAGACCAGGGTCACCAAGGTCGCTCCAGCACTCCACCGACCCCCGACCACCCGGAGAGGTTCCAATCTCGGCAGGCAGACATGCAGCGGAGCCCAAGCCACAAGCCCACCCACCACACTTCCAGGCGCACCCTTCATATTAATCGTCTTCCCCGGGCCAGGCACCTGATGGACTATTATCTAGTCCAACTTGCGCCCAACCCCTTCCCCCAAATGACCAGGTGTTCACTCAACTATTCACAAGCATTCTCCATTCATTCCTGGTTATTACCACTTCCTTTGCCTGATTTATAGTAATTCCTCTATCATCCAAGGCTTGTCTTACACAGTCTCTCCATCTCAATTGGGGTCTTCCTGTTCTTCTATCTCCCCTTGTATCTGACTCATATAATCTCTGTGTAAGCCTTTCATCTCCCATTCGTTCAACATGACCATACCAGCTCAGCACCCTTCTGTCCACTCTGGCTGACAAATGTTCCTGCTGCCCCACTCTCCTACGTATCTTCATTCCTCAATCTGTCTCTTCATTCCTCAATCCGTCTCTACGGGTAACTCCATCCAGCTTTCTTCTCTCCTTTTTCTTCAGAGCCCATGTCTCAGCCCCATACATCACTGCTGGCACAACATATCCTTGATACATTGCACTTTTTACTTTCATTCCGAGATTTTTCGTCTTCCAAATACTTACCATTGCTCCGAAAACCTTCCTTCCTTCACACACTCTCTGTTTTACCTCCATATCCATACCTCCACTCCTGCTTATCGATCCTCCTAGATATTTAACACCTTACGAGCGGCCTATGCGGTTTATTTATATGTACCGCCCAGCGGGGTGTTTTTAGCCAAAATAGGGCTGTTTACGTGATCATTTTCATGCCTAAATAAGACCCAGAACGTAAAACAAGTATCTATCCCTGAAAGGGCATAAACAGAGCTTTCGAATGACACCATAACGATCCTTTTATGATGGCTAGTTTTCTTGCAATAACCGTGCAACGCGAGTGCAAAAAGCATGTAATTAGGCACTTTCCCCATACAATTCCGTATATAGCGAGTGAGAGAGGGAGGGAGGAGGTGAGATTCGTGTCAGTAGGTTCGCCGCGGTGGTCTGGAGCAGTCATACGCTCGCTACTCTCCTGCCACCACTTGTCTCTCTCTCTCAGCAACATTACGTGCTGAAATTGCCACACAATATATGTCGAGCACCGCCACATAGTCCAGCTTTATTTAACTCGACTTATGTGTCTCGCCGCTAATTAAGGGTTAAAACACTCTACTTGTTCTAATATTTCCTCATCCAGCCTCACATCTAGATTCACCCTACGATCACCCCTATTACACACCATTACTTTACTTTTATTGACGTTCAACTTCAGTTTCCTCCTCCCACAAACCACTCCAAACTCTTTGACTACCTTCTGCAATTTCTCCTCAGAATCCGCCACCAACATTGTGTCATCAGCGAACAGCAACTGATTTAACTCCCAATCTCTACCATTCTTTCCTACTAAATCCAATCCTCTTCCCATAGTTCTCATTTTAACCTCCCTCACCACACCATCCATAAACATATTAAACATCCATTGTCACAATACACAATCCGATCTAATAACTAATATATTACATTACCTATGACGAGTTTGAAATTTGTTTTCCATTTTCTATAACTATTAACTATGTACAACCAGTTCCAAGATGCACACATTTCAAAACCCCCAAACACCGGGTAAACAATATCCAAGCAAGAATGGGTTGCCGCGAGTTACGTTAGGTACCTTTATTTTATTTAAGTAAACAATACCAAAGCAACGCCAGATACGCAGTGACGTACAACTGATCGATGCCAATTATAGAGTACCATTAAATTTCATTCCCACCTACTCTTTGGTGACACTTTTTGTTTTATCTATTATTATGATTATTATTATTATTATTATTATTATTAGTAGTAGTAGTAGTAGTAGGATATGTAAGAAAGGAGGATTCATCAGCATCAGGCACGATGAAGTAAGAGATGTAACAGCGAACATGCTCAGGGAGGTGTGTAGAGATGTGGTGAGCGAACCATCACTCATTCCCTTGGATGGAGAGATCATGCAGCACAGGACGGCCAACACATCCACTGAAGCAAGATTGGACGTTAGTGCAAGAGGCTGTTGGACAAATGCACAGCGAGCGTTCTTTGACATAAGAGTATTTGACCCAATGGCCCACAGCTACAGCGAGCTGTCTCTGGAGGCTGCACACAAGAGGAACGAACGAGAGAAGGTCAGGACATATGGATCTTACACGTCGAACATGGCAGCTTTACCCCACTAGTCTTCACCACATCAGGAGGGATGGGACCCAGGGCCCAGTGCTTCTATTCAAGGCTAGCAGAGATCATTGCAGAGAAGAAGCAACAGCCTAGGAGCCACGTCGTAGCCTGGATGAGATGCCGTCTATCTTTCTCATTGCTCAGATCAGCACTACTATGCCTGCGGGGAACAAGAAGGTCTGCACCACAACCAGTGACGGTGGCAGAAGTAGACTACGAGGCAGCAGTGGCAGAGGGTCGCATAGGATGGAGACTGGATTGAAGTTGCATGGTGTAGAATAGTAGTATCTGATGCTTGTGAAATTTAGTATGTGTACAATATTAAATATATGGTAGTGGTGGTGGTGATGGTGGAGGTGGTGATGGTAGTAGTAGTAATATGAAATGTATGAAAAATATTAAATAAAAAAAAAAAAAAAAAAAAAAGTAGTAGGAGTAGTAGTAGTAGTAGTAGTAGTAGTAGTAGTAGTACTATTATTATTATAATTATTATTACTAAATTTGTTTTTATTATTATTATTATTATTTTTTAACCCTTTCACTGCGGGTGACGTTCTGGAACGTCCTGGCAATTTGAAGCAATTTCCAGACTTTAAAAGCCTGTAAAAACCGTAAAAATAGAGTGTCAGTGGGCGGGAGCGTGAGGGGCCCACCTCCGATCCTCAGAGCAGCCAGCGGCCCACTGAGGTAGACTGTGTCTTGCGCGGGTCTCTCACTGCCTCTCACAACAGTGTTACCAAGCAAGCGAGTGCTAACAAATAGCGGGTTTCCCGCGTTTCTATGGCACCGCTGCGGGTGAACCAGGCCACTTATGAGACCCGTTCTGGTCTCATTTTGAAGCTATTTTCGCCTAGTTTTCGGTAGAATACAGTTCATTTAATGCAGATGCTTGATTTATCATTCAGGAGTGCCTGAATATGCCCTAAATAGCCCAAAACACCCCGCAGAGAAAGGGTTAAAGATGGGGCCACTGAACAAATGTGTGATCCTAGTGAGAGTAGGACGAATGGTAGGAGGAGAGCAGTTATGTAGGCGTTCTATTTCCCAATGTCCTTGGCTTTTCTCACTCTGAGAGGAGGTGGAAAGCTAGGTTGGATTATTTTTTGCTATGTGGATGAGGGATACAAAAGGCAGAACTGCCTGTAACGAGTGCCTCCCCCAGTTGAAAGAGTGACAGGGCCAAAATCAAGGAACGTTCGAGCCAAAATGCCTGGACACAAATGGTTTGAAGCAATTTAAATCATAGTATGAGGGGAAGATGGATTCAGGAAGAGACTGACAGAGCTCAGCTGTTGAATAGAAGAGGGTTTACAAATATTGTTTCACTCTAGGATTGGAGAGTTGAACAGAGTAGGGATGGCATTGTGTTTCAAGACGAGTGCTACGTACTCTACGTACAGGAGGTGGTATACACTGAGAGAGCTCTGAGGAACATTGATTATTGAAATAGCGGTAGTATAGCGAGAGAGATGCAACATTGCGGCGAAGAGAGAGAAAGATTGCCAAAAGTCAATGAGTGAATGTGTGTTAATGAGATGAAAGGCTTTCTTTTCTACTTTGTCAAAAAATGCTGTGTGAGAGGATCCTACCCACACATGCGAACAATACTCCATACGTGGATGCACTGTGCCCCTGTACAGAGCAAGAAGTTGTGCAGGGGTAAAGAACCTCCGGAGGCGGTTGAGCACACCCACCTTCTGGGAAGCTGTTTTAGCAAGGGTGGTAATATGGTCTTTCCAAGTGAGATCATGAGAGAAAGAGATTCCTAGAATACTGAGAGAAGATGAAGGATTTATTTGTGTATTGATAAAGTATGAGGGATAGTCCTGTGGTAGTTCTTTACATATAGATAAATGGGGGAATTGGGTTTTGGAAGCCTTGAAAGTAACAAGATTTTCTCTGCCCAAAATGGAAATGGTTGATAGGTCAAAGTTTAAGTGATTTATGGCAT
This sequence comes from Paralithodes platypus, assembly GCA_032716605.1. Lineage (NCBI taxonomy): Eukaryota > Metazoa > Arthropoda > Malacostraca > Decapoda > Lithodidae > Paralithodes > Paralithodes platypus. Next base: position 2,796,306 of record CM064545.1, read on the forward strand.
CTTCGCATGATTTTTTGAGTGCTTGCTTGCAAGGGGGTTCTGGAAAACTAGTTGAATAGTGTAAGGTAGAGTCATCAGCATATGAATGGATAGGACTGGAGGTACAGTTGAGAAGATAATTTATGAATAGAAAGAAAACTGGAGATAGGACAGAACCCTGAGGAACACGTGAGTTGATAGGTTGAGGAAGTGAACGATGGCCATCCATAACCGCAGCTTTGGAACGGCCAGAAAGGAAATTTGAGATAAAGGCACATATAGAGGGATGGAAACTGTAGGAGAATAGTTTAGAAATTAGAGATTGGTGCCAGACTCTATCGAAGGCCTTCGATATGTCTAGCGCAACAAAAAAAGTCTCACCGAAGTCCCGGAAGGAGGATAACCAAGAGTTAGTAAGATATGAAAGAAGATCCCCAGTAGAGCGACCTTTAAGGAATCCTTACAGGCGATCTGAGAGTAGATTATAAGAAGAGAGATGCTTAAGAAATGTTGAAGTAAGAATAGTTTTAAAAGCTATGGAGATGCATGAAATGAGAGCAATTGGACGATAGTTGGAGGGTTGAGAGCGGTTACCCTTCTTTGGGACAGGTTTAATGAGAGCAAACTTCCAGCAAGAACGGAAGGCGTTAGAGGAGAGACAAAGACGGAAGAGTTTGCCTAGGCAGGGAGTCAGCACGGAAGCACAGTTTTTTAGTACAACTGGAGGAACACCATCCGGACTGTACGCCTTCTTAGTTTTAATTAAGCCCAGAGAGGGTAGAAAGTATGTCTTTAGAAGAGATTAGGATATTAGGCATGAGTAAGTGAGAGGGGAGTGGAGAGGGAGGAATAGCACCAGAATCATCCAAGGTGGAGTTGATAGCGAAGGTTTGGGCGAAGAGCTCAGCTTTGTCAGAGGAAGAAGTGACGGTGGTGCCGTCAGGGTGGACAAGGTGAGGGAAAGACTAGGACGAAAAATTGTTAGAGGTCTTTTTGCCTAGATGCCAGAAAGGTTGGGAAGAGACAGAGTTGGATAGTTCAGTGCATTTATTATTGATGAAAGAGTGTTTGGCGAGTCGAAGAACAGATGTGGCTTGATCCCGGGCAGAAATATAGAAAGTATGAGATTCTTGAGTTTGAAGGCGCCGGTACCGTTTGAATGCTTCCTCCTTGTTGCGGACAGCAGTAGAACAAGCGTGAGTAAACCAAGATTTTTTAACATTAGATTGAGGAAAGAAAATGGAATGTATGATTCCAAGCCCGAGAGGATTACCTCGGAAATGCGTTCAGCACTCTCCGAAGGTTCCCGGCCACGGAAGCAAAAGTAATTCTATGGGAAATCAAAGAAGTACTGCCGAAGAGCCTCCCAGTCTATTGCGCCAAAGTGCCACAAGCGCCTCCGGCTGGGAGGATCGGGTGGCTGTATGGGAGAGATAGGACAGGTGACATAGATAAGTTTATGGTCGGAGGAGTCCAAAGGAGAGAAAATATTTATAGTATAAGCAGAAGGGTTAGAAGTTAGAAATAAGTCAAGAAAGTTGGGCCGATCTACGAAGCGATCTGGGATACGGGTGGGTTGCTGGACTAACTGCTCTAGGATGGCTGGAGATTTCTACGAAAGGAGAGATGGATGGATGTCTGTATCTTTGCTAGCAAATCAAAGGGCGGTACTGAAACACGCAGCTATAGTATTATGACAGAAATGCAATAAACGTGACATTATATTGTATCATATTATAATCTACAACGTCCTTAACATCTAACCACTTCACATAAATGTATTGCATGGATAATAAATGACGAATGATTGTGACAGCCGAACATCACATTACGTTATTTACCACACCATCCATATAGTCAGGCATAAACAAAAATAAGAAAAATGAAACACACTTTAGATAACATGTTCTGGTAAGAAAGAACTTAACGCCTCGCCGCACCAAGGTCAGACCGAGAGAGCGAGATATATATATATATATATATATATATATATATATATACTGTATATATATATATAATTATCTCTCTCTCTCTCTCTCTCTCTCTCTCTCTCTCTCTCTCTCCTTTTGTCTAGTTGACCTTGGTGCAGCGAGGAGGCGTTTAGTTCTTTCTTAGCAATTAGTGTAAATTAGTTTGAAGATTTCGTCAGTGAGGAGTTAATGGCTGGCGAGTTATTGTGACCAGGTCTTTTGTTTCCTTTTAATTATTCAGTTTTAATCTCCCTAGTCCAATAGCGTCATTATAAATATATGCGGGGTGCCACTATTGTATTCCATTAATGTAAGTTACAACATATAAATCCCCAACAACCCCTATGGGTAATTTTGTGGGTTTCTTGGACCGGAGTTTGGGGAATAAGGTAAACCATAATATTAACTCATTTATAAACTTAGCTCTATGAAACTTACTTCTCACTTTCAATTATATGCTATATTCTATCTCTTTCTATTCTACCTTCCTCCTGTATGAAACTTCCTTCTGACATAATAATATATCATATCAATATCTACTCTACCTTCCTTTGGTCGTAACCATTTGCCAGACTGTGTTTACCCTTCTCCCTATCTCATATCCCCCTCTATATTATAAATGCATAGTTTAGTATGACATTTGTTTCAATTCATTCTTCCACCTTTTACCATTCTATTTGTCAAATCTTCTATAAGTAACGTTTTTCTACATCTACTCTTTTCTATAACTGTCTTTTGTCTACCTTTGTTCTTCTACCTTTATTTGGTTTTGCCATTCTGCCTTCCACCAATCTAAACTTTTCTGTGCTCTAACTTGCTATTTTTAGTTTTATTTGCTCTAACTTTCTTTATTTTAGTACATTTTCTTTGATTTCGCTATTTTTTATTTCTGAGATCTTTCTCCTTGAATATCTCCCCCTCTTTAACGATTAACCGTACTATGCGGATTCACTTATCAGTTTAATGTCTACTTTTCCCTTTATCTCATTCAGAGACGAACATGTATATGAGTAACGCTTTCATTAGTGTAGCTCCATAGGCAGACTATTACTTGCACTATCTATCTATCTATCTATTGCCGAACGCCTTATTCCCCTTAATGAGGGTGGCCATACACAGAAGGCCCCCAAGCGGACCTATTCCCTGTAAGAGGGACAACCCGAGCCAGTTTACTGAAGGACTTACAGGATAGACCACTCAATTTAGGATCCATCCGACTCCGAGGCCCTCTATAATTTGAATAATGTGTATGGCACATACCATACACAATAATACAAATTAAAGATATACTGCGTTGATCGAGCCATATATTTATAAAGCAAAAACAATTGAAATGTTGCAAAACCAAAACAAAAATAAAAAATAAACTAAAATCAAATGTGCATCTGAAAAACAACAAACATTGTGGTGTGGAATACAGTAACAGTATTGTGGTGTGAACTACAGTAACAGTATTGTGGTGTGAACTACAGTAACAGTATTGTGGTGTGAACTACAGTAACAGTATTGTGGTGTGAACTACAGTAACAGTATTGTGGTGTGAACTACAGTAACAGTATTGTGGTGTGAACTACAGTAACAGTATTGTGGTGTGAACTACAGTAACAGTATTGTGGTGTGAACTACAGTAACAGTATTGTGGTGTGAACTACAGTAACAGTATTGTGGTGTGAACTACAGTAACAGTATTGTGGTGTGAACTACAGTAACAGTATTGTGGTGTGAACTACAGTAACAGTATTGTGGTGTGAACTACAGTAACAGTATTGTGGTGTGAACTACAGTAACAGTATTGTGGTGTGAACTACAGTAACAGTATTGTGGTGTGAACTACAGTAACAGTATTGTGGTGTGGACTACAGTAACAGTATTGTGGACCATCCGAATGCTAGTAAATCTGTACTAATAGTGAAAGAAAACAAGTATGAAGAAGCGGTGCGGACTTTTGATGGGACAGGAGTGAAGATTACAAAGGAGGGTCAACGCCATTTGGGAGCAGTAATAAGCACAGAAGAATGCAAGAGAGACTATGTGCGAAAAAAGGTAGCAGAGTGGGTAAAGGAAGTGAAAACCCTGGCAGACATTGCGAAATCTGAACCACATGCTGCATATACTGCCTTCACATATGGTGTTTAGCACAGATGGACCTTTCTTATGAGAACAGTGCCTGGCATTAGACAGATGCTCCAACCGCTTGAAGAAGCAATCAGAGGAACATTCATACCGGCCCTAACAGAGATGGAAGGCGTCACGCAAGAGCTAAGAGATCTATTAGCTCTTTCGCCAAGGTTCGGAGGTATGGGGATCATAAACCTAGTGGAGGCGGCACTACATGAGAACCAAAATTCCCTTAAACTTACTACGTCTCTGACAGAAAAAATACGGGAGCAAAATGAAAATGATGAGGTGGACGAAGAGGAACAACGAAATGCAAGACAGGAAATTACAAAGAGCAGAAAAGAGAGACAGAAACATAGCCTAGAACAAATTAAGACCAGATGTAGGGAAGAACTGAAAATGAGAGTTGAGATGGCACAAGACATGGGGGCTTCAAATTGGCTCACATCATTACCAATAAAGGAGAAAGGCTTCAGCTTAAATAAACAAGAATTCAATGATGCCGTAGCCTTGAGGTACGGGTGGCCAGTTTCGAACCTGCCGCTGAAATGTGCATGTGGTGAAATAAACAACTCAGACCACTGTATGACTTGTAAGAAAGGAGGATTCATCTGTATCCGGCATGATGAAGTACGAGACATCACTGCACAAATGTTGGACGAGGTGTGCCATGATGTCAGAATCGAACCGGAACTTCTGCCTATGGACGGACAGCGCTTGGCCCACAATACTGCAAATACTTCAAATGAAGCAAGAGTGGACGTAAGTGCTCGAGGTTTTTGGACGAGGGGACAACGGGCTTTTTTCGACATCAGAATCTTCAACCCAAGAGCACAAACATATCGTGAGCGAGGACACAAGGCGGCATTCTTGAGAAACGAAAGTGAGAAAAAATGCGCTTATGAAGAAAGAATTTTGAACAGGGATCAAGGAAGCTTTACTCCTCTGGTCTTCTCATCGTCGGGAGGTATGGGACCTTCTGCAAGTGTCTTCTATGCCAGATTAGCTGAACAAATATCGGAGAAAAAGCGCCAGCATAGAAGCCAAGTCATAACTTGGATGAGATGCCGGCTCTCTTTCTCTCTTCTCAGGTCTGCACTCCTATGTCTCAGGGGTACAAGGTCCTCCCCGCTACAGAGGACAAGAGTGAGAGACTTGGACTTTGAAATGGTCGTGGCGGAGGGACGAATTGGGGAACAACTAGGTTGATTGTAGGGAGGTACTGGTACAATAAGATAAACTACAATGTAACTAGAATAAGATAGATTGTACACCACTTTGTAACTGTCACCTTAATAAATTGTGGTGTGGACTACAGTAACAGTATTGTGGTGTGGACTACAGTAACAGTATTGTGGTGTGAACTACAGTAACAGTATTGTGGTGTGGACTACAGTAACAGTATTGTGGTGTGAACTACAGTAACAGTATTGTGGTGTGGACTACAGTAACAGTATTGTGGTGTGAACTACAGTAACAGTATTGTGGTGTGAACTACAGTTCACATGTGTGGAGAGGTTCCTCTCACACCACTCTCCTAGACAAGGTTGAAAGGAAGGCCTTTCGTATCATTAACTCCCGTCCACTCACCAACTCTCTGCAATCTCTCTCTCTCCGCCACAATGTTGCATCTCTCTCGCTATTCTATCGCTACTATAATAATCAGTGTTCCTCAGAACTATCCCAGTGCATACCACCTCCTTTACGTAGGGCACGTGGTACCCGTCTTGCAACTCACTCCCACCCCTACTCTGTGCAACTCTCCAACCCAAGAGTGAAACGTTACTCTCAAACTTTCTTCTACTCAACAGCTGAGCTCTGGAACTCTCTCCCAGAATCAGTTTTTCCCGCTTCCTATGACTTAAATTGCTTCAAACTCTGTGTGTCCAGGCATTTTGGCTCGAACGTCCCTTGATTTTGGCCCTGTCACTCTTTCAACTATGGGGGAGGCACTCGCTATAGGCAGTTATGCCTTTTTCCTCCCTCAATAACATAGAAGAAAAAAAAAGCAGTATTGTGGTGTGAACTACAGTAACAGTATTGTGGTGTGAACTACAGTAACAGTATTGTGGTGTGAACTACAGTAACAGTATTGTGGTGTAAACTACAGTAACAGTATTTGCCAGCAATATTTTGACAGTAACAGTATTGTGGTGTGAACTACAGTAACAGTATTGTGGTGTGAACTACAGTAACAGTATTGTGGTGTGAACTACAGTAACAGTACACAGTACTATGTGGTTTGAACTACAGTAACAGTATTGTGGTGTGAACTACAGTAACAGTATTGTGGTGTGAACTACAGTAACAGTATTGTGGTGTGAACTACAGTAACAGTATTGTGGTTTGAACTACAGTAACAGTATTGTGGTGTGAACTACAGTAACAGTATTGTGGTGTGAACTACAGTAACAGTATTGTGGTGTAAACTACAGTAACAGTATTTGCCAGCAATATTTTGACTTTTACGGGTGAGAATGAACTAATATTATTATCTTCTCTCTCACTCTTCCCCCCCCTCTATCTCACTCACTCTCATTCTATTTTGTGTTCTCTCTCTCTCTACATTAGCTAGTGGCTATGTGAGTGAAGAAGCATCGCGGGTTTGTACTAGGATTTGAATGTATCCAACATTGTTAGAACTCATAGTAGGATTTGAGCCCTTCCCATCTTTAAGTCCAGTCTTACTGTACTAATTCTAACTATGTGAACTTTATATTAGAGATATTTTGTACTATGCAAAATTTACAACTCTCTCCATCATCCATTTGGTAGCAGTGATGCAGTAGCTATCAACCAGTGGTGAACCAAAACTTCTTATCTTGAGTTAAAGTTATTGTATTGATAGAGACAAGTGGTGATGCAGCTTCGAGAGGTCAGAGTTACCATGGGCAATGAGGATACCACCATCATAGGTCTACAAAGGTAAGACCACGAATGAGCCGGTTGCAACACTCTGTCTCGATGTCTCATTCGCCATCTGGAATGCGACTTTCTGACTTCACTGTGTTCAGCGACTCTTAGCTTAAGTCGGGAGGTAGATTTGAAACGTTATACAAATGAACCTGAGCAAACATTTTCCATATTCTTGTGAATCGAGGAATGAAAGTTCTCTGGTGGAGAGTAGTCCAAGAGAATGATATAACCAGAAGTTGATGAGGGAGGTTCTTGTAATACCGACTCTCATCCTTCTGAACGTTTGTTACCGTCAAGTGTCTTCATCCACAAGATTTATTTGCTTAAAGCTCTTAATTACTCACAATATAATTATGTCATCTTTACTCGCAATATTTTCACTTACTGAAACGTCAGAAAGGAATTTAGTTTGTACTGTACAATTTCTGGAATTGATATCGCTCTTAGAAGTACAGGTATAAAACAACAGAGCAAGTACGACAGGCAGGAAAGAGAAGAATGAGAAGTCAGAAATTCCACGAGGAAATAACATGAAATATAAAAGCTTGGGGTAGCAATATTACAAGTGGAGAGAACACGAGGGACTGAAAAATACCAGGAAGGGCAGGGGAGCATGGATAATGGAAATATAGTGTAAGGAAGAATATTGGGATCATGACGCGTTATGACAGTTTACCCTGGCTATCATTAGACGATTGTATACAGTCTAATAAGGATATCTAGGAATCAAAGGGGTAAAAACTATCTCAATAAAAACCACTTTAGCTCCCACATGTTCTTCCTAATCTGAATAAAATCGTCTAATGATAGCCAGCATAAACTGTCAAAATGCGTCCTTACCCTCACAGAGTTAATCCGATATATATTCAGGGTTTATGACATTCAGGTAAAAGGCAATATAAGCTAGTTTGATTACGAACACAATTAATAATCATAAGTCTAATATTGATAATATGTAAACTGGTCGAAATAATAACGCGTAATAAACCTGCAAGACTATTTCAAAATAATTACGTTATTAAAAGTCGCCTCACTTGACTGTTGCCAAGGTATTTTTTAACATGTGCGACAAATATTAAACAGCTGACATTGTTTACCATGTTCTTAAGACAGTTTTGATACTTCTATCGAAAACGACTAATTTGAAAACTAAACATCCACGATACTGAGGACATGTACTCCAAGGAATCGAAGTTTGGCTAATAGGGCAAAATTATGCGTTGACTTTCTAATAATATACGTGCCACAAATAGTGAAACATTAGTTTCCGGTCCTGTGACCGGATACTCAATGATGACGTATGCAAAGCTTATTCATTGCCAACGACGTCATAGTTTTCTCATAATAAGTAAGCTAGACTATATATGTTATATTACATAGTTATAGCTTGCTTTGGAGTATGAATGGATCTAGAATAACTGTGTCCGTATTTAGGATATGACTGTAGTAGGGGGGTTAGGTACTGAAAGTGTTTTGAATATCTGCCCCTTCTTAAATTCCTGACTCATTGAAAACATTGCCAACTAATGTAGTTGTGTATTTTGATCATTATTAGATTGGACTCAAATTTGGCGAATTAATTTTGATTTATATGTATGTAAATACAAGGAGTTTCAAATAAGTACACAAATTCAAAGGCAAACTACTCAATGACTTTTTTTCAACTCGGGTGTATCAATAAACAAAGCTAGGAATAACAATAACGAGTGATATAATACCGGTCGAGCAATGTTCCGAAGAAATTAAGCAATTGATCAGGGCTAGACCCAGGTGAGGTTATAGGCATGTGATAAAGAGTCGCTGGAACTCCTGTTTCATTTGCTTGGCCTCTCTTACTGATTTTCTTTGTGCCTCATTTACACTATTTCCTTTCCGGCCGTTCCATAGCCGCGGTTGTGGACGGCCATTGTTCACTTCCTCACCCTATAAACTCCGGTGTTCCTCAGGGCTCTGTCCTATCTCCTATTATCTTTCTAATTTTTATAAATGATCTCCTTAACTGTACCTTAATTCCTATCCATTCATACGCAGACGACTCAACCTTACACTACTCCAATTAGTTTTTCAGAACGCCCCAGCCAGCAATCCCTCAACGACAAACGTAATGAAGCCATAGAACTCTTAAATTATGATCTAAATACTATTTCCAATTGGGGCAGAGAAAACCTTGTTAACTTTAATGCTTCCAAAACCCAATTTCTCCATCTATCTACCCGTCAGGATCTCCCAGCGGACTATCCCTTATTCTTCAACAATACAAAAATCAACCCTTCATCTTCTCTCAATATTCTTGGTGTCTCTTTTTCTTCCGCTCTCATTTGGAAGGACCATATTACCAGTCTTGCTAAGGCAGCCTCCCAGAAGCTGGGTGTGCTCAACCGCCTTAGGGGGTTCTTTTCCCCTGCACAGCTTCTTGCTCTGTACAGGGGCATAGTGCGCCCTTGTATTGAGTATTGTTCACATGTGTGGGGAGGTTCCTCTCACACCGCTCTCCTAGACAAAGTTGAAAGGAAGGCCTTTCGTATCATTAACTCCCGTCCACTCACCAACTCTCTGCAATCTCTCTCTCTCCGCCGCAATGTTGCATCTCTCTCGCTATTCTATCGCTACTATAATAATCAGTGTTCCTCAGAGCTATCCCAGTGCATACCACCTCCTTTACGTAGGGCACGTGGTACCCGTCTTGCAACTCAATCCCACCCCTACTCTGTGCAACTCTCCAACCCAAGAGTGAAACGTTACTCTCAAACTTTCTTCTACTCAACAGCTGAGCTCTGGAACTCTCTCCCAGAATCAGTCTTTCCCTCTTCTATCTATCTATCTATTGCCTGACGCCGTGATCCCCGAAGGGGTGGCCACGAACGAACCGCCCCCATGCACCTCTGTCCCCAGTCAGTCGACGCCCCTCCCCCTAACCAGCACCGCCTTCGTTCATGTAGTTCCTCACTCCATCCTTCCACCTCATATTCGGTCTACCTCTCCCCCTCTGTCCCTCCACCTCGCTCTCGTACACCCTCTTAGTCATTCTCTCGCTTTCCATACGTTCCATATGGCCGAACCATCTCAAGTTGTTCCTTTTCACACTTTCCAGCACATCTACCTCCACACCACACCTCCTTCTTACTTCCTAATTAGTCTGTCTATCCCTCCATGTAACTCCGCACGCACTCCTTAAGTAATTCATTTCCACTGCTCTCACTCTTGGTCTGAGTCTCTCAACCAACGTCCATGCTTCGCTTCCGTAAGTCAGTGTCGGGATTACCACACTGTCATGCAAGGACTTCTTCACTTCCATACTGACCACCCTATTTCTTGTTACTGCTTTTAGCGTTCCTACAACCCTCTTCCCCTGTTGTACCCTCTCCCGCACCTCTTCATCCATAGTCCCATCTTTACTCAACACACTGCCCAGATACTTAAAAGAGTTGACGATCTCCATAGCCTGACCGTTCAGCTTCAGCTTTCCCTCTTCCTGTGACTTAAATTGCTTCAAACTCCGTGTGTCCAGGCATTTTGGCTCTAACGTCCCTTGATTTTGGCCCTGTCACTCTTTCAACTATGGGGGAGGCACTCGCTATAGGCAATTATGCCTTTTGCCTCCCTCAATCACATAGAAAAAAAAAAAAAAATTGCAGAATGATTGGGTTTACTGGGTGATGCTTGTAGCATATATCAAAAACTTTGATGTCACTTTAATATATATTTTGTTGACTCATCCTCATTTCCAGTATTGTGTTCAATTTATATTCCTTTCAAATCTAAACAACCTTCCTAAATTGAACATAATAATTGAATAAAAACAAGTGACACCGCCTTTATTAAATATTGCCATACAAATGTGTAGAAAGGCAGCGTGACCAATTTCTGCCATGTTAGCTTGAATACACTATAACCAATACCCTAACAAATAAGTAGCTATTCTAGTTTCCCCAGCCGCTACACCCGCCTGAGACACACAACTTTTTCCTTGGCTAATCTCCTCGACCTCTCTCTTCTTGTATTTCTTCCTTCACATACAGCTGCTAAGTCTCCCACATCCAGGTTGGGATATTTTTGTGTTGTTTTGTGTTTTTATCCCCAATACTCTTCCTTGATTTCCGGACTATCTTTACCGGATATATATTGCACATGTATCAGCGAACGGACTAAAAGGAATTATTACAACACACCATAATGTACAAGGAAGAATATGTGGTTCATGATGCGTTTTGACAGTTTACCCTGACTATCATTACACGATTGTATACAGTTTAGGAAGGATGTCTCGTAATTAAAGGGGTACACACTATCTCAATAATTAACACTTTAGTTCTTCTACGTTTTTCCCAAGCTGAATATAACACTAAATTGTTAGAATACATGCGGTAACCCCCTTTCTGAATGTCTTCATTTCATGACATTTTTACTTTGTATATTCGTAGTCTGTCTGTGTATAAACCGTAAATCAACCTTCATGTGAACTATGTATACCCTGCATTGGTTTTACATTACCTATGAAGAGTATAATTTTGTGTTCCTTTTCTGTATGTCTATTCGCTATTCATGCCCAGTTTCCAAGTTGCAGAACTGAACTGTGACCATTAGATATGATATGCACTGTATGTCATACAGTGTTTAGTTATTACATACATTTACAGTAGGTACCCCTTGGTATGGGTAAACGAAACTGTCAACAGACACATCTAAAGTTTCATTTTGCATTATTATTCAAAAGTACATTCATTTATCATATTCATCTCAAATATACTTGAACTTACTCATTACATCATGTGAATCAAAGTGACATTTTACTATTAACTTAAGGGTTAACAAGGTTAAAAGGTTAACAAGGGGTTAATCAAGATTCACTCCCCTCAGTCACCAAAAGTCACAAGTAACATCTTATATACATATATAATTCGAATTATTCACTAAACACTTTCACTGGGTAGATGAAATAATCCATAATTGCCTGCCTATAGCTAGGCATGGTGGGCCAGAGGGAGGGAGCCCAGAATTTAAAGGGCCGGGACCCTGCCTCACTGTCTGGGGGCCGGGAAACTACTGACTTAACAAAGGCCCGGGCTCCTCAGAGAGGGACGCTATGGGGTTGCTAGATACTTCCTTTTGTAACTTACTAATGCCTAACTTACCAGTCCAAATTGAGTCAAAATCGAGTCATAAACTTATTTTTGGCGAATATTTCTAATTTACAGGTGGCATTATGACGCGATTGCGTCATACGACCACTCTTGGAGGGGTGGCGTTATGACGCGATCGCGTCGTAAGAATGCGGGAGGGGTAATAGTTTCCGTAGGTGAACTCGAGCTATGATTGGTCCTAGTTTAGCCTATGATAGGTATACTAGGCTATACTTTGTAAATTCTATTCTTCAACAATACCCAAATCAACCCTTCATCTTCTCCTCAATATTCTAGGTGTATCTTTTTCATCTGACCTTTCTTGGAAAGATCATACTACCACTCTTGCTAAAAACAGCTTCCCAAAAGTTAGGTGTGCTTAACCCTTTGAGTACCAGCGATGTATATATTATTTTATTCTAGCTTTATTTTGACGATATTAATTTTTCAAATTCAAATAGTTTTATTGTTATATGACAAATATACATAATACAAGAATGAGTTGTGTTAAAAGGTTATCACATAACAAAGAGGACTTGATACCTATTGGTATATATGTCTTGAAATACTACTATACTAAATACAAAATTGGAAGTTGTGGCGAATGAAGTAAAAAGAGATATGCACCCAAACCCAAGTATAAAGACAAATATTATAATTTTAACTAGCAGAAGTATCTGCGGTATAAGTAAATAGTATACTTACATAAATCCATTAATACCTAAACATACACACACACATCTACATATAGCATGATCGTGACCATACACAAACACCTGTTCACAATCAGTCCTCATCCCAGGTGAATCATGAGTATTATATTAAATAGACAAGGGCCCAATGGTGAGATTGAATATATCCGCATCCCACACACATTCACGCATTCAAACTATCACACACATGTACACATAGTATATATCAACATCGTACATATACTTAATTGCATGCAGACCAGACCATAAACAGATACTGAACTTATATAAATATAACACTGCACATTTACAATCATACGCACACATGCACATATTTATTAATTCATACAAACTACCAATAACATTCATAGTTACACACGTATCCATTTACCGAATAAAATACATTACCACATACACACAACAGCTATAAAAGCAAATGAACGCAAAACCTTATACATTCTTTGCGCTCACTAATAAGAGTTAGATGTGCCCCAAAAATCCATGTCTCCTGCCCCACACTCCCCCGTCAATACCAGCACGCTCCAGGACGCAAATCCCGGCCCTCTAATTAAATAGAGCAATTTCATCAGTTCTTTACTTAGTACTTGCTTTTCATTGTTACGTTTTATTGTTCAAGAGTTTATATCAGGCCAAGACCAATGTCCCAGGGCGCACACATACATGACATTCACAATATACAGTCGTGCCCACGATTCCCGTACAATTCCTTTCTAAACTAACAAAAATATATAATTTAATTAGGGAAGTCCATCAACTCACCTACAATACATGTTCAGTATACAATCAAAATGGTTCAAGTGTTTCAAAAATGTTTGTATAAATGGCTAACAAGGTCCCTCCCACGACTGTACATGCACAGCTGTAGTCGGGAACAACTGAACACCATCAACAGATAACAAAAGACAGTGAACGTTAACTAGTGAATCCAGTATTCTAATTATGAGACAAAAACACTTTCAAACAGTTCACCACAGCAACCCCATTATTAATACCAAAGACCTCCCAGAAACTCTCGGCCACGACTGTACATCGTATTGTACAACACGTAACGTAAGCATATGTGCATACTCAACTATTGTCCTTGAGATTTAATTAATTTAAAGGATTCACAGATCATTGTTTAATAAATATAATATTAATTTATTTGTGTAGGCATTAAATGACTTTGCATCGATTGAATCCGTTAGGCTGTTCCAAATACATGATCCTTTATATCGAAACGTTTTCTGGAACAATGATAATCTACCTCGTGGCACTTGGAGTTTATTACAATGTCTTGTCGGATATGCATGTACTGTACGTCCTCGTTTTTTATAAACATTTCTTTTATTTATTGCTGGTAGTTGATTATGCATACACTTGTACATTAACTTGGATATACAAAATACATTTAACTTGTTAAGTGAAAGAACATTCAATGACACAAATAATGGACTTGAATGGGATCGATATGGCGCATTTGATATAATTATAATAGCTCCCTTTTGTAGCTTGTATAGTGAATCTACATAACATTTGCTGGTTGCGCCCCATACCTCTATTCCATAAGTTATGTAAGGATATATTATAAAGTTATAATATAGTGTAACTAAAGTAGTTGTGTTTAGCAGTTGTCTGGCTTTGCAAATGACACCGATTCCCTTAGAACCTGTATTCCTAACATCCTTTATATGGTCTGACCAAGTTAATTCAGGATCGACAGTAATTCCCAAAAATGTAGTTACATATAGTCTCTTAATATCTTCATTATTTATTCGAATATGATCATTATTCCTGACCTTTCTACCCTTTGTATGAAATATCATATAATTGGTTGTACTAATATTCAATGATAATTTATTTGCATTAATCCAGTCCACTACATGAATCAATTCTTCATTCATTCTATGAACATTATTTATATCTTTTCCCTCCAAGAATATACTTGTGTCGTTGGCAAAAAGGATTGGCAACAAGTTTGTGATGCATTAGTAATGTCATTGACATAAATTAAAAACAAAGGAGGCCCTAAAATTGATCCCTGTGGTACTCCGCACTTAATATATTGAGAGGAAGATGTTATTCCATTATATTTTACACATTGCGACCTATTTGATAAATAACTTACAAACCATTGCTGTGCAATGCCACGTATTCCATATGAATATAATTTATCTAGTAAAATCGAATGGTTAACGGTGTCGAACGCTTTACTAAAATCTAAGAACAATCCCAACAGAAATTACCACTATTTAGTGCGTTAACTATTTTATCAATCAGTGTAATGAAATCGAAATTTGTTTCATACCCAGACCTAAACCCAAACTAGAGATAATACAAAACATTATTTTTATTAAGTAATGAACCTACCCTTTTATACATTATCCTTTCAAAAACCTTTGAAAATACAGGCACAATTGATATTGGTCTATAATTATTCAATAAAGTTTCATTGCCTCCTTTATGAAGAGGTATAACTGAAGCCATTTTTAATTCTTTGGGAAACGTTCCTTGACTTAAAAACAAATTAATTATGTACTTATTACTAAGTATGTTTCTTTGACAACTCTGGCTGTAATATTATCCCAACCAGGACATTTGTTTTGTAAGGATAAAATTATGGTATTGACTTCCTGAGGTATTACAGGTGACAACAATATAGAAGCATTGTTATTAGCAGGTAAATAATGTTGATAATGTTGATAATTACGCTGATTAGAAAGGATCTGCGGTAGTTGAAAGGATTGGTTGCGATAGTTTGAAGCTTTATTATTGCTAGAGGTCCTTCCTAATCTGACTATAATTGTTTAATAGTTGCCTCAATATCTAGACAAGGACGTCGCCGGTACTGTATGGGTTAATCGTCTTTGTGGGTTATTCACCCACCATTTTGACTCGGTCTCCTGGCTCCGTTTTCTAAATTTCTTGATTTTACTCCTTTGAACACTTATGTCCTGACTGTCGGTGGTTCGAGTCGAGGCTGAGAGTAAACACATGTTGTAGCTCAAGTGTATTTGTGGGATAAAATAAATATGAATAAATCTTATGCTTGGGTGATTAGGAATTTCAATGAAATCAATTCAATCCGGGTTTTGAGGTAATATATATATATATATACAGTTACATAATGATTAAAGGCATTGTACGTCACCCTGTACCTGATGAAAAACGCCTGACCTCAAAGAGTCCATTATAGGGTCGAGTGGGAAGACACTACACAAATCAATCAATATCTTCTTAACGATTGAGATTCAAAGTTGTTCTTGTAGAATCATCACATCCAGAAATAGGGCACACCTATTTTGGGACACCCTGCATATACAGGGTATTTCAAAAATACCTTTCATAAATTTCAGAATAAATAGACCTAGCAATAATACATAGACTTTACTATGTAACGGTTTTGGAAATATCTCACATTTACCGGGATATTACACATATTAGTTGTAATAGAAAAGTCTAGGGGAAGAAAACGATCATTAGATTTCCATCACCTCAATTACTATATTTTTTACATGGTCAGCAGAACACCTACAACAACGAGGGGACAGCAGGAACGCGTTTTGATTAATGTTTGGGCCAGTATTTTTGGTGACCATCTAATCGGACCTTTTTCTGCTACCACAAAGACTTACAGGCAATGTGTACACCAGATTTCTTGAGGATGGCTTACCCATATTACTTGAAGATGTGCATCTCAGAACACCTAGACAAATTGTGGTTCATGCATGGTGGGGCTCAATTTGCACTAGATACGAGGGATTTCCTTAACTCTCCTTGCCCAGGCAGCCTTTCTAAATGACAGCGCTCGTATCTGGGTGATCTGGCTGAAAGTCAACACACATATCAGGAGTTATGGTGATTTTAGTGGAGGTAACCTTTGGCGCTTATTTACCTAGACGCGTACGAATGCTCAACTGCGGCCCCGGCTACGACTCATTACTGCACTCGTCGCCCCACCCGCAATTATGCCGGGAAGCGATTTGAGTGTTTTTATTGTTTATTCTGCCATTTATTATAATTATTATGTTATATTCACTCAATAAAGTTATTTTTATGAAGTTATTTTTGTGTCTCACTTGTACTTTTATTGTTATTATATTCTTAGTGTCCCTTTCACTGGACTATGATAATTGATCGTGTCATTTTCACTGTTATGTATTGTTAGGTAAGCTATAATAAAGATTTTATTGTCACTTTCACTTGTTCATATTGTTATGAAGGCACTTATTATTAGTTATTTGTGTCTCTTTCACTTTTACTCATTATTTTATATTATTATTAACCTACATTTTAGTGTCACTTGCCCTGTCATTGTCACAGGCATTTCAATATTGGACTAGAGTATGAAACTGGTTGAAGCACTGCCACTTAACACTCGAGGCATTCCCATGTGTTTTTTGTGGCTTTACAGGGTCTACGAGTTGTTTGGCTACACACATGGCACCTCTTCTGACTCCTAGCATTACCACCTGGTACTTTGGGATGAAGGGATTGGAGCTGGTGCTTCCTGAAGTAGTCGGCAAATGCCGTGCGGTTCAGCCGGCCTTGTCCTTGTAGTGGTTTCCTAGCTGTAGCATGTTTTCCCAGGAGCTCAAGTATCACATGCTAGTGGAACTTCCGCAGGGACTTGTACTTCTTGGCTCCGGGAGTATTCAGTCGGTAGATATTGTAGGCATTGAGGGCCGACATACCTACCATATGCAGAACAAACTTCTTGTACCACCTGCAAGATGTTTGCAGGCAGTCGATGAAGCCCATCTACATGTCGGACTTATCGATGAGACGCATGTTGAGATTATAGTCCAGGACAGCAGCTGGTTTCTGGACGGGTTTTTTTTGTCTTCCGGTCCACTTTCCCGGTGGCGACCATCTCAGCTTTGTGGCATGTGGTGAGGAGGTTGACCTTCCGCTGGTCATGCCAGTGGATAGAGAGGATGGGCCACTCTTCTTGTGGAAGACCTCCGTCTTCTTGGTCTTGGTCGGGTACACTGGCATGCCCTTCCTCTTTGCCTTGACTGTGCCGACAGTCCCGGTCTTGCGGTCATGGAGGTACTTGGTGAGGATAGGCGACGTATAATAATTGTCTGTGTACAGGATGTGGTTCTTGTGGAAGTGTTTCTACATCATCTTCTGTACGACAGCGCCGCCAAATCCAATGTCGGGTCTCGCCACCATTGCCGCTGTAGACCACAAAGTTCAGCACATACCCCGTCTTGCAGTCGCAGAGGACGAAGAACTTGATGCCAAAACGGTGTCTCTTCGACGGGATGTACTGTCGAAAATGTAGCCTACCACGGAACAGGACCAGAGACTCGTCATGGCACATCTTCTGGAATGGAATCAAGTAGGTGGTAAACCGATGACGTATCATGTCATACAGCTTCCTGATTCTCCATAGCCAGTCGGGGAGGTGGAGATACATGTTGTTGGTCAGGTGGAGATACGACAGGCTGTCAAAATACCTGTCCCTGGACATGTATTTTCCGAATGCTGGAGTTGTGATGAGGTCGGCAGTTATCCAGTAATCGGCAAGTGCATGTTACCTGACGTGTCATCAGCATAGTCAGTGCCAGAAAAACATACATTTTTGGCACAGTGACAGGTCGCCATGCCACTATCTTGGCACTTGTCTTCCTGCCAAGAAAGTTTGTACATATGCTGTGATGGTTGTTGGTTTCCTCCACCAGGTATTCCATGACCTCATTCTCATAGAAGCCACAAAAAAGTTCACTGGGGATTGCATCTGGGCCACAGGGATATGCTGCTGTCACCCCTGAGTAAATCTGCTCCTGTTCAAAAGCAGGACAATCTGGCTCAAAATCTGCCCCATCAGTCCAGACAAACAACTCCGATGAGCGCGCACACGCAGGCACACGCCCAGGCGCACGCGCACGCCCACGCCCATGCCCAGGGGCAGCGGCGTCGGCAGGCTGAGCCGCACGCCCACGACCTCGCCCTCGAACTCATCGTGTTGGTCTCTCCTCTTCTTCCACATCCTCTTCCTCCTCCTCCTCAGGTGATGTCAGGTCATCTGGGGCAATGTTGGGGTCGTCAACATCTTCGGGGGACAATTCTGGCGAAGAAGTAACCGGGCGTCGGAGGCGTGGGGGGCGGGAAGCTGCGGGGGGTGGAACAATGGGAGCCTCAGCCTCGGGAGTTGGACTCCTTTTGCGGTAAGCCGAGGGCTTCTCCGCTCCAAATAATGTTCTTCGATGTGAGGGCTGTGGCACACTGTGGGAGGACAATGCCGCACCACTAGTACCACTTGAAGAGGCCCTTTGCTCATCCTGAGGGAGAGATGAAGCCAAGGGCTGTGGGTGACCCGCGCGGCGTCCCGGGTCAAGGCGTCAGATCCCTTGCTTCTTCTGCTGCCCTGCGTGTTTTTTTAGCTGCACTTTTCACCAATGTTTTCTTATAAATGTATTTGCCCACATTCAAGGGCGTACGAGCAGGCAAGGGGGAAGGGGAAGTTCCCGGGGTAGGCCTAGGCTGACCAAGCAAAGATGGCGGCGGGGTAGGCCTAGGCTCAAGCACACTCGGAAGTTCTATTTCACCTTCCTTCACCACTTCTACATTAGGGGACTCACTACTGTCTCCTCCCTCAAACAAATCATCATTATCATCAGCCTCAAACCCCTCAAAATCATCATCTTCACTCGCACTAATGAATTGTTCCTTGTTGATCAAGCTTTCGCAACTGCTTTCTTCAGTCAAGATGGCAAAAAGTTCTCTCTCTATCGCACTATCACTCAATAAAACCTTTGATTTCTTACGTTCGGGCTTCTTCTCGCTTGCAACAGGCGTCGATGTAGCTAGCGGGGTAGCAGTGGGGCTCGCAAGAGGTTGCACAGAATCAGACTCGTCGGAATACATTAGTTTGGGGATTTCAAAGCACGCTTTCAAGCATATGGATTTTAAAATGACACCCGGGCTCCGTCCCTTTGGCCGCTCTGTCATTTTAAAATGATACCCGGGCAGGAAGGGTTAATGTTATGTATCCTGATTTGTGGATAGGCTGTGGTGGTCCCATCACCTGGCCACCTAGATCACCAGACCTAACTCCACTTGACTTTTATCTCTGGGGACACTTGAAGAGTCAGTACCTGTGGTAATGAGTTCAAGAAGCTTGCAGAGAAGTAAGAGACACACCAGGGATATTTGAACGTGTACGAGTCACTTATACGCCGATCCCAATCTTGTATCAAAGGGAGGAAGAAACTTCAAGCACCTATTGTTAATACTGTAATATGCATTGATGTTCAAATATTTATGACAAAATGATAAAGTAATTGAGGTGATTGTAATCTACTGATCGTTTTCATCCCCTAGACATTCCTAATGAAACTATAATGTGAAATATCCCGGTAAATATGAGATATTTCCAAAAACCGTCACATAGTAGAGTATAAATTATTTAGTATTGCAAGGTCTATTAATTCTGAAATGTATGAAAGGTATTTTTAAAACACCCTATATACAAGCCAAACAAATCAATGCAAGTAAAGCCTATAGAACAGCGAATCAGATAAATGCTGCAAAATACTGTGACGCCTGCCAGCGTTGGCAGAATCGCCTCCCGGTAGCCACTAGCACTCGTCAGGGCAGTGAAATGGGCTACAGTCTGTCTACAATGTTGTACTTTCTTTCTTGTGAATCGTCATGTCACAGGCAGGGTAGAAGTGGTCTTTGTTTTCGCCTGTGACAATGCATTGTATTTTATATCATGAGTTGAACATAAGATGCATTGTAGTGAAGGAGAGAGAGAGAGCGAGCGAGCAGGGTGGGGGAGGTGAGTGTTGCTTTTCCTCCTCCTCCCTCCTCCCTCCCGCAGGAGTTGCTCGCCCGCGTGGTCTTTTCTCTCGGTTTTGATTGGCTGGTGGTTCCTGGCCCCTTCTGCAGGCCTGCTGCCGGGTGACGTAGCGGCCTGTGATTGGCTGACCACCGTGCCTTTGTGTGGGATCCTGGAGGGGTCCAGAGGAGCTATTCTCCTCAGAGCTTGCCTGACACGCGTATCGCCTACATCCTTTGCAATTCTGTCCCCCATACTCGCTACTTTGCATACTATTTCTCTCTCTCGACTTCTCCTTTCTCATTCTCTAATCTTTATTAAACTCAACATCCCTTCTGGTTTCAGCATAGACGTTCACCGTCGACCAGTCGTATTGTACGCGAAGCTCTCAGATATTTCCATGTATTAGGTTAAGGAGGTATTATGCTTTATGGAGGTTTAGAGAGACGGACTTTTCCGTATGTGTCCTCTCTCGGGAAGGTTGTAGACCGGTATATGTCTCCCTTGCAAGGTGTTGAGTGATTCTGCTTGGTTATCTAAAGCTAGACTGGGGGTAAGGTTACTGTGTCGTTGTCTCCGATGTGTGCAGTGTTAGCTAAGCTCTGCACGACCTCGACAGGTACTGTGGGAGCCTAAGTTGTCTTCGGGTTGGTTTACTTTGCGAGCACAGCGCTGTGGTGTGAGAGGGCCATAGCCTATCCCTCACAACATAGTGCTGCCTCTTTGTGTTGACTTCTGAGGGATCGCCAGGATAGAGCTAGGTACTAGAGACCTAGATTTATCAAGAGAGCATCCCCGTCATATAACGTAATCTTCATTATACCACCCTCGGACAACGTTAGGCTACGAGCCGCATGCTCGCCCATTGTTGCCCTGCCTTGATACCCCAGCTAGACTTTATTAACTGAGCAGACACTGGTTAGAGATAAGCCCCATTATTATATGTATGCAGCATTATTATTCACTGCACTTTTGAGCCGAGGTTGTTGTTGAGTTGCACAACCCGAGTAGGCTGTTGCGTTGTGTCACAAAGCATTTCTTTAGTTGTCGAGCATTACTACCTTTGCGCAGTCTTTATTATTCGCCTGCCTATTATTACTATATGTCCTAGCATTTATTGTGACCCGTATTCTGCATTATAATTGTTCAAGATTCTTTACGAACATCTTCCCAGCATCAGACTTATTTCAGAAGTTTCCAGTTGATGTTGCAGGACTAGCATTGCACTTTCTTTAATACAGGAGTGCCAGTTATTTGAGTATCTACCGTAACGTTAATTAATCACGTTAACTATCTTTTCTTTGTGTAACATAATCGAGTAATCTTTTACTGTTTGAGAATAGGCTGTTTCATTGAGCGTCAGCCTAGTGTGTGTGCACCAGTTACCGAGTCATAGGATACCTCGTTGTCCAGGCACGACTCAGGGCGGTAATGGTGTTTTGTTTTCCAGTGTTTAAGGCAGGGGTTGGATCTAGTGTTACCGTTGTTGCTTTTTGCCATTATCTAGTCCAATGTTGAAGAGCCCTGTGTCTTTGAGAACCTGGATCGTAACAATACTAAATACAAGCCCACAGTGGAACCAACAAAGCCTACAGCCAAGACCCAGCTTAGTTAAGACCCAAAGCTCTGACAAAGGAAAGAGGATTGGAAAGGGAGGATTTCTAATAGGGGGAGAACAGAGAAGGAGAAAAATATAACAAATACAATGAGAGGAAACAGTTAAGAGTAGTAATATAGAAAAATAGTGAACATCAATAATATTGAATATTTTTTTAGCTGAGATTTGATAATGAAAACAAATAATACTTGTCTATATAGATTTTAGACTAATAATACAGTAAAATGACACTAACAATTGTATGCATTTTATAAAATATAGAAATGCAATATTGGGTTCTGGTAGAGTGTAGGCACCTTTCGAACAAGGCAGTATCAAGGGAAGGCCTCATAAGCATGTGTAAGGAGTTGCTGGAACTCTGCTTTCATTTGCCTGGCTTTTCTTACTGATTTTGTTTGGTTTCTCCTACACAGAGTAATCCATCTAGCTTTCTCGTGCTGACCAATCAGCGCAAGGCACAGTTGCAATTGCATCTTCCTGTGAAATGCTGTTACATCCACGTCCGCACCGGAGACCAGGTTTAGCTACAAGAAATATAGCTTGCTGAATGTTTAAATGTTACCAAGTTTTTGGTATTCATATTTCTTCCGTTATTACAACAACAAAAATGTCATTACATATTATAACACTAATAGGGTCAACACTGTCTGGTGCAACGTCTCTGGGATTATTATGATATTTTCTTAAATTATTATGGTGGGCGGGCTTGAGGCTTCGGCTCCGCTGCATGTCTGCCTGCCGAGATCGGAACCTCTCCGGGTGGTCAGGGGCCGGGGGAGTGCTGGAGCGACCTTGGTGACCCTGGTCTCTGGGTCTTCTCCTGGATGACCTAGATGTGTGTGAATTTGTGTTTTTATCTGTGTTTGTTCGTTGTTTTATGTTGCTTTTGTGTTTTCCCTGTTCCTGCTCGGTCTTGAGTCGGCCACCCCCAAGAAAAAAAGTGAATACATAAATAAAATAGAATGAAATAGGAAATAAAAATATAAATAACAAAAATGGCGATTGGACCAGAGCATAAAACAAAACAAAAAATGGGCCATTTTCGAACAATTTATTTTTTAGTTTACCCTCTAGACATAGAAAAACGCCTCTCCAGACCCACTTGAAATTAAAAAAAAAGGCCTCCATACGCCCTTTAACCCGAGAAAGATGAAGATCCTCATAAGAAGTTTGGTAGGCAAAGGCGAAGGTCCTCATAAGATCCAAGACCTAAATAAATCCTTTAAAAATACCCCAGTGGCACTCAAAACAAACCAATATGTGATTAGGTGAGAAAATTCCCCTACATTACTTGCTACCATTCCTACATATGTGCCTGCCCCCCATTTCCCCTACATTTCCCTCCTCCTCAATTATCACCTATTTTTCCTCTTATTCCCCCTTTTATCAGGCAGTTTTTGGCGTGAATTTCCTTCCCACTGTCTCTATAGCATGGGCGAGGCATCTAGAGATCCTTGCAGCAGAGAGACTTCTACTTAGAGCCGTCAGTGTCGCTTGAGAACTCGGGAGAGGATATATGGCACCGCGGCTCTCCCCTCATGAATGGACCGGTCGGCAATAATACGTCTTATTCACCCCCAAAATACTATTCCCACTTGTTCTATTGCTCTTAAATGTTAATATCGTCATATTAAACGTAAAATAGGCGCATATGAATAAGTAATAATGATATTTATAGTTAAATGACGATTTTCGTCGGGAATGAAATAAAATTTGTTTCAAGTACAATAGTCTAGCCTTTGCTGGGTTAATGTAAATTTTGAAATTTGTTGGTAGAATGTCTGTGTCGAAGGCCGATTTCTTCCAAATTACATGCTCGCTGTCGCTCGCTAAGGAAATATTGGGTCTTAATCGCCAAACTGATGAAGTAAAACAGGAAGGATCCACATAGACCCACCCTGCACCAAGTAGGGTTAACTCTCCTATTCGTACATACAGGAGACGTCTTTTTAGTTTTATTATAGCTATTTGTATACGATGTTATGCAGTATATGAAGGATCTGTGATAGCAAAAAGGGCGAAGTTAGATGGTTCGAAGCCTGTTAATTGCTGGAGGATCTTTTTAAACTGATAAAATCGTCTGATGGTAGTCAGAATAATTGTATAGGAATAGCACCTGTATAGAAAGGGTTAAGCTGAGCAAGGTTATAATTATTCAGATACTGTGGCCGTTATGGATTTGGCCCTATTGGACTGTGGCCGTTTATATTTGAAACCCGTGGGAGGAATACGGTGCGAGGTCATTTAGTGCAAGGTTATTTCTTGTAGTCTTATATTTTATTGCTAAGTAGATTATGGGGCACATAATTATATAATTGAATTAAAAAACACAACCACACACAGAGCACCCACACATGCTAACACACACACAGAGCACCCACACTCGTTGACAAACACACATTCACAGACGCGTACACACACACAACAGAGCATACACGGATAGAACACCCACACTCGCTGACAAACATAGTCATACATAAACATGCACACACACACACACACACACAAGCATACACACATAGAACACCCCCACTCGTTGACAAACACACACTCACAAACAATTACACAGATAGAACACCCACACTCGCTGACAAACACACACACACACACACACTCACAAACACTTACACAGATAGAACACCCACACTCACTGACAAACACACTCACACACACACACTCACAAACACATACACAGATAGAACACCCACACTCGCTGACAAACACACACAAACACTTACACAGATAGAACACACACACTCGCTGAGTGTTACACAAACACAGATAGAACACCA
Source organism: Paralithodes platypus (assembly GCA_032716605.1). Lineage (NCBI taxonomy): Eukaryota > Metazoa > Arthropoda > Malacostraca > Decapoda > Lithodidae > Paralithodes > Paralithodes platypus. The sequence goes on from CM064545.1 coordinate 2,821,303, forward strand.
GCACTCGCTGACAAACACACACACACACTCACAAACACTTACACAGATAGAACACCCACACTCGCTGACAAACACATGTACACACCCACAAACACTTACACAGATGGAACACCCACACTCGCTGACAAACACACACACACACACTCACAAACACTTACACAGATAGAACAACCACACTCGCTGACAAACACACGCACACACCCACAAACACTTACACAGATAGAACACCCACACTCGCTGACAAACACACACACGCACACATTAAGAACAAGCCAGGCAGACCTCATCAAACTTGACAGACAACCAGTCTGAGGACAAAGGTTCCATCAGGTAAGAGAGAAACACTCACATACATATATTTACTGTATATACAATACACCTACACGCGCACTCACTCACACACACAATATAGTACTGTATACAGACAGTACTGTATATTAATTAAGGGGGAGGTAGCTGCTTTTTTTCCCTGGATTTTAGTCCCATTAGCTTTGAGATTTGTAGACGTTTGTTCCATTAATTTGGTGTTTTTTAGACCTTTCGTGGCATTTAGGTGTCGATTTTGTCCTGGCGAACGATATCAAGCCTGAAATTCTAGGAGAAACAGGCTTTCGGCCGGAACATTTGTCTACTGAAACATTTACAAAATTATCTTGAAGGGGGTTCTAGGGGGTGTCTTTTTAAGAAGCTTCATGGAGGTCTATCGATGGAACTATAAAATAGATAAATACATAACTAAATAGACAAACAATTATCCACTAACCCCTTGAGCACCATGGCGGCTTTTTACCTTTGATTCTGGCTACAATTAGATTATTGTGTGCAGTGTAAGAAGGACCTGTGTTATTAAGCGGGTTTATTGAGATTGTAATTACCCATTTGAGCTTTACAAGTAGATTATAAACTACAGAAAATCGTCTCATAATAACCAGATTAAGATGAAAATTACGAACTGGGAGGGAGGAGGTTAACACACGTACACCTATCTACACACAGACATGCATACCTCCACGTACAGTATTTAACAAACAGACACGTATTTACAAACACACACACACTTGACACGCACTTATTTACTCCCAAACATGCGCGAGCGAGCGCAAACACACATAACCCTAGTCACACACATGCACATATAACAAAGTACACATACACACACCCAGCAAAACAACATGAACAATAATAACAATAGACTGAGAAGACAAAAGCTCCATCACGTAACACAGAACCCCAAACCCACTCTGGGAACATTGAAACCCACATTGTTTCTCACTAATGGACTCTAATGGGTCGGACTGTTTGGTACTGCCGTTTAGCAAAGTTTCGTCCATTTGATATATAGAAAACAATGCCCATTTTGCAAGTTTACTTTACACATATGTGTTCTATGTGTATGACGGGTACAACAGGCACGTTGACTGTATCGAGTGTCTCCCCCAGAGTCAAAAGAGTGACAGAGATACAAATTCAAGGGACGTTGTGGTCAAAATGCCTGGATACACGGAATTTAAAGCAGTTTAAGTCATAGGATGAAGGAAAGATTGATTGAGGGAGATAGATCATCTAAAATAAGCTTGCTATTGAGATGACGGGCTTGAAACGTATGCCAGAGCCAACGGTGCATCGAATAGCCAGCATAACCACACATTCCACACCTAAGCACCAGAGAAGACAGCGAGGACATCTGGGGGCGCTCGTTTATGGCCTTGGCCTTGCTTAGGACCTTGGGGCTGTTCGGCCAGGCAGCCTGGGGAACAACAACAACAACAACCAGAGTCCTCCCTCCGACCACATCTACCTAAGTTGGTCATACCCAGCACTTTTCTCTCACACCGGCAGCCCTCAAAGAGAATGGAGTGCTCTCCCAGCCAGTCACAAGCCGTGTTCCTCAGCCAACCACAACCGCCCTGGGACAGCCAATTAGAATCATCCTTCTACGTAGCCTCCACCAGGAGTGACGCCCCCTGTATTGTTCAACCAGATTTGGAGTATACAGAACACTCCCTTATGCAATCTACTCACCAGCGCCAAGAAGATTACAGGGGCAAATGGACCTGAACAGTGCCTTACAAACCTATACTTACGATGATACAAGCACAATCATCAATATATATATATATATATATATATATATATATATATGCTAAGATAATTAGAAGACCTGCAACACAGTTGTTGCATTACAGGTTGTAAGTGTTTTATATTTATCACAGCAACCCAGGACCCAGATTCACTAACGGTCGTAGCGTGCGATGTCGTACAGCAACCTACGATCGTTCCTAAGGGAGTGCGGAAGGTGTATTCACGAACGCATCGTTGAGCTCCCTTACGGCTCCCTTTCGGTTATTTTCACCGAGGCTTCTCTTGACCAATCAGGCGCTTGGCCTTTGTAAATAAACAATATGTCACCCACATGACCGAAGCTCCAAGAAGAACCTAATATACTTTAATTTATGAGCTTGTCATTGTTTACCATGGCTAATTCGATCCACCACAGCCAGCAGGAAGAAGAATAGAGTATCTTGTGAATTGATGATAAGAAATTAGCCTAGCTAGGCTACAGGGAAGCCTGTTAGTGGCCCAAGTTAAAGGATTTTCGACGGATTGATCATTGATAATCATATGTTAGGCTAGTTGGGAGTGTATTATTTATACCTTAACCACAGTATATTGTTCTGCTTTACCATGTCTACACCTAGACAGGGCGAGCCAAACCAAAATGCCAGACTTTACTATGTCTATGCCTACACAGGCAGTTCTAGCCAAGCCAAAATGCCAGACTTAGCCTAGGCCTAATTTTTCAAAATAGGCCTAGGCTAGGGTAATTTTTTTGTATTCACAACACCTCAAGGCCTATCTACCTTTTCAAAATAGGCCTAGCATAGGCCTCCTCAATCTATTATCCAACAGTTGGCCATGGGAAATAATGATAGGTTGAGGGGAGCTTTGTCCCCCTCACATCCCATGACTTATTGCCATCATCAAATATTACCAGCATGGGACTAATAACAGCTAGTTAACAATGAGGACGGTACGCCTGCAAACACCATCTTAACATGCTAGGCTTCTACTTTACCATGCTTAGGCTACACCAAGCTAGGCATTGTTAGCCTAACCAAAATACCATACGTAGACCTAACTTTTCTAGCCTAAATAGCCCTAACTTTTTCAAAATAAACCTAGGTTATATCCTAGGCTAGGCTAAACAAAAATATTCACAACACCATATAAGCTAGCCTATTATTTTTTGTTTAGACTATGCCTAGGGTAATTCTTTTCATATTTTTTTTTCCTGTGATACTTTCAAATTTGTTGAGGAAATAGGCTACCCTAATCTAACCCAGCTAGGCATTGCTAGCCTAACCAAAATACCATACATAGGCCTAACTTTTCTAGCCTAAATAGCCCTAACTTTTTCAAAATAAACCTAGGTTATAGCCTAGGCTAGGCTATAAACAAAATTATTCACACAGCGTTTATTATTTATTCATTTTTTAGGCTAGGCCTAGGGTAATGCTTTTCATCATTTTGTTCCTGTGATACTTTCAAATTTGTTGAGGAATAGGCTACCCTAATCTAACTCAGAGGTGGTGGGGAGTTGAATTAAAACATTTCCGCAATAAATGAGGGTTAAAATCTACTAATGGTAGGCTACGTGTTGTCGCAGCACATGCATCATTTGACCTTGACTAGGTCTAGGCTGGCATATGTAGGCTATTCATAGCTTAATTCGGCCTGTCATAAGACATTAAGGATACAAATATATTCATACTTTGTATTAAATGCCTTAATGGTGTTGTAAACACAAGTTAACAATCATATTGCGCTATTATTGCCTCAATAATGACTTAGTGTGTCATAAAGAGCTATACTGCAGACGAATTTGTTATGGTCGCGGGTTGTGTTATCGATATTTGTGTACCTATATCCGGGTCAAATTCATGTAAGGGTGGTCTGGACCACCATTTGCGAAAGGGGATTTTAGGGGCTTCCTACGATCAAAGATGGCCGCTACGACGCTTCGTGAATACCAGCGTTGAGACGTAAGGGAACGGTAAGGGAGATTCCGGATCGTACGACCGTTAGTGAATCTGGGTCCAGGACCTTACAGTTGCTCCAGTGAATATTGCAATGATACCTTGGAACAAGGCCCATGTTATAATACCTGAATTCCAAGGCTAGAATGTATATGTACCTCACAACAATCACTTTACCTATTTTCTCAATACCCCTATAACTCCGAGTTAATCGACACCTGAGTTAAGAATAATTTAGCATAGGATCTCAGGAAAACCTGAGGAAAGTATGCAAACCACACTGCACTAGAGTCTTTAGCCTCCGGGTCCAGACTTCACGCAACGTGTCTGCTTGCCTCCACCTTCCCCCCCTCGAGAGCTGACCTGCTGCCTGCCTGCCTACACCTTGGCCCACCTGCTGCCTGTGCCTGGACCTGGGTCTACCTGCTACCTGACGCCCTGGACCTAGGACCCCTGCTCGAGTGACGTAAACAGCCCTGCAGTGCTGTCCACTACCCTCTACGTCGGCCAGACCAGTACTCTCGACCCCTGCCCTCCCAAATACTTAAGTGTTTCTGTGTCTCTCTTTGTTGGTTATTGTTGTGAGGTATTGATTATGTAAATATGTGAAACGTGTTGTGCTCTGATTTAATTGTGATCTGTGCCCTAGCTCACGTGCGTGCGTAATTTAATCATCCTTCTGAACTTGTGTTATCCTGTGTCAATTTTGCCTTTAAGCTTTGATCCATGTTCAGGACTGTTTGCTAATTTATAATTTACGCATACGTTACATATTCGTGTCAATAATATCTATTCACACGCTCGCAGATTTACTGACTATGTGTATTTTGATTTATGATTTGTGAGTTGAAGTCATAGTGTTTTCCGTAATCAATCTTTTCTCATATTCACCTTTTACCTAGAACCTACGCCCAATTTTCCAACGAGTGCACAGTGTAATTCCTTTATCCTTTCACTAATTAATCGCTTATGAAGTATATTTTATAAACATGCTTTTATGTGCTTGTGAATCTTGATGTTGTGATATTTTGAATACCGTGTTTAGGAATTCTTTCCTCATATTTTCGTCTCACATTCATCCACATACACTAACTATACTTGTGTATTTTATTCCCATCGCTCTGTTAACTCGTTCAGAACCGATTCTGATACTGCCTGTTTTAAGTATCAATGAGTAGGACTTCGTCGCCTACGCCCCATGTACTAACTATAAGGATTACGGGTCTGCAGAGCGCTGATTGGCCCAACCCTGCTGATCCCAATACTTGTGCATTTTATTTCCATCGCTCTGTTAACTCGTTCAGAACCAACTCGGATATTGCTTTAAATATCAATTAGCTAAACTTCATCGTTAGCGCCAATTTAATTACTTTAATTACGATCTATTGATCGATATCTGTTAAACTGTTCAGATTCAGTTATTAATACTAATTTATAGTGTTCATTTGTAATTCTGAGCCTAGTGTGACTCAGCTAATTATTTTATCTATCATACCGTGTTGTCTTAATTACGAATACATTGTATCTTTAAAGATTACATTTTGATCTAATTAATACCATAAAGTAGAAGTAATAATCTCTCTTTTTATTCTTGTCAAATTAACGTTATCACCTTGCGGTACATAAGAAAAAATATAGAAAAGCTAATTCCTAAGCTTGGGTCGTTACCATAGCATATGATCAAGCAATGTAATTCTGTGATAAAATATAAATTCATCTTTCGAGTTATTGTATACTTCTCGTTTACTACAAATAATAATCTCACTACATTTCTGTAATAAAAATTAACATCGCATTTCTACTAAGAATATAGTTGCACTAACTAGAAAAAGTGTTTATCACTAGAACAGTCCAGCTAGTGACCTTCCCAGTGACCTGACCAAAGGTGAATTTACACGGCCATATTTAAGTCTCACCCTAGAGCTATACGCGGGACTCGCCAAACCAGAGTCAACATTTGTAAATGTCAACTCATCTAGTAAGAGATTGAAGATAATTACTTGAAGTGCATTTAAGTCTCTCCTTGATTACGGAAGAGACTTGACCCTCATTAATTATTGTATCGAAGGTCAAGGTCAATTCTTATTTACGTGTATATTATCTTTGGTTGTACTTTCCTATTTCCGCTTAATTAATACTAGACTCTCACTGTTGAGTTATTCTAGTACCAGTAACATTATTCTGGATTAAGAAGAATATATATATTTGTCACCATTACCGGATCTACCTTTATGAACCCTGCAATTATTATCCACCCATGTTTCTTAAATAAAACCTTCATATATGTTCCTGATTGTGTTGTTATTGAGTACCATACTGACCTATTGAATACCATTTATATTGCACATAGAACCTACTCGGTACGTCCCTGTCAAGTATATCCAAGTCCATCAAACCATTATTGGATTGTTTTACGGACTGTATCAAGGGAATAGAAATATAATAGTCCGACATAACAGCTATTATGTCACGCAAATTAGCATCAAGCTTTTGGCGAACTACGAATGTTGGCTGTATGGTAACTCTTGCTGTACTGGTGACGTCTCTTGTATTGAGTCCAGCTACATATAAACTATTTTATGAAGCTTAGAAAAGATATTTGTTGCTAAAAGGATCATATGAGATATCTGTATCCTTTTAGTTGATACATATCCTTCCTAACCTGGGTAAAATAGTTAAATACTTCCTGGAATATAATGGAAATGTCGTCACCGGTATTGAATGGGCTAAATTACAGTATAAAAACTTGATATTTGGGGGTTATGGAATGACTGGTAATGATTGTGTATAACCTCAATAGGCACTCATAGATTATTGCCATTGGTATAATTCGCTAGTCATGGCATAGTCAATAGTGCGACGGCTGCTGATCTAAGGGTCGGCGGATCGAAACCGCACTTTCACAATGTTATTGGTACATGTCAAGCCCGTGTAACGTGACCTAGTGATTCGTGACAAACGCGTAATGTTCATGGCCACCCTTTCTCAGGAATTACGTCGTCTGGAAAATAAAACAAATAATACAAATACTCCGTTGTGGTATGCCACTGTTCATTGTACTATCTCTTTTATTTTACAGCTATTGCCAAAGGTTCGTTAGCTCTTGTGACTTTCTTAATGCAAATATGTCCACTTAGATTGATGCTCAGAACAAATATGTCCACTTAGATTGATGCTCAGAACAAATCAGTTATATATCAATAAATACTTACTATGTATTTTTCCTAAGCTGTATAAAATCGTCTAATGATAGCCAGAATATATCGCAAAAACTTGTCAAAATCCTCACAGAGTTCATTACAACGAAGGCAAGTAGGCTTAAGCAAATTTCCGTAAACTTCTAACTAGCTAGGATTAGCTTGCCGTTAAGTGACTAAATATGGTGTTAAATTGCAAGTTCCTTTAATTTCCAACGATTGTTCCAAGTATATATATTATTATCTCATTTATACATCTTGTGATTATTATGAGACTCGCTAATTAAACTTGGGTATAATTTGCTGCAGACAGATAATTAATCGATATTTAAAGTCCTTTCATTCATGAAGGTACTTGGCATGTTATAGAAAATCACATAGTGATAACCATATTAATTTGACCGTAAACGCTATCGTTTTTAAGGGATAAACAAGGTTAAGGATGTCAGACAGTCACGTGTTAAGCCGGTCAGCTGTAGCTCAAAGCTAACACCACAGAGCTTCAGATATACCGCTAATGGAAACCAAAACCAGGATACACAGATATGTCATGAGGTAAGAGATGATAAGAAACACGACAAAACATAAAATTAACACTATATTCCTTTACCGTAGTTTCATAACTTACTCAAGCTAGAACAACATGGTTTATCATAAGTGTTAATACTCAGTTATGACTTGTTTAAAAATGCTGGCGATTAAATTACAATGACGATAGGTATGGTACAATGATCAGTGGAAGATAATTATGGTGTCATACATGTTTCAATTATCCGGCCCCTGATTATTGTCTAACACTATCAGTCGTCGAAACGACTCCTGTATAAAAAATATTGTCCTCATAAGAATATATTTTCACTCTCAGTTAAGTACATCATAAAGGAAGCCGCAGGTTATCATTTTAATCGTGTTTCAAGAATTCGGAGAATATGATAAAGTATACGAATCTAATAATATAACATTAAAATGAATACATTACATAACAACTATATAGATATATATAGATATATATAGATATATATATATACAGTATATATATATATATATATATATATATATATATATATATATATATATATATATATATATATCCGGTATATACTGTATATATATATATATATACATAATTATGCACCAGAGGTTTTACGGATTAATTGTTTATCTTCTACTTCTTACCCCAGAGATATTTCCTTGTCTAAGCTTGTAGATTCAGCTTGTTCACTGTAAACATGTTTGTAAAAGAAATTGAATGAGATTCTTGGATCAAGCAAAACACTGTTGGCTTTTTATAGTTTATTACCAAGAAAATAGAACTTTGTAGCGGGGGCTTTGGTTTTACTGTAAGGTTTGTGAAGGTACTGTATCTGCCCGATGGGAAGTACCTGTAACTATAAACACTCTATAAAGAAAAGCAACTAGCGATTATAAGTGCTCTCTCTCTCTCTATCTATATATATATATATATATATATATATATATATATATATATATATATATATATATACAGTATATATATATATATATATATTCCTGTATTTTGTATTCCTGTTAAAGAATTGGATACATTAAGATAAGCGAAACAAATATTAATTAACACACACACTAATTTTTTGTTTTGTTCTATGTGAATGAGGAAGACAAAAGGCATAACTGCCTGCAGCGAGTGCCTCCCCCAGATTTCAAAGAGTGACAGGGCCGAAATCAAGGGACGTTTGTGCTAAAATGCCTGGACACACGGAGTTTGAAGCAATTCAAGTCATAGGAAAAGGGAAAGCCTGATTCTGGGAGAGAGTTCCAGAGCTCAGCAGTTGAACAGAAAAAAGTCTGAGAATAGCGTTTCACTCTTGGGTTGGAGAGTTGCACAGAGTAGGGGTGGGATTGTGTTGCAAGGCGGGTACTACGTACCCTACGTAGAGGAGGTGGTATACACTGGGAAAGCTCCGAGGAACACTGATTATTCTAGTAGCGATAGAATAGCGAGAGAGATGCAACATTGCGGCGAAGAGAGAGAGATTGCAGAGAGTTGGTGAGTGGATGGGAGTTAATGATACAAAAGGCTTTCCTTTCTACTTTATCTAGGAGTGCGGTGTGAGAGGATCCTCCCCACACATGTGAAAAATACTCAATACAAGGACACACTGTGCCCCTGTACAGAGCAAGAAGCTGCACAGGGGTAAAGAACCCCTTGAGGCGGTTGAGCACACCCAGCTTCTGGGAGGCTGCCTTAGCGAGACTGGTAATATGGTCATTTCAAGTGAGAGCAGAAGAAAAAGAGACACCAAAAACATTGCGAGAAGTTGAAGGGTTGATTTTTGTATTGTTGAAGTATAAGGAATTGTCCTCTTTAGGTTGCTAATGGGTAGTAAGATGGATAAATTGAGTCTTGGAAGCATTAAATGCAACAAGGTTTTCTTTACCCCAATTGGAAATATTAGCTAGATCAGATGATAAGTGTTTTATGGCTTCATTACTCTTGCTTTTAAGGGACTGCTGGCTGGGACATTCTGGTAAACTAATTGAGTGGTGTAAAGTAGAGTCTTCTGCATATGAATGGATGGGACTGGATGTACAGTTGAGAAGATCAATTATGAAAATTAGAAAGAGAATAGGAGATAGGACAGAACCCTGAGGAACACCGGAGTTGATAAGATGAGGAAATGAGCAATGGCCGTCCACAACTGCAGCTATGGAACAGCCGGAAAGGAAATTGGAGACAAAGGCACAGATGGAAGGTCAGATACCGAAGGAGGGCAGTTTCGAAATTAAAGATTGTGCCAGACTCTGTCGAAGGCCTTCGATATGTCTAGTGCAACAGAAAAAGTCTCACCGAAGTCCCGAAAGTTGGATGACCACGAGGTAGTAAGATATGAAAGAAGATCACCACTAGAGCGACCCTTAAGGAAGCCATACTGGCGATCTGAGAGCAGATTAGAGAAGAGAAATGCTTAAGAAATTTGGAAGCGAGCATTGTTTCATAAACCTTAGAAATACAAGAGATGAGAGCAATTGGACGATAGTTGGAGGGTTGAGAGCAGTCACCCTTCTTTGCGACAGGTTGAATGAGAGTAAACTTCCACCAAGAAGGAAAGATGTTAGAGGAGAGACAGAGACAAAAGAGTTTGCCTAGGCAGGGGGTCAGCACGGAAGCACAGTTTTTAAGTACAACATGAGGAACACCGTCCGGACCGTACGCCTTCTTAGTATTAAGCCCAGAGATGGTAGAAAGTACATCTTCAGAAAATATTAGGATATTAGGCATAAGTAGGAGAGAGGGGGGTGGAGAAGGAGGAATAGCACCGGAATCATCCAAGATAGAGTTTCTGGCAAAAGTTTGCGCAAAGAGGTCAGCTTTGTCAGAGGAAGAAGTGATTGTTGTGCCATCAGAGTGGAAAAGGGGAGGGAAAGACGAGGAAGAAATGGTGTTGGAGAGGTTTTTGGCTAAATGCCAGAAAGCTTGGGAAGAGCTATAGTTGGATAGTTCAGTGCATTAATTATTGATTAAAGAGTGCTTGGCAAGTCGAAGAACAGATTTGACTTGATTCCGGGCAGAAACATAAGAAGAATGAGAATCTTGAGTTTTAAGGCGTCGGTACCGTTTGAATGCTTCCTCCTTGTTGTGGACAGCAGTAGAACAAGCGTGAGTAAACCAAGATTTTTTTGCAGTAGACTGAGAGAAAGAAAATGGAATGTACGCTTCCATGCCCGAAAAGATTACCTCGGTAATGCGTTCAGCACTCTCCGAGGGTCCTAGGCCACGGAAGCAGAAGTAATTCCATGGGAATTCAAAGAAGTACTGATGGAGAGCCTCCCACTTGGCAGCGCCAAAGTGCCACAAGCGCTGCCGGCTGGGAGGATCGAATGGCCATACTGAAGAGATAGGACAGGTGACGGAGATAAGTTTATGGTCGGAGGAGCCCAAAGGAGAAAAAAGATTGACAGTATAAGAAGAAGGGTTAGAAGTCAGAAATTAGTCAAGAATGTTGGGCCGATCTCCGAAGCGATCCGGGATACGGATGGGTTGCTGGACCAGCTGCTCTTGGTCATTTATGATAGAAAAGACGTAGGCTTGTCCACCAGGTTGGTCAGTAGAGTGAGAGGAGAGCCATTGGCGGTGGTGAACGTTGAAAACTCCTAAGATGGAGATTTCAGAGAAGGGAGAGATAGACAGAATGTGTTCCACTCTAGAGTTTAGATTGTCGAAGAATTTGGAAAGTCGGTAGAGTTAGGGGAAAGATAGACAGCACAGAAATATTTAGTATGAGAATGACAGGATAGTTTGAGCCATAAAGTTGAGAATTCAGAGGAGTCGAAATCGGGAACAAGAGAGCAAGTGAGTTTGTTGTGCACGTATGCACAACATCTCCCTCTGGCTTTGAAACTAGGATAGAGAAAGTAGGAGGACACAGAGAAGGGGCTGCTGGAAGTTGTCTCAGATACCTGGGTTTTGGTGAGGAAAAGAAGATCAGGTTTGGGGGAGGAGAGATGGTGTTCGATAGAGTGAAAATTAGAGAAAATGCCGCGAATATTGCCAAATTTGATAGTAAGAGTGACAGGCCGTGGTCCAGAGTATTGAGAGGGGTCGTCAGGGAAAGGTCGGGCATGTGTGGGGGTATTTATGGTACCCCCCCCCCCTTGTCGACCCCTTGTGTTCATAATTGTTTTTGTTTTTTAATAATTATGAACGAGGAAGTGTGGTGTGCATGTTAAGTGTTGTGAAGTAGATAGGAGGAGTAGGGTTTTGTGAGAGCATGCTGGACTACTCTCAGTGTAAGTGAGGCACAAAGGGAATCAGTAAGAGAGGCCAAGCAAATGAAACAGGAGTTCCAGCGATTCCTTATCAAATGCTTACAGCCTCTCCTGGATATAGCCCTGTTCGATTGGTGCCTACAATCTACCCCCATTCCCCCTATTATTCGCCTTGTACAACACGCAGTAGGACGCGTGGGGCATATTCTTGTTTTCCTCCACCATATGATGGAGGCCCCCTTAGCCCCAGGGGGTAAATAAGGTACAGTATGGCACTGTCACTGTATACTTCACTGTATAACACTATTGTCTACCTTAGCCAATTAGGGATGGATGCTTCCTAATGGCTGATCTGTCTGCTACTGATGCCTAGCCTCACTGGTGGGCTCCAGCTTTCTACTAGTGTAGTGTGACACGCTACTTAGTTGCTAGCAATCATCTTGATATTCCAGCAATTCTCTGTGGGGTGGTATCTAAACCACTGCTTACAGTGCAGGAATCATACCAAGGCTTTTATAAGTGGTGGGTATGATCTTCTATGGGTGAGATCATCCCTAACTAGAAATGTATAGTTAAACACTATAATAAGTGAATAACTGTTATATTTGTGTGAGATATATATATTGATTATACGGAAATTCTAGAGTATATAGTCGCACAAAATGCGCTGTTACACCGCTCGGGCACGTTAGCTGAGGCCCACCGAAGTGTAAATAAAGAACAGCTAACATATATATATATATATATATATATATATATATATATATATATATATATATATATATATATATATATAGATACACATTTTATTTCATCCCTATGACTTATCTAACTCTGTTCCCAGTGTATAGCACTGCCAAAGAAAGTGTGATAAAGGTGAGGCCCAACTTAAACGTTTGCATCAGCAGTAGCCATCTTTGCTTTGCGTCTACGCACCAGGCGATCAACCCTGAATGAAAGACGACGGAGGCAAAAGACTAGGAAAAGGATGATGAGTAGATTCAAGGTAGTGGGTTAGTACTGTAGGATAAAGGACTTCTGGGTTAATAAACATAGGAAGAGATGAACCAACTAGGTTAGTAAATTCTGAATTATTTAACGCTTTCATGAGGGTGAGCTGTCACGGTTTGATGGTGAGGTCTGATGAGTTTCCTGTAAATGAAATTTTATTAAGGATTAACTCTGGGGAGAGGTTAGTAATCAAGGTAATGTGCTGATGTGAATTAAGCGTGTGGATAAGTGAACTCCTTACTTCGCAGTGATCAGGTACCTGATACATCCTGTGAGCATTAATGATACTTATTGAGTCTAGACAAACAAGGGACACCTGGGTCTGGTTAGGGAAGTAAAAGAACTGAATATCTAGCAAGTGTTGATGAAACACTGGGAGCTGTGGAGCCGGGGCGTAAGAACAGTCTTTCAATGAACCAGTGTCAGTCACAGTTGTTCAAGTCAAGGTAAGTTTGCATGCAGTTTTGTCCAGAGACACAAAGGAAGACACATACGCTGGACACACATACAGGTGAAGATACGAGGACATACATGAATTGAGAGTTTCTTTGTCTGTCACAGTCACAAGTTAAAGATCGTTGGAGATGAGCATCATGTCTGCTGTGTCAGTCACGGTTAGTAATCTTCCATCTATGAGAAACGGGAACGGGATCATTCTCCAGGCATTGAACATATGTGAGGACTGGAACGGAATGTGGACTAATATAAATGAGTGTGTCAGAACTGCTTCCATTAGTGGGTAATAGAATTCACAGTCGTTTAACTCAAATAGCGGAGTCGGGGCAAAATTATCTTTCGCAATGGAGGTACGGAGATGTTGAACAGGCAATAGGTCAGTGGTGACCCAACTTAGTGCAGCATCTACTAGGTTTGCTAAGACCGACTTTGTTTGGTCATTTAAGTCGTTAATATCTTCATCCGTAGCTTGAAGGATCTCGGTAAGGTACATGACTTTATCTGTTGACCATCCATCAGAAATTAAGGATTTAACCAACTGTGTCAGGTTATTCATGTGTGCTACAACCGATATTAAGGAAGTCATCACATTCTTCATTGCTTTTTAGTCATAACACAAGACTCTATTTAAGGCTTTTGCTGTGTTCTCTAGGACAGTGAGTCTCTTTCACAGTTTCTCAACATCAGAGGCTTGGGCTGTTCCAAAGAGCTCATGGGAGAGTAGGCCAACAAAATTAAACAGTCCTCTCTTGACACGTTGGGAGTGAGCGTTTTTGGCCACCTGGGTATGGTCGTCAGGTAGGACCAACTGGATCTTTCGTAGTTTCGATTTATACAAGCTACGCGAGCACGTTGAAGCGTCACTGTAAGTCGTAAGTCATGGGAAAAGGTCTGGTTAGACAAGAGGAAGGGAAACGTAGAGTGTAATCGGTCTAGGTGATGTTGGAGTACCTTATAGTCACTAGATAGGCTAAGGAGGTCCCCAAATTCATACTGAACTGCTCCAACATCTTCCGCAACTAAAACTCTCCCTACTTGGGCTACAAGGGCGCCGGGCTTGAGCAACGAAGGTGATGTTGCATCAGCCACTACTAGTGTTCTAAGTAGTAGAAGGGTTTTCACTAACCAGGTCATCTTTCTCGTAAGAAAGGATAATATCCTATTATTAATGTGTACTAATCAAATACTTCACTCGCCCAGTAGGATGTATTTGGGTGAGCGGCTTGCTCTGTTAGATATTAAACGTTAACAGAACGATGATTTTGGTTAATTGGTAATGTATTCTTCTTCACACACATGGGTGTGCGGCTTGTTCCATTAGATATGCTACATTAATAGAACAATGAACAACTTCATCCGCTGTTTTAGTCTTAAGCAGGTCTAGGACGACGAATCTTGAGAAGAAATCAACACATACTAGAAGGTACTGTGCATCCTGATGACTCCTTGGCAACTTCAGCAAATCCACAGAAACAGTGTCGAATGGCAGTGAAGGTGTTGGATATTCCAAGATTGGAGCGGGTCCATGACAGGTTTCCTTGAGCTGGGCACAGGAGAGACATCTTGCTATGTGGTGTTCAATATCCTTTCTCATCGTAATATTTCCTCCTGGTAGCTTCAAGCATTCTGTCTCGTCCTGGATGGCCAGCTTGGGGAGCATCGTGTTGCTGTTGAAGCACTGCTTCAGCGAGGGTATTTGGAATCACTACACAGGGTTGTGTATCAATGGCTTTGAGAATAACTCTAACCAGAAGTCCGTCCTGCAACGTGAATTGTGTGAGGGGGACTGATTGTGCTGGGAGAGTTGTGGTATCCCCTGATTCCAGAAAATAGATGACTTTGGACCACAGAGAATCCTTGCGTTGCTCTTCTTTCACTTGGGCGTCTGTTTGCGTCGGTAGCTGGATCACTGGGGCCACTTGTACATTTCTGGAGAGTGAATCTGCCGCCACATTAGCTTTACCTTTGATATGATACAGAGACAGATCAAACTGTAATACCGTTTCGTACCACCACACTAGTTTGCCAGTGAGATTCTTACCACCCTTGAATACCTTGATGACCGCCTCATTGTCTGTGTAGAGATCAATCGGATAGCTGAGGATGATGTCTCGGAAATGCTTCAGTGCCCAAGCTACTGCAAGGGTTTCCCATTCCGTTGTGTGATACCTAGTCTCGGCATCATTCAACACTCTACTTGTGTAACCAATGACTCGCATTTTGCCTCGCTCATCTGGCTGCATTAGGATAGCTCCGAGTCCTTTGAAGGATGCGTCGGTACAGAGTGTGAATGGTTAATCATCGTCTGGGAAAACTAAGACAGGTGTAGAGGTGAGTGCTTGTTTAAGGCTGTTGAAAGCTTCCTCTTGCTCGGGCCCCATATGAATGGTGCAGCCATTCGGAACAGTTGAGTTAGAGGACTTGCTAGACTCGCATAGTACTTCACAAAGGATTTATAGTAGCCCGACAGCCCGATGAAGCTGCGGACATTCTCTACAGATTTTGGCCGTGGGAAATTTTGTGCCGCACAGATCTTATCGTCCATAGTGTAGATTCCTTCTGCGTCTACTTGGTGACCTAGGAACTTTATTTTTCCCTTAAGGAAATCACACTGACCGATCTTGATGCGTAAACCTGCCATTTGTAGTCTTTCCATTACTTGTTGGAGTTTATCAAGATGAGAGTTAGCATCCTTGCTACAGACTAGGATGTCGTCCAGGTAGGCAAATACTGAGTCACCCGAGAGGCCCGCAAAAAGGTTGTTGACTAACCTTTGAAAGGTGAGGGGTGCGTTTCTTAACCCAAAGGGCATGCGTAACCATTCGTAGTGTCCGCTTGGGGTCGAGAAAGCAGTAACTTCTGTTGATTTTTCATCCATTCCAACTTGCCAGTACCCACTGAGGAGGTCTAGAGTACTGAAAACTGTGTTCCTTTTCCAATGCCTTGTAGTAGCTCGGACAGTACAGGCATAGGGAAACTGTCAGGTATGGTTGCTTGATTGACCTTGCGATAATCAATCAGTCTGGGGAGATTGTAGGCACCAATCGATCAGGGCTAGACCCAGGTGAGGTTATAAGCATGTGATAAGGAGTCGCTGGAACTCCTGTTTCATTTGCTTGGCCTCTCTTACTGATTTTCTTTGTGCCTCATTTACACAGAGCAATCCAGCTAGCTCTCACAAACACCTCCTCCTCCTATCCATTTCACTATACTAAACATGCACACCACACTTCATTCCTCAACACCAAAATAAAAAAAAATAAAAAATAATTAGCCCAGCCTCGGAGTCGCCGGGGGGGGGGGGGTACCATAAATGCCCCCACACCTGACCAACCATCCCCTGACGACCCCACAAAATTACCTGGACCTCGGCCTGTTACTCTTTCTATTAATTTCTGCAACATTCGCGGACTTTCCTCTAACTTTCACTCTGTTGAACACCATCTCTCCTCCTACAAACCTGATCTTCTCTTCCTCACCGAAACTCAGGTGTCTGTACCAACATCCAGCAGCCCCTTCTCTGTATCCTCCTACTTTCTCTATCCTAGTTTCAAAGCCAAAGGCGGATGTTGTGCATATGTGCACAACAAACTCACTTGCACTCGTGTTCCCGATTTCGACTCCTATAAATATTTCTGTCTATCTTTCCCCTAACTCTACCAGCTTTCCCAAATTCTTTGACTATCTAAGCTCTACAGTGGAACACATTCTATCCATTTCTCCTTTCTCAGAAATCTCCATCTTAGGAGATTTCAACATTCACCACCGCCAATGGCTTTCCTCTCACACTACTGACCCACCTGGTGAACAAGCCTACGTCTTTTCTATCCTAAATGACCTAGAGCAGTTAGTTCAGAAACCCACCCGTATCCCGGATCGCATCGGAGATCGGCCCAACATTCTTGACTTGTTTCTAACTTCTAACCCTTCTTCTTATACTGTCGATCTTTTCTATCCTTTGGGCTCCTCCGACCATAAACTTATCCGTGTCACCTGTCGTATCTCTCCAGTACGGCCACCCGATCCTCCTAGCCGGCGGCGCTTGTGGCACTTTGGCGCTGCCGACTGGGAGGTTCTCCGTCAGTACTTCTTTGATTTCCCATGGAATGATTTCTGCTTCTGTGGCCGGGGACCCTCGGAGAGTGCTGAACGCATTACCGAAGTAATCCTTTCGGGCATGGAAGCATACATTCCATTCTCTTTCTCTCAGACTAATGCTAAAAAATCTTGGTTTACTCACGCCTGTTCTACTGCTGTCCGCAATAAGGAGGAAGCATTCAAACGGTACCGACGCCTTAAAACTCAAGACTCTCATTCTTCCTATGTTTCTGCCCGGAATCAAGCCAAATCTGTTCTTCAACTTGCCAAAAACTCTTTCATCAATAATAAATGCACTGAACTATCCAACTCTAGCTCTTCTCAAGCTTTCTGGCATCTAGCCAAAAACCTCTCCAACAATTTATCTTCCTCGTCTTTCCCTCCCCTTTCCCACTCTGATGGCACAACCATCACTTCTTCCTCTGACAAAGCTAAACTCTAAGCTCAAACTTTTGCTACAAACTCTACCTTGGATGATTACGGTGCTATTCCTCCCTCTCCACCCTCCTCTCTCTTACTTATGCCTAATATCCTAATATCTTCTAAAGATATACTTTCTACCCTCTCTGGGCTTAATACTAATAAGGTGTACGGTCCAGACGGTGTTCCTCCTGTTGTTCTCAAAAACTGTGCTTCCGTGCTGACTCCCTGCCTAGGCAAACTCTTTCGTCTCTGTCTATCCTTTAACGTTTTGCCTTCATGCTGGAAGTTTGCTCACATTCAACCTGTCCCAAAGAAGTCATGCCAGATTTCAAAAATTGCAACGCTCACTTGTTAGGGAACTTTTTTTTGCTATTGGCCTGTCCGTTCACCTATGATAGGCACAATTGTCGGACATGCCAAAAACTATCCTGTACTAAAACTGAATAGTGGTCATTCGTTGCCTAAGGTGTGTCATTAAGGTTCCCTAACGTGAAATTTGTTCTGACCGGCCCAATTTTGGCAAAACTAGCCTGTCCCGAAAAAGCATATTTTCCACGAGCCTGTCCGTCAACAAACAACTGGTTTTTATGCTATATGAGTTACTTAAGTTATTTTAAGGGCAAACTGGCAGAAATAGGGCTAGCTTTACCAAAACTATGCAATAGGAGTAGAATGGTATGCTTATTCCAAATTTTGCATCCATTTTGTAATAACTGAAAACAATGGAAGTGGTAAAGCCAAATATGTTAAAAAGAAATGATAAAGTTGACCATATTTCCTTTCTCTGAAGATTAATCCAATGTTTAGGTAGATGCCACAAACCTCGGTTCACAAGTCCCAACTACCATTTAATTTAGTAGACGGCATTGATTGCAAATTAACTACAAGCTTATACTAATTATTAAGTTTGTACTTAACATACGTGGCACCAAAATCGCTATATTTTGGTATGTTAGTGGCATGTTGAGCTTCATTATTTTACGAGAACAATTAGTTCCCAAAAGTTCTATAAGACGACTCGGACGGGGGCGGAGCTTAGAAACGGCAGCACCAAAATACTGTCTATTTTCTCATCAACCATAATAGCTACTCGAGTTTTGAAGAGCTCTACAGAATTTCGTCCAAAAGTTCTATAGATTAACGAAGAGCAGAACTCTCAACATTCCATATTAATGAAGAAATTAATGATTAAAGGTCGATGCGCTTTTGACACGACTACTGCTGCACAAAAGTGATCTGGTAACACATTCCTACAATAGACCTCAGCCAATGCCAGCCATCTGATCTGGTAACACTGCTCACCTCCAGATTTGAGGTGCCAAGTCTTCCTAATACCTATTCCATTAATTGCAGCCCCTATTGAAAACGTTTGATACCTTTACCTATTACGAAATGCATTATATACTTGATTAATTATACTGGTGGTGCTGAAAATAGGTTATATAATCCTTTTAGCTTCGAAATCCACCCGCCATAGGTATAGTTTTCAGATACCGCCATAATTTCCCAATACATCACCGTAAAATATCCACCATTTCGCATTTCCTAACAAATCGCTTTGGAACGCGAGCCATAGATGTATCATAATATTATCTAAGCGTATATATCAGAATGAGGCGATATATAACCGAGAAACAATCAAAATGATTGGTGATACGTGCGAATTGTCTACGTACTTTTAATTTATTTATTAGGTAGAGGCTAGAGCCAAAGGATAATTAGTAGGCTATATATACGATATGTGTTAGTGAGTTGGGCCTAGGCCTATAGCTACTTAGGCCTTATAATTAGGGTTGAGTGTGAGGGGGATCTGCCTTGTGTTAGCCAATTAGCTTTCTGTAGACTCCCATTTTCTTTTATTCTTATGTATGAAGGCTACTTCTATATTTTGCTATATATTACTTTTATTGTAGTCGATATGTTATGATGTGATAATGTTAATGAATATTTATATAAGTACAGTTGTGGTTAGGGCTACTTGAAAACCTCTTAAATGATACAAAAATACCAAGACTGCGAGCATTAACTAAGGTATATATATTCTGTTAAATTGAATTCCTTAGCAACGGAATTCTAGATAATGTATGGAAAATATGTATATCAATATTTATGTGTTGAATTAATGCCAAGTGTTCGTAATTACCAAAAGATTTCGCTACAAAATCTACATAATAGCTGAGTAACCAAGATGGTAACATTATCATCAGCTGGAAAATAAATAGACTAGCGAATGTCAGCAGTTTATCAATATAGTTCGCCAGTGAAATAATATATTGTACCTTCTAAAACTGTCAAGGAATTTCTGTCCATGGCTGTGTAATACGGTAGGCTACCCTTATTTACTCATAACCATAACATAGCACAATCATAATGTATCCTTAATGTAGTTAATATTTGAAATAAATTGTTATACAAGGTGACTAGGCCTACTTCTTTTATTTACCAGAGAGAGAGACACAAAAAGAGAGGCAAGGAGGCTTCTCACCCAGAGAGAGAGAGAGAGAGAGGGAGTGACAGACAGGCAGGCTCCTCCCCGTGTGGGTGACGTCACTGCCACTGCGTCCTCCGATTGGTCCTAATTTACCCTTTGGCATCTACCAGTCTCGACTTGGTAAAAATACAACCGGGGCACCCCTGCGGCACGCAAATATCCCAACACGTTGGCATATCTCAATTAATAATAATAAACCGCATAGGCCGCTCGTAAGGTGTTAATATTATGGTGACACCCTTCAAAATCTCATGCAGCAAGCACACAGAATACGGCGGTGGTGGCTGTCCTCCTCCAACGACAAACGACGTACACACTCTCTCACTCGCTGTCACGCTTCGTATAATGCGTCGTATAGCTAGGTCATGCTTCGTTTAATGCGTCGTATACTGTCCTAGGTCATGCTTCGTATAATGTGTCGTACCTCAGTCAGACGACTCACCAAAAATAATCCCACAAAAATCTCTCTGGGTGGAGCAGCCCGGCCAGGTAGTCTCTCTTCTAAATTTGTTCTCTCCTAAATTTTTGTGGGTGAATGATGTCGTGGAAAAATAATTGACAACTCGATTTCTTTAACAGGACAGCGTGAGCGCGCTCATTGCTGCTGATTATGGGCAAGACGTTAGCTAAAAAATCTTTGACTCAGAGAGAGAGAGAGAGAGAGACAGGCACATCTTCTTTCCTAAATTTTTGTGTGGGATTATTTGTCAATCTCGTTTCATAACCCAATCGAGGGGCCGAATACGGTCTCGTATGTGGTAGCGCTGGCACAGGTGCACCAACACAGGCAACACGGCACAGCAAGCACACAGAATACGGCGGCGGTGACTGTGCTCCGACGACGACAAACGACATACACACTCTCTCTCTCGCTGTCACACTTCGTATAATGCGTCGTATAGCTAGGTCATGCTTCGTTTAATGCGTCGTATACGGTCCTAGGTCATGCTTCTTATAATGTGTCGTACCCCAGTCATACGACTCGCCAAAAATAATCCCACAAAAATCTCTCTGGGTGGAGCAGCCCGGCCAGGTAGTTACTCCTAAATTTTTTCTCTCCTAAATTTTTGCGGGTGAAAGATGTTGTGGACAAATAATTGACAACTCGATTTCTTTAACAGGACAGCGTCGTTGAAAAATTACAAACAATCTTTTTTCGAGAAAGCTAAATTTTGTCGATACAATTGTAAAAAACTAGGACAAATAAAAGAAAAACATGAAAAATTCCATTTTATTTTCCCATTTACATTATATGAAGCATGACCTAGATATACGACAAATTATACGAAGCATCACAGTACCAGTTACTCCCATTAATTTTAGGTCACTTGAGCCTAAAGTTAAGACAGTGGAGGATATAGGTGACTACATAGCAAACAACCAATATATAACCCCCAAAAAGGATATAATAAAATATAAATTCTAGACAGTTTTTATTTGTAAAAACACAAGGCAGAAGGGTGGAGCACACAGGAGAAGCGGAGCTCTAGACGGTGCAGGGTGCTCCATAGTGCTGGTAGCACCACACTCCTGCAATGACGTTTTCT
The DNA here is from genome assembly GCA_032716605.1 of Paralithodes platypus. Taxonomy (NCBI): domain Eukaryota; kingdom Metazoa; phylum Arthropoda; class Malacostraca; order Decapoda; family Lithodidae; genus Paralithodes; species Paralithodes platypus. The sequence continues at coordinate 2,843,309 of CM064545.1, forward strand.
ATATTGCGTATGGCGGGGAGCTGAGGAGGGTGCGGAAGATTGCTCAGTTCTCACTCTGATAGACCATCCCATCACCACATTACTAGAACCCAATCCTCTCAGCATGTTAGAGAAAACGATTATTATATGGCAGACTAAATTAAACATACAATATTTCTAAGTAACTACAAATGTAAAATCGACACCGATATATAGTGTGTAGAAGGGGAACGAAGCAGAGCAATTGGAAATGGAACCCAAAAAGGCAGGCAGCGGAACAATGCTCGTGCAGGCTATGCACACAAAAAGGCAGAATATATAATGCCGTCGGAGCCAAGAATATCCTAAACAGAACAACAATAATAATAATCGCCACGACAATGCAGTATTCCTATCAACAAAAAGAGCCTAAGTCGTTTGTGTCTCAATACATCCAACTAGGCTGCAAAATGCTTGTGTAATCATAAACGGGTATGCATAAAAAGAGTAATTAGGTTAATATACTTAATGTCTACTATGATTGATAAAGTCTAGCTAGAGTCAATGATACGAGATACTGGTGCGCATGGCATGCCGCATAGCCTAGTGGAAATCTCAAGTCTGTGCGTCAAATATTACGTTATAATGAAGGGTAGCTCTCTTGAGAAACCTTAATACCGAAGTATTAAGCGTTCTCCTGGCGTACCTCAAAGACAAACAATCGAGACTAGAACAGTGCAGAATGGTATAGGCAAAAAGCCCTCATTCGTGCATGCTCTATTCTCAATGGCACACAGACTAGAATTTACTCAATCAACTCCAGTTCTCAGGTATGTCGTGCCGCTTTTAACTGAAGCCAGCACTCATAGGAAACAATACCTTATAATATCAGACTCCTAGTCTAGCATTATCTAATCCAGCAGAACACTAATAACTAAAGGAAGCAGTACTAAACAATATAAATGCCAACCAATGCTTCGTGATCCACTTATCTTAACAACTACATACATAGGCTATATCAGACCTTAACACACAATACAACTGGCCAGCATGAAGCTGATTTTGCAGAGTTAACCAGAGGGGGTATAATATTAATAAAAGGTGGTTAAGGATATGGAAAATGAGAGATAGGCAGAGGAAAAGATTCTCAGGTACGGAGCGGGGACAGATAGCAAGGGAAAAAAGATGGGTGTGTTCTAGAAACCAGATCTGAGGGAGAGAGTGGCGAGGAACTGTATATATACTCGCACTAGCTCGAGCCGCGTGGGAAAACAGCGGTTACAAGTCATCTAACCACTAGCAAAGCTTACAGCATGGTAAGGGCCTCTCTCCACCAACCCCCGCGAGGCAGCCAGCCGTGACGTCATCGAGCGGGACAAAAAACACTGCGCGCGCTCTCACTCTGTTCTACTCCTCTCTCTCCCAGATCCTATCATTACTAGTTAATGATAAAAATATACTTTACAATTAAATATATAAAGCCTTGACATGGGCGAAAACAAAGAGCCTTTCTGGACTGCCCATGACACGAGCTTTCATATGAAATAAAGCACACTCTAATACATAAACTGTAGCCCCATCCACTGCCCTGGCGATCCTAGTGAGTCACTGTAGGACAAGCCATGCGGTTCTAACGGAGTGGTCAACGTCACACCCCCCCCAAGATTTTTCTCAGAGGCCCCAAGGCTCACAAAAATCTGATGGTTAGAACCCATGCTATATCTCCACTTCCCATCACCCAGCGGCAGTAAAATATCTGGCACAGTTCTTCAACAAAACATTTTTTTTTTTTTCAAAATTATAACCCTCCCAACACAATAGGTTAAATTATATGTAGTTATGCTCCTCAAGAGCGAGCTTCTCTAGCCCAGCATTCTGAGAGGAGTGCAACTCAGAATTACTGCTATAACATACTGAACAAATTCAACTATCAAAGAAAGTTTTTTATTTGATTTTTATGTTTATAATTTGTTTATTTCGGCTGCACTATAGGGGCAAGCCTAGTCTTTTCTTCTATACCAAACGCTCAACTCCTGCTTTACGACCCAATACGCTGGGCTACAACCGCGAGCCAACAAGCACCAAGCGCAAAATACTATTCAAACTAAAGCAGGAGGCTACCCGTGTGTCAATCTACCCAGGATCATATACCCTTGAACGACCATCTGCAACCACGTTGTCACAACCGGCAATATGGCGTATGTCCAGGTTATATACCAGTAACCTTAGTGACCACCTGGTCAGCCTCATATTCCGATTGTGAAACTGGTCCAAGAACTTGAGAGGGTGATGATCTGGGTAAACTACAACGACCGGACCATAGGCTGGAACACAGACCTCGAAATGCCTCAGAGCAAGTACAACCACCAGCAGCTCCTCCTTGACAACAGAGCAGCTCCCCTGGGCCGAATTGTACTTCTCCGAGCAGAAACTAACAGGATGCTCCAGCCCATCATCGTCCTTTTCCACAAGGACGGCACCAGCCCCCACACCACTAGCCTCCGTTGCTAGTTGGAAAGGTAGGCTAAAGTCAGGGGCCCTGAGGATCGGGTGAGTGCACAACAGGTGTTTTACTTCTCTAAACACCTTCTCACACTCAGGCGCCCATTTGAACTTCTTATCCTTCCAGTTATCCTCCACCTGAGCTTGACTGTCCCGTTCTCCTTCTCCACCTTGACTGCTAAACGTCATCACAGGCACAGTGAGAGGCTCAGGGGGGTGCCTCCCATACTCCTTCATGGGATTAACATGACACAACTGATTGCGCTTCCGTCTGTCTGGAGTGGCTACCAAGTAAACCAGGTCCGATAGCTCCTCCACCACCCTATAAGGACCAGCGTACTTCGCGGATAAGGGGTGACCTACAAGGGGCAGTAGAATCAACACCTCCTGACCCACGTGAAACTCCCTGAGTTCAACCTTGAGGTCGTACCTGTCCTTCCTGAGGGCCTGAGAGCTAGTCAAATTACGGCCAGCCAACTCCAGACTGCGCAACATCCGTTCTCGACTGTTGAGGACACACTTGAGCATAGAACAAGGTTTTTCTGCGCCCTCCCATACTTCTTCAACCATATGGAGAGGCCCTCTGACACGGTGGCCAAAGACGAGCTCATTAGGGCTGAATCCCAAACTCTCCCCAGGTACCTCCCACACAGCAAACAAAACACATGGCAGGCCAAGATCCCAATCCCTCCCACTCTCAAAGCAACAACAACGAAGCACAGATTTCAAGGCTGAGTGCCATCGCTCTAACACACCCTGGCTCTCCGGATGATATGCAGATGACAAAACCCCAACAATCCCATGCTGCGGCATTGCTTGTACAAAGAGGCTAGAAGTGAAGTTGGGTCCCCGGACTGACTGAATCCCCTGCGGGTAACCATACCGGGAAAAATACACTAGCAAGCTTCGGACCACCGTCTTCGCCGACCCATTTCTCATAGGGTACGCGTCAGGGTACCTTGTTGCTACATCTCCCGACTGTGCATCACTGTCCTCCTTCAACTCTTTCGTCTTTTTAAGCCCATCCTCTGCCCCTTCAGGAACAGTTACTGGGTCTTCTCCAGACTCGAAATGTGGTCCTAATAATGAGTCCCCGAGAAGGTCCGTTGACACTAAACTCTCAACCGCATCAACTTTCAACCCCTTCTCGGTACCCTTCCTCCGCTGATCTAAAGATTGTTGACCAGAATGTGACTCCCTGGATGCAGAATCTCCGGTGACAACACACGCCATAGGCTGCACCGGACACTTCTCAACCCACTCCTGCTCCTCCTTACTCACGTCGGCCGGCTTCTCGACAACGACTAAGGGTGGAGCCTCAGAAGTAGGTCCCGCAAAGTCGTTGCCAAGAAGGAGGTCGACGCCCCCAACAGGTAACTTCTCCACAATTCCTACATCCAGGTCACGAGTCACACCATCAACTTCCACCTTCATTCTTACAAGCGGGTATGACCTTGTCGCATTAACTCCCTGAACCACAACCACCCGCGCCGTATTGACAGGTTTACCAGTGAAATTTCTCAACAGTGTTTGCGATGCCCCAGTGTCACGCAAAATTCTCACCTCATGTCTTCTACCCCCCCACTCCACACAACCGAGGCCCCTGTGGTCACTAAAGGCATCACGGACAGGGAATAAGCCTTCCGGATCCTTCTGCACTGGCAGTGTATTTACCTCGGAAGAAATGCCTCTAACAAACTCCGATGTCCTCTTGAACACTCCAATGCCGTGAGCAAAAGACACGGCTGCCGGAGGAGGTCGACTAGGGCACTCATTTGCCTTATGACCCTCCTGGTGGCAACTAAAACACATAAATTTCGGTTTCGGCTTATACTGTGATGTAAAAGGCCCCTGACTTTTCACATACGGTGTGGTGTAAGGTTTGGATTCAGTTTTAGTTTCATGGCTCTTCTGTTTAAATGTGTCATTGTTACGGGGAGGGGGAGGATAACGGTCCTTAGCACTTACATCGTACTTCTGTGAGGACCCGCAACCCCGAAGCAACGACAGCCGTCGATCAGCCATTTCTGCTGCTTCGACTAGAGTTCTTGGGTTTTTCTCCTTTAAGTTCAAAGTTAGATCACCGCCCGTGCTCTTAAAGAACTGCTCCAACATCATTAACTGCTTAACTCCATCAAACGTTGTTACCTTCTCAGATCGGAGCCAGTTCCCCATAGCATCGGACAAGTCCCGGGCGTGTTCCAAAAAGGTGCTATCTCTTCCCTTAGTTACACCCCGGAACTTCAAACGGTACGTTTCTGGTTGCAGTTCGTAAGCCCTCAGGACAGCCTCCTTGAGATCCTCATACACAATACATAACTCCAAAGGTAACGCATCGTAGGCTTTAAGACCCTTGCCTATTAATCTAGAGGATACAAGTGCTGCCCATTTATTCTCTGGCCACTGGTGTTCCTGGCACTTCTTCTCAAAGCGTGTGAAAAATTCTGTTACACCACTCTCATCAAACACCGGAACCAGTTTCAATAAGTGCGAGAGAGACTGCTCATGAACACGGTTACCAGCCCCAAGTCGCTGTCCCGTTGCCTCTACTCGCGATTTCTCTACGTCCATGTCGGCACAGTACTTAGTCGACTCTAAATCCGCTTGGATTTTTGCTAGCTCTATGTGCTGCTGATGCTGAAGCTGAAGCTCACATAACCTGATAGCCTTTCTCTCTTCGATCTTAGCTAATTCGAGCTGAAGCAATAATTCTGGAGATAACCCTTGAGGAGGTGAAGGTGCTACAATGTTTGAAATTACCGGTGGTCCCCCCAGGGGCAACCCACCCTGCCAGTCACCACCCAACTGCGGAAGCGTACCCGGGGTCGGCAAACTACTGGGATGGCTGGGAGTCGAGTGTAGGGGAAGCATGGCCGAAGGGCTCTGAGCACTCAACCCATCTCGCTCACCAGTCACCCTGCCCAGTACACACGTTATCAAGTTATCCTTGGTCATGCTGCTAGTAACCGCATGACCGATAGCTGTGGCCAGGCATTGAAGACCGTACCGATCCATACCCTCCAACCGCTCGGCAGTAACAGGCCATTGCAAAAATATCCTAGCATCCTCCTCACAGTTCACCCGATTAACCCTTTCATCATGCTGCTGTTCCTCAGTCTCGACATTACGTACTGTGTCTCCATTCTCCTCTGAACCGGTATAAGACATGATGCTCACAAAAATTTCTCACCACAATATTCAGAAAAGAAGCACCCCAAACTCTTATACCTCAATATACACACACAAATTCTCGGAAATACTCAAGGGCTATACTATGTTGCAAAAAAAAATATTCTTGCTGATCCCCGCAAAATATTCTCCAAAACAACAAATGTTCCCTGCTTAATAAATGTAGGTTCACCAAATCCTAGGTAAGGTCGCCATTTGTTACGACTGGGGTTCAAATATATCAGGGCTCTTATTCATTGGACTAGTAATGGCATAAATGCTACAACGGAAAGCGCTAGCTCCAACCTCTGATGTATATTCCCAGTGAACAAAGAACACAAATACTCTACAGAGTTCTATATGCAATAATAGGCTATCAAACTCTCAATAAATGTGCGTCTACTCTAGGCTTAATGTTATGTGAAAACAGCCTATTACTACCTATAACCGAAGGTGCTTGGTTATGGTATGCAAAGTAAGGTGGTAAGAGAAGTTACAGCTTACGTTACTTTAATCAATAAATGTCAGGCACTCCTGCATGAAAGAAAGTGCACTAAAGTCCTTCAACACTAACAAGGAATCTTCTTTAAATGTTAGATGCTATAAAGATGCTCGTATCGGAAATGGAACCCAAAAAGGCAGGCAGCGGAACAATGCTCGTGCAGGCTATGCACACAAAAAGGCAGAATATATAATGCCGTCGGAGCCAAGAATATCCTAAACACAACAACAATAATAATAATCGCCACGACAATGCAGTATTCCTATCAACAAAAAGAGCCTAAGTCGTTTGTGTCTCAATACATCCAACTAGGCTGCGAAATGCTTGTGTAATCATAAACGGGTATGCATAAAAAGAGTAATTAGGTTAATATACTTAATGTCTACTATGATTGATAAAGTCTAGCTAGAGTCAATGATACGAGATACTGGTGCGCATGGCATGCCGCATAGCCTAGTGGAAATCTCAAGTCTGTGCGTCAAATATTACGTTATAATGAAGGGTAGCTCTCTTGAGAAACCTTAATACCGAAGTATTAACCCGTGGAGCCCCGGCTAGTTTTGTAATGTTTGCGCACCAGAACCCGGCCGGTTTTCAAAAAAAGGTTTTATTCCAGAAACAATAGCGAATGGGTTAGGAATGAAGGAAAAACCACGAAAAACTGCTCAAAAAGCTTAAAAAATGGTCCTACAGAGCCCCCGAAAATGGGTTTTACAAGAGTAAAAAATTGAAGGCAATTATCCCAAAAAAAACGGTTATTGAGCGCTCGCGCGCACGCACGTGGACTTTGAGAGTTTTCAACCATCGGCACGGTTGCGTGGGATACGTACACAGTTCCCATACAAATCTGAGCCCTCTTGAGTGGCTACACCTGAGGTTACGGTCGGCGCAATTAGGGTGACGCGTCAGGCGCGTCTCTGGGGCTGTGCGTTACATACATCGCCGACGCGTCAGACGCGTCGCTGGGGCTGTACGGGTTAAGCGTTCTCCTGGCGTACCTCAAAGACAAACAATCGAGACTAGAACAGTGCAGAATGGTATAGGCAAAAAGCCCTCATTCGTGCATGCTCTACTCTCAATGGCACACAGACTAGAATTTACTCAATCAACTCCAGTTCTCAGGTATGTCGTGCCGCTTTTAACTGAAGCCAGCACTCATAGGAAACAATACCTATAATATCAGACTCCTAGTCTAGCATTATCTAATCCAGCAGAACACTAATAACTAAAGGAAGCAGTACTAAACAATATAAATGCCAACCAATGCTTCGTGATCCACTTATCTTAACAACTAACATACATAGGCTATATCAGACCTTAACACACAATACAACTGGCCAGCATGAAGCTGATTTTGCAGAGTTAACCAGAGGGGGTATAATATTAATAAAAGGTGGTGAAGGATATGGAAAATGAGAGAGATAGGCAGAGGAAAAGATTCTCAGGTACGGAGCGGGGACAGATAGCAAGGGAAAAAAGATGGGTGTGTTCTAGAAACCAGATCTGAGGGAGAGAGTGGCGAGGAACTGTATATATACTCGCACTAGCTCGAGCCGCGTGGGAAAACAGCGGTTACAAGTCATCTAACCACTAGCAAAGCTTACAGCATGGTAAGGGCCTCTCTCCACCAACCCCCGCGAGGCAGCCAGCCGTGACGTCATCGAGCGGGACAAAAAACACTGCGCGCCCCCTCTCATTCTGTTCTACTCCCTCTCTCTCTCCCAGATCCTATCATTACTAGTTAACCCTTAATTAGCGGCGAGCAACATAAGTCGAGTTAAATAAAGCTGGACTATGTGGCGGTGCTCGACATAGGTCGAGTGGCAATTTCAGCACGTAATGCACTCTAATACACAAACTGTAGCCCCATCCACTGCCCTGGTAATCCTAGCGAGTCACTGTAGGACAAGCCATGCGGTTCTAACGGAGTGGTTAACGTCACAATATGTAGTCCGCTTCTGTTCTATCTCATTTATGCTCACATCTGCAGTGTCCTATAGTTTGTTTTTATATTTCCCTTTTTGCTTTTCACTTCTGTTAGCTTTTCGTTGTGTACTCACATTGTTCTCTCCTATATTTGCTTATTTCATTTTTCTTTACTGCCAGTTTCCACTAATTCACCCCTTTGTCGTATTTGTTACTTTATCCCATTATCCCGTGCTGTACCGGTGACATCCTTTTTTATTATATTCGGGCTATGATTAGACGATGTTATCCAGCTTAGGATGGACCTCTAGCAATATTAAGTTTTCAAACTCTCTTAACCAACCCTTTAAACTACCACAGCTCCTTAAGGCCGCGTCATACAGAACTCGAATCCACCAGAACCCACTGGAATCGAACTTTACACCGGAATTGACGAGAATTACGCGGCCTTAATCGAGTGTGACTTCAGAGTAGAATGCGACCCGTCAATGACCGGAATGTAACTCGAACGTAACTTGATGGACTCGAATGTAACCCAAATATGAGTCGATGTTAACCAGTAAGTGACTCGAAGGAAACCGGATGTGGAAAGAAGACTATTCGATCCCAAGTCGAATGCAACTCGAATGACCGGAATGTCAGTATATCATGACCAGAATTACATGAAGTTAAGTCGAACATAAGTGGAACTAAGTTGAACGTAACTCGAACGTAAGTGGAACGTGACTCGAATAGGCAGAAGGTGACTCGATGAGGAACCTTTGAGTATATAAAGGGAGGATTGGTTCACAGGCACACCAGTAGTAACAGGGCACTCACCACGGCAACATAAGCACTTTCAATCACATACACACATACACGTACACGAGGGGAGGGGAGGGGGGGGGGGGTAGATAGGGTATTTCTGGACCCCCTTCTCCCTCATGTTTAGCCCCATTAGTTTTTGAGATGTTATGACGTTTATTCCATTAGTTTGGCGGTTATACAAAAAATTGCCCTATTTCTTTGTTAATATTAAGACCTTTCGTGCCATTTAGGCATAGGTTTATTTCCTGGCGAGCGATAGCGAGCCTGTAACTTTAGGAGGAACTGGCCATCGGCTGGGACACTTTTCTACCGAAAAATGTACAAATTAATCTCGAATTGAGGGTGTTTTTTAAGCTTTGATGGATGTCTAGCGAAGAAAGTAAAAACCAAAAAATATATATAGGCTAAATAAAAAATAGACCAAAAAGTAAAACTACCCCTTTAACTCACACAGCTGGGGTGAAGGAAGAACACTTTTCATTGGTAGACACAACTGAGGGGAAGCCGGAGTTAAGGTATGGAGAGTTAGATGAGTAAGTTTGATTCCAGGTACTACTTGAAATACAATGGCCTCGTATAGGGCCGATTTTATATTTTATTTTATTTATTATTATTTTTTTGTTTTTTGTTCAATCCGTTATATATTTGGGGCCGCACCTAGTCGAGTTATATTCTGGTTGTATTCCAGTTACCTTCTGGTTGTATTCCAGTTACCTTCTGGTTGTATTCCAGTTACCTTCTGGTTGTATTCCAGTTACCTTCTGGTTGTATTCCAGTTACCTTCTGGTTGTATTCCAGTTACCTTCTGGTTGTATTCCAGTTACCTTCTGGTTGTATTCCAGTTACCTTCTGGTTGTATTCCAGTTACCTTCTGGTTGTATTCCAGTTACCTTCTGGTTGTATTCCAGTTACCTTCTGGTTGTATTCCAGTTACCTTCTAGCTGGATTCCACTTGTATTCTAGTACTTCTAGTCATGTTCGAGTCGACATCCAGTGTACACTCGATACATCAAGCAAGTATGCAGTCATCTACCAGTCATATTCTAGTCAGCATCCAGTTGTATTCTTCTTAATTCGAGTTATATTCAACTCTCATTCCATTACATTCAATTTTAAAGTGGAATAATCAACTTGTCATCCAGTTGACTTCCGGTCATTATCGAGTGGCATCGAGTTACATTCAAGTAATTCGAGTCGGCATCGACTATAAAAATTACATCAGAACATGACCAGAATAGGTAGAATGCGACTCTAATGTGACTCGAATGCGACCAGGATACGACTAGAATGTAACTTGATAATTTTTAACGGTTTTTTCACTCGATAAATCGTAGAAAGTTAACGCATGCACTAACTTTTTGCTCACTCACTCGATTAATCTTGATTGAGTGACGACTAGAACATCACTCGAAACACAAGAATAGACAAGAATCTAACCAGAACACGTACAAGAATAGACCAGAATGGGGAAGAAGTGGCTAAAATTTGAATTTTTGAATTCATTCCGGTGGGTTCGAGTTATGTATGACGCGGCTTTTAAACCCCTATATGTCGGCACGCAACATAAGTCGAGTATAATAAATCTGGACTATCTGGCGGCGCGCGACATAGGTCGTGTGGCAATTTCAGCACGTAATGTTGCTGAGAGAGAGAGACAAGTGGTGGCAGGAGAGTAGCGAGCGTATGACTGCTCCAGACCACCGCGGCGAACCTACTGACACGAATCCCACCTCCTCCCTCCCTCTCTCACTCGCTATATACTGAATTGTATGGGGAAAGTACCGAATTACATGCTTTTTGCACTCGTGTTGCGCGGTTGTTGCAAGAAAACTAGCCGTCATAAAAGGATCGTTATGGTGTCATTGGAAAGCTCTGTTTATGCCCTTTCAGGGATAGATACTTGTTTTACGCTCTGGGTCTTATTTAGGCATGAAAATGATCACGTAAACAGCCCTATTTTGGCTAAAAACACCCCGCTGGGCGGTACATATAAATAAACCGCTAGCCCGCTAATAAGGTGTTAAGCTGCTAAAAAATCGTCTAAATATAGCTAGAATAAATTATAACACACGTCGCTGGTATTCAAATGGTTAAGGTAATTTATCAGATTGCCTTATATAATTATTCACCGCAGTGTGCAATATTCAGCATTGTTTTCATTTGGAGTACATTCCCTTTTAGTCAAGGATATGGGTGCAAGAATTGCTCACAAAGTGATACAAGCATGAAACTTCCCGGAAATGTTCACAAGTACCTACTTTACAATTTCAGAGCAGGAGCCACCGAGATTTCTGTATTGCATAGCAACGGTTGCTAGGCAAAGCATTTTCCTTAGCAACCGGCAGCAACGAAGCAGTTTCTGAACTACTATGAAGTGTTATGACTTTGTACTTTTATTTATTTTCCTATATTCACTCCTAAAATGGTTCAAAAGATGTATAAAAACATATATATCTATATAATAGAGTGAGTGTCAGCACACAACCAGGGCACACTGGTGACATCACTGCTGTGTAACTCAGCATAGGGTTCAGTGCCAGCTGATCTAGATATACTAGTACTTTAATAAGTACTAGTATATCTAGATCAGTGTCCCAAATGCTATCTAACAGCCCCAAATCCACTAGCTACTAAACTGTAGTTTGTAGTTGGTAGATGTAATTAGATAGCCGCGCCTGAATTGACAGGATGTGCCAGCGCGGGAGAGCCGAGCCAAGGGTAACGGGGCTTAAGAATTACCCGGAAGGTGTACAGATCGCACAGGACTTAAATGGCACTGGATGAACGATCGGGCTAGGTGTAGGGAAACTGAACCTAGTTGTATCCCATAAAGGAATGTGTGCAACAGATGTATTTGATAAAGGTGGTAAAAGGATAAACCCTCGGCCTTAATCATATTTTGTTTCCAGTTTCAGCAAGTTTGATATATTTGATCTGCGCACAGTGATAGTCAAGACGTACTGAATATTCATAGAAATGGCCAGTGCCTCATCTTCATCTGTTCAAGCAACTGATTGGACTATCTGTGTTTTTTGTCAACTGGACACCAAAGAGTCTCTCATATCACCAACTGACAGAGGCAATGAAACCATAGTAGACAACATTACACAGTTTAGTAACCTTCACTCAATGCCAATCAAAATCAATCTGGCACGACTTGACCATGGGAATGGTATTCAATTAACATTGAAAGAACAGAATGCAAAGTGGCACAAATCTTGTTATCAGAAGTGTTCACATACCAAACTGGAACACACAAAACGAAAGCACAAGTCTGAGGAAGATGGGACTGCTTCAAAACGAATTTTCACACGTAGCACTAGCAGTGGTGGTGATACTGCCTCAAGTGGAACAGTTGGCAGCAATTGTCCCAAATGCTTCTTTTGTTCCCAGCAGCAAACAAAGGAGAACCTCCGCGAAGTCTGTACATTTCAGCTAGATTTTCGTGTGAGGAAATGCGCACATGATCTACAAGATGAAAATCTTCTTGCAAAATTAAGTGCAGGAGACCTTATTGCCCAGGAGGCAAAGTATCATGCAAACTGCCTTACAAACCTGTACAATAGAGCACGTGCAAAGGTATCACAGGATCAGGATGCCTCAGATGACCAGACATGTAAAGGAATTGCTTTGGCTCAGCTGATTTCCTACATTGAGGAGAATAGGCAAGATGAGGATGTGAAGGTGTTCAGACTTGCAGATCTTGTGAAGCTCTACACTGACAGGCTAAATCAACTTGGAGTGGATGTTACTGCACGAGTAAACAGTAAGCATCTGAAAGACCGCATTCTCATGCATCTCACAGCAACAATTACCAGGAATAAGGTGGTACTGTTCAATGTCCAAGGCAAACGATCAAACAAATCAGGGGACAAAGTCAGTCTCCTCAAAAGTGAATCTTCGCTGTTTGCAAGTCTGTATGTTGCATGTCAGACAAGGAAAGGTGACTTGAGCAATTTCTTCAATCATGAAAACCTCCCATTTCCTCCATCTCTGTCTGCCTATGGGCAGCTACGTCCAGGGAAGAAGTCTGATCTCATAGAATGTCTTGAAAAGAAAGTAGGGTCATCAAATGATGTGACACCAGAGACTGAAGTGCGAATCATGGATGGTGCGGCACTTGTTCACTTTCTTAGACCTGAGGGCCGGAAGACATTTAGAGACTATGCTGCCAAGGTCTTTCTTCCATACATAAACAATGCTCAAAGTCAGGCTCTGAGAGTGGATGTTGTCTGGGACCAGTACTTCAATAACAGCCTCAAGTCACAGACAAGAGAACAACGTGTCACTGGTCCTATTTAGCGCAGACGAGTTGGGGCGTCTAGCCCAACACCAAAGAACTGGCAGCAGTTCCTTCGCTTGGCCAACAACAAGACAGACCTGTTTACATTCCTGAACAAGGAACTGCTGGAAAATGCATCAGGAGACCAGACTCTCATTGTTACTGATGGTGCCAATGTGCTATGCTTACCTACACGAGACACCAGCAACATTGCTCCCTGCAACCATGAGGAGGCAGACTCGAGGATCATGGTGCATGTCAGTGATGCTGTTATGCAGGGCTTCCACAAGATCCTTGTTCGAACTGTGGACACTGACGTGGTAGTATTGGCAGTGGCAGTCGTACAGCAGCTGGCTCAGAGACAGCAGATAGAACTCTGGATTGCCTTTGGTTGTGGAAAGGACTTTAGGTACATCCCAGCTCATGAAATATGTGCTTCACTTGGCACAGAAAGATCCTTGGCACTGCCTGTGTTCCATGCTTATACAGGTTGTGATACCGTGTCCCATCTGGTCCAGGTGGGAAAGAAGACTGCATGGAAAGTGTGGGAGGCACATGATGAATTTACTGCGACATTCTATGAGCTGCACAATGCACCTGAACAAATTGGTGAAGCGACTGAGGCTTCTCTGGAGTACTTCACCATTCGACTCTATGACAGGACAGCAACTTCTCGTTCCATCAATGAAGTCAGAAAGAATCTGTTCATCCACAAAGGATGTCAGATATCATGTCTACCTCCAACCAAGACTGCTCTACAGCAACACATGAAGAGGGCAGTACTACAAGGTGGGCACCACTGGGGCTGCACCACGGTGCCAGAACGACAGTTGCCCTCTCCAAATGAGTGGGGATGGACTTGCCCAGAAAAGTGGAGGCCTCTGTGGTCTAACTTGCCCGAAGCCAGTGCAACCTGCCCAGAACTACTGAAGTGTTCTTGCCGAGGAGGATGCACAGACTGCAAATGTGTTGATGCGCATCTAAAATGCACAGCCTACTGCAAATGCAAAAGTGACTGTGACAACAGTGTCTGAAGCTTTAGGAGTGGCATTTTTATAGCCTGACTTGCCCTAAATTGGATTTTATGCCACATAATTCTTGTATATGATCTCCAAATGCTATGCTACATGTTTTTTAGAACAAGGAGTTGAGAAAAAACCATAGCACCTCACAGTTTTCCAGAAACTGCATTGTTGCTGCCGGTTGCTAAGGAAAATGATTTGCCTAGCAACCGTTGCTATGCAACACTGAAATATCGGTGGCTCCTGCCCTGAAATTGTAAAATAGGTCTTTGTGAACTATTGTGGAAAGTTTTATGCTTGTATCACCTTGTGAGCAATTCTTGTCCTATTTAGTACCGATTGCCCTCACTACCCTTGGTACCCGGCTTTCCTTACATTATATTTCTACGAGTCCTACCTTTCTGCTACTACATCCGGTTCAAACTAACACCCCCTCTCAGTATACCAGAACATGCTTTCAATTTATTATGGTTATCATTACGATATTTTATTCAGGATAGGAAAGAGATTCTGGAAGCCTAAGGTAGATCGAGATAGAAATTACAGTTTCACAGCCAGGAGAGTCTTCCAAAGCTGCGTACATTTATTATGTTAACCAGAGTATAGTGAATAAATCGTCATAATACTAAGATAGATGATGATTTAATGTTCATATCATAATCTCTTCTATTCACTCCCGCGTACATGCTCTTCTGAATCTGTAAACTTTACCCTATACAACCATTTATCTCATCGTTTGTTTTCCCTTTGTAACTTGGAATTTTACGTCTCCATTCTGATTTTCAGTTTTGCAAATATGTGGTGTATGTTTTATGCTTCGCCATGCTATTGTCAGCCCCTCACAACTGTTATCCATTATGGTTGATGTCAGTTTCTACTTTATTAATATTATACAATTATTATTTGACATTGTTGCTTTGTATATATGTTATTTATGTTAAATCTAACCAGTAATACCATTGGAGACTTCGTGGAAAATGTCCTGGTTTGTTTTGTTATGTTTTGCATGATCTTCCCTTCGGACTTGTCTTTCCCTTTGCCTATAATGAGTACGTTTCCATAGATTGTATATATTTACCATTTTCCTCATTGCTTTATTCAACCTTCTTGTCCTTCGGTCATAAGTTTCTACAGTACATCATATACACTTTAAAGAAACGTGTATTAGCTTTCAACAGACATTTCAGCTGTATATACTGTATATATATATATATATATATATATATATATATATATATATATATATATATATTACTTTATTATAAATAAATTTTTACATTTCAGTGCTCCCCACGTTTAGTATATAGTATATAAATGCATTGTACTTATTTTCAAACCCTTTTTTTCCAGTATGGTTCTTTCTACGTGTCCCTTTTCCTTTACCAAAATATTCACTTCCTCTCCTTTGTCCGGCACTGTAATTGTTTCATCTCCGTTTGTATATCCGTTTATTCCACTCGGTTAAAGAATTTCTCAGAATTCTCTCTTTGTATACCTGTGTATTCTAATCACTATCTATGGTGTATTTATATTTAATTTGAATGTATTTCATTTCTCCAAAATGTAATATTTTTGCGGCAGGCTATATTAACTGTTTCTGTACCAGTGACATCTTTATAATATTGTACTAGCTTTATTTAGAACACTTTGTACAGTTTAAGAAAGATCTGGGGTAGTAGGCCTACATAGTGTCAAGAGAGATAGTTGGAAGTCTGTTAATTGCTGGAGTCCCTTTTTAAACTGAATAAACAGTACCCAGAGTATAATGAAAAGGATGTCACCAGTATTGAATGTGTTAACACGATTTACGCACAAAACCTTTCTAAATTACATATTTCATCAGAATAATAACGGCGAGCACGCACACACACCCACACACAGCACGCACACCCACCCACACACAGAAACGTACACAACACTATAATATACCTATCATGAAAATGTATCCATTATGGGGTTTCGTAATATTTGCTTGTTTATAGCATATATATATATATATAATGTTGTGAACAGCTTTCATTTCTTCTGTGAAACCTGAAGGCAAAAGGCAATTACGAGTATAACATACACATTTGATAATTAGCAAAATCCCCCATTTAGTAACCAGATGGACTGATTCTAAAGGTAACCCATTTGTGTAGTATAACCAAACAATTACTTTGGGTTCGAATTATTATAAATCCATTCAGCAGTTCCTAACTTTGTAGCTATGAAACATTTACTGTCTGAGCCATGGCAATTTTAAATTTACTCAAACACAGACACACACATCTACAATAAAAACACTGTTAATTGTTCATCAAATGTATTGTATTAATTGCTTACTAAGTTTGTGAATAATGGATATTTTCCCTTTCAGCTCAAACCTTTGTCGGTAAGGTGTCCCTCCTGCTCTCCTTTCCGCCCACTAACTCGTTAACGTAAACCATCTCATTGTTCAGCACAAGAGGCAGCAAGAATCATTCAGGACGGGAGGCCAAACATTACTTCCATTCACAATGGCCAGGATAAAACGTTTGTGCGGACGTGTTTGCTTTAAAATGAGCAGAGTAGAGTTTTCGTTTTTCTTCTTATTATTGGAGTTCTGTCACCTTTACTGGAAAAATACTATGTATAAAACCCACTATTCCTGCATTTTCATATGTGAGTAAAGTTATCCTTGGTACAAATTAAGCTTACAGGATTTTATTTAGTATAACAGAGTTTTCGAAATTAAAACGCTCTCGATTTCTCTCATATGTCCAGGCTCCTCTGAACCATAGTTTCACCTATATTTCCTGCATTCTGGCTAACATTAGATGGCTGTATTACTTCCTATTATTGTGCGTTTTTCCTCACTAGCACTCATGTAAATTATTCATGTAAATCAATCTTGTCTCCCCCACACGTGTTTGTATAGCTTCATTCCATCACCCTTTAACCTCTTCAGGATTATAACACCTTTCAACAGTTAATTTTGGCTATCATTAGACGATTATATACAGCTTTTGAAGAGAGCTCTGGGAGTTGATAGGGTAAAGACGGTCTAAATCATCCCTCTGATGTCCATGTACCTTTCCTAATGTGTATACATTTGTCTAGTGATAACCAGTATAAACTATCAAAATACGTCATGATCGTCAAGGGGTTAAAGTCGACATAGCTACCTGATGTGTAATATAGTATAAGACAGGTTTTAAACAGACTGCAGTACGTCACGCCAAGAGTTAAAAATAATATTGCATTTTCGAATTCGACTCTATAACACAGTAATAGAAAAGGCTAGGATGTGCTCACTACCGAACACATGTTTGTTTTGTATATGATATTAACAATTGAATTTAATAATGATGACACAATTATAAAAATGATTTATTAAAACATGTCATATTTAAAACAATAATACAATGCTCTTACGAATTATGTGCTACGAAAAACAAAATTAAGCTGTTGTGATAACCAAACCATCATATAAGCTGATATAGATATTATCGAATAGAAAACACAAGTGAATAAGCGACATTTCAAAACTGCAAACAATTTGCAAGTCGTGGAACGACTTGGACCATGAGGGAATACTGTAGAAAAAGTTCAATACAGTTAAGGTTGTATTGCCTTTTCCGGAATTGTTTTGATGAGCCAGGTTTTTATTGCAATACTTTATGTATATTTTGTATTGGTATTGGAAAATATACATGGTTATTTTATGTTAAGTATTTGAATTTTGATATAATATAAATGATTTAACTGCCATACCTCAATGTTATTTAAAATTAAGAATAACAGTGCTCATTTCATACACTCCTAACCCAACAGAGCCGCGGGTTATGAGCAGCTATGATTTGGCTAGCATCAATCAATCAATCAACAGCGCCGCGGGTTATGAGCAGCTATGATTTGGCTATCATCAATCAATCAATCAACAGCGCCGCGGATTATGAGCAGCTATGATTTGGCTATCATCAATCAATCAATCAACAGCGCCGCGGATTATGAGCAGCTATGATTTGGCTAGCATCAATCAATCAATCAACAGCGCCGCGGATTATGAGCAGCTATAATTTGGCTATCATCAATCAATCAATCAACAGCGCCGCGGGTTATGAGCAGCTATGATTTGGCTAGCATCAATCAATCAATCAACAGCGCCGCGGGTTATGAGCAGCTATGAATTGGCTAGCATCAATCAATCAATCAACAGCGCCGCGGGTTATTAGCAGATATGATTTGGCTAGCATCAATCAATCAATCAATGGGGCATACACCGTGACAGCACAGAACCAAACTCACCCTCCAACTCCACTTCGTGGGATACCCCTGGTGGAAACTTCGGACATCTGCCCGGCCCATATTGTCTATCTATCTATCTATATGCTCAGGCCCAATCCCCATTTTGGGGGTAGCCGACTCAAGACAGAGCAAGAACAGGGAAAACACAAAAACAACATAAAACAAATAATAAACACAGATAAAAAACACAAACTCACACACAGCGGCTCGCTTGGTGTAGTGACTAGCGTCTCGGACTTCCACCCAGAAGGCCCGGGTTCGCGCCCACGCTCGGCGCATTAAAGATTTTTCACAAGCACTGAGTCGTTACCATCCCTCATGAGCAAAGGGATGGGGTAGTAGTACAGGACCCCAATGGAAATACGCCTAATCGGCCTTATTGAGCTATCCTTAGCTAGCTTAGCATGCGCTAGCTTTAAGAACTATTATTATTATTATTATTATTATATCCAGGTCACCCAGGAGAAGACCCAGAGACCAGGGTTACCAAGGTCGCTCCAGCACTCACCCGGCCCCTGACCACCCGGAGAGGTTCCGATCTCGTCAGGCAGACATGCAGCGGAGCCAAAGCCACAAGCCCTCCCACCACACTTCCAGGCACACCCTTCATATTAATCGTCCCCCCGGGCCAGGCGCCTGATGGACTATTATCTAGTCGAACTTGCGCCCGACCCCTTACTCCAAATGACCACGTGTTCACTCAACTATTCACAAGCATTTTCCATTCACTCCTGTCCAACACTACTTCCCCTGCCTGATCTATAGTCATTCCTCTATCATCCAAAGCCTTTCTTACACAGTCTCTCCATCTAAAAGGGGGTCTTCCTGCCCTTCTATCTCCCCTTGTACCTGACTCACATATTCTCTTTGTAAGCCTTTCATCTCCCATTCGTTCAACATGACCATACCATATTGTATCCTATCGAAAGATTGGTCTACTTGCCTCAGTTTTGAGTTCTGAGTCTTAACCCTAGTCCTCCTCCACTCACGGTTGTCCTCTGTAGAGACCACCTAGTGAACAGGGTCAGTATCAGAGAGGCAAACCACATGCCCAAATAACTGAAGTTGTCATTCACAGACCATTTCACGGAGTAGTCGTTCTTTTTAGATGTAATCATGCCACTGATAGCTGGCATCAGGTAATTATAAATGTTAATATAATTTATTTGTTAAATTAAATTGCCAGACCCTGGAGATCTGAGGTACGGTATATGTGAGCCAGGCTGGGCATGCCCATTATTTGTTTATCTTCAGTCAAGGAAATGGGTGCAAGAATTGCTCACAAGGTGATCAAGCATGAAACTTCCCGGAAATGTTCACAAGGACCTACTTTACAATTTCAGAGCAGGAGCCACCGAGATTTCTGTATTGCATAGCAACGGTTGCTAGGCAAAGCATTTTCCTTAGCATCCGGCAGCAACGATGCAGTTTCTGAACTACTATGAAGTGTTATGACTTTGTACTTTTATTTATTTTCCTATATTCACTCCTAAAATGGTTCAAAAGATGTATAAAAGCATATATATCTATATAATAGAGTGAATGTCAGCACACAACCAGGGCACACTGGTGACATCACTGCTGTGTAACTCAGCATGGGGTTCAGTGCCAGCTGATCTAGATATACTAGTACTTTAATAAGTACTAGTATATCTAGATCAGTGTCCCAAATGCTATCTAACAGCCCCAAATCCACTAGCTACTAAACTGTAGTTTGTAGTTGGTAGATGTAGTTAGATAGCCGCGCCTGAATTGACAGGATGTGCCAGCGCGGGAGAGCCGAGCCAAGGGTAACGGGGCTTAAGAATTACCCGGAAGGTGTACAGATCGCACGGGACTTAAATGGCACTGGATGAACGATCGGGCTAGGTGTAGGGAAACTGAACCTAGTTGTATCCCATAAAGGAATGTGTGCAACAGATGTATTTGATAAAGGTGGTAAAAGGATAAACCCTCAGCCTTAATCATATTTTGTTTCCAGTTTCAGCAAGTTTGATATATTTGATCTGCGCACAGTGATAGTCAAGACGTACTGAATATTCACAGAAATGGCCAGTGCCTCATCTTCATGTGTTCAAGCAACTGATTGGACTAGCTGTGTTTTTTGTCAACTGGACACCAAAGAGTCTCTCATATCACCAACTGACAGAGGCTATGAAACCATAGTAGACAACATCACACAGTTTAGTAACCTTGACTCAATGCCAATCAAAATCAATCTGGCACGACTTGACCATGGGAATGGTATTCAATTAACATTGAAAGAACAGAATGCAAAGTGGCACAAATCTTGTTATCAGAAGTTTTCACATACCAAACTGGAACGCGCAAAATGAAAGCACAAGTCTGAGGAAGATGGGACTGCTTCAAAACGAATTTTCACACGTAGCACTAGCAGTGGTGGTGATACTGCCTCAAGTGGAACAGTTGGCAGTAATTATCCCAAATGATTCTTTTGTTCCCAGCAGCAAACAAAGGAGAACCTCCGCGAAGTCTGTACATTTCAACTAGATTTTCGTGTGAGGAAATGCGCACATGATCTACAAGATTAAAATCTTCTTGCAAAATTAAGTGCAGGAGACCTTATTGTCCAGGAGGCAAAGTATCATGCAAACTGCCTTACAAACCTGTACAATAGAGCACGTGCAAAGGTATCACAGGATCAGGATGCCTCAGATGACCAGACATGTAAAGGAATTGCTTTGGCTCAGCTGATTTCCTACATTGAGGAGAAGAGGCAAGATGAGGATGTGAAGGTGTTCAGACTTGCAGATCTTGTGAAGCTCTACACTGACAGGCTAAATCAACTTGGAGTGGATGTTACTGCACGAGTAAACAGTAAGCATCTGAAAGACCGCATTCTCATGCATCTCATGCAGCGCAGATTAAGAGGTGACTTAATTCAAGTGTTCAAAATCATCAAAGGCATCGACAATATGAACTGTAGTAAGTACTTCACTATCGACCAATCTAATTACACGCGGGGAAACGGTTGCAAAATTATTGGTAAATCTTTTAACTCACACGAATCTAAGAATTTCTTCTTCAATCGAGTTGTCAACTTGTGGAATGGGCTTCCCCGAGACGTTATAGACTGCAGCACCGTTGATTAATTTAAACTCCGCTTAGACAAATATCTCGCATCAAACCCGCGACTGACTGCATTTGTAAATGAATAACTTTATTTTATCCCCCCCCCCCTCAGTTACTAACCCATCTGTCCCCTACTAACTTCCTAATCCTGCCACGGACATTAGTTCCAGGGCAGTAGTTCCCCTTCCAATGTTCCCTTACCCACTCTAAACCACTGTTTGGACACTTGATCCTCAGTGTTTTGGAGAACAAGCAGCCTAGAAGGGTCACTAGACCTGTTGTTGCTTGATTTCCTTTGTACTCCTTTGTAGGCTAGGAAACAATGGCTGAGCAAGCGGCTCGTAGCCTAGCGAGGTCCTTAACCCGTGGAGCCCCGGCTAGTTTTGTAATGTTTGCGCACCAGAACCCGTTTGGTTTTCAAAAAAAGGTTTTATTCCAGAAACAATAGCGAATGGGTTAGGAATGAAGGAAAAACCACGAAAAACCGCTCAAAAAGCTTAAAAAATGGTCCTACAGAGCCCCCCAAAATGGATTTTACAAGAGTAAAAAATTGAAGGCAATTATCCCAAAAAAACAGGTTATTGCGCGCTCGCGCGCACGCACGTGGACTTTGAGATATTTCAACCATCGGCACGGTTGCGTGGGATACGTACACAGTTCCCATACAAATCTGAGCCCTCTTGAGTGGCTACACCTGAGGTCACGGTCTGCGCAATTAGGGTGACGCGCGTGGCGCGTCTCTGGGGCTGTGCGTTACATACATCGCCGACGCGTCAGACGCGTCGCTGGGGCTATACGGGTTAAGACTGTGCGGCCAAATTACGTTAAGTGACGGGGTGCTTTCTTGAGAGATCCAGATCGCTAGTATCTGGTTCTCTCCTGGCGACCCTCTCAAAGTCAAAACAAAACGAGTTAGCACAGTGTTGGGTGGCAGAGGCAAAAGCCCTCACTCACAACACAGTGGTAAACTCACAAGGTACACAGTCAGAAAGACCACCTAGGCTTCCCACGTCTCCGTTGCGATTGTACAGGCTCAACAAAACCTGTTACACATCGGAAATCACAACACAAGTAGCCTTACCCCAGTCTAGCATTAAATAGCCCAGCAGACAGCCAAGGAATAGGTAGGGAGACACCGTGAGTGTGTCAAACCTCTACAGACAAAATGGTAACCCCTCCAAAATGCCTAACTAAACATATAATATCTGAGAGCTTCAGCATATAATACGATGGCCGATATATGAAATCGTGCAGAACCAAAGGGGAGTTATGATATTAAATAGAGAGGAAGAATGAGAGGCAAGAAGTTAAGAGAGAGAGAAAGTGCTCTATAGGTAGAAGTCGGGGACAGGTGGCAAGGGGGTATGTTAAGGGTATGCTGGTCAGGCAAGCTCTGAAGAGAGTAGCTCCTCGGGACCCCAGGATCACACAAAGGCATGGTGGTCAGCCAATCACAGGCCGCTAGGTCACCAGGCAGCAGGCCCGTAGAAGGTGCCAGGAACAACCAGCCAATCAAAACCGAGAGAAAGGACCACGCGGGCGGGAACCTCCTCTGGGAGGGAGGAGGGAGGAGGAAAAGCAGCACTCACTACCGTCTCACTGCCCGCTCACTCTCTCTCTCTCAACTACACTACAATGCATCTTATGTTCAACTCATGATATAAAATATAATGCATTGTAACAGGCGAAAATAAAGACCACTTCTATACTGCCTGTGACATGATGATTCACAAGAAAGAAAGTACAACATTGTAGATAGACTGTAGCCCATTTCACTGCCCTGGCGAGCGCTAGTGGCTACCGGGAGGCGATTCTGCCAACGCTGGCAGGCGTCACACTTCTCAACTATAAATGATCCATTCTCGGGCAGGTTTACTGATTCAGATGTATGCTACATAATCCACACAGTACTGGCTCTATATTCTTCGATATACACATGAGTGGGAGTGTAAATATGCTCGCTTTATTTTTCTTTTGCTCTTACTTGGTGCTATATATTGTATGTAAATTTTGAAGGATTAATATTATTTTTGTTTCTCTTTATGAATTTTAATTGCAGCAGGTGTTTCCTTTTCTGTGAAATATCTGGATTTAGGTTTTTTCGGTATTTAATTGATAAATGTGCTTTTAATTTACGTATTATGTTGGAACAAAGTCCTTTGTAAATATGTTATTTTTGTATTTTATATTTTGCTGTGGTCAATAAACTATCTATCTATCTATCTATCTATGGAAGTAAAATGTGTTTGATCGAATTAAGAACATAAGAAAGTGGAAATCTGCACAAGGTCGACTGGCCCACACGAAGGTTAACTCATACGATGCGCAGCTATGGTATTTGAAAGTGTCCGCCATGCGAAGGTATTTTGATTCATTCCTGACTAAAATCATCAATTTACCATATATATAATTAATACTTATCCATATGTGCCTATTTTACTTTTAATATGAACATATGAACATTGGAAAGCAGTAAAACAAGTGGCAACAGCAATTGGCTGGTGAAAATCGTGTATTTTAGTCCCAGGGTCGTAATCTGACCTTGACCGGGGAGAGTAAAACACCATCACTCTCTGGTGTCTAGCATGGTACTGAGAGACCAGGAGAGCTTTCAGACTGGCTAAGAGGGTCGGAGATACACTCCTCCACCCTCCTCTCTCTCCCCAACTCGTCCTCGCATGAAAATACTTGATATATGTATATCGGGAATAATAAGGAAAATACCGGATAATTGAGGAGGGGGGGGGGGGTATAAGCTGGGACACATGTGTAGGAGTGGTAGAAAGTAATGGAGGGGAATTATCTCACCTAATCACAAATTACTCTGGGATGTTTTGAAAGTTTTTTTTTATGCCTTGGATCTTAAGAGTCTGGACACATTCAACGAGTAGAACCTCTTAAGAGTCTGGCCGCAGTCCAGAGATTAAGGACACTAGTATTTCAGATGGATTTTTAAGATCGTATATATATATATATATTATATACTGTCTATATCTTTCAGTCTTAGAGATGGATTCTAAGCTAAAGAAAATCGCCTACTGGTAACTTGAATATGATCAAATTATGTCATCGTGCTACGTGCTGAAAGGGTTAAGAAGACATTATAAATCTAAAATACATTAACAGACATTTTAATATTTGAGTTATCCTTTAACTTTTAAATCTCCGCACCAGTTGATGTTGGTGGTGTCTTAATGGTTCCCAATCTCCAACTTAAATATAGTCTGGTTGCTTTCAGCTGATGGTAAATTGCCATGTCCCCCATTATGATTACCTGAATTTACGGATAATTATTAAAATAAAATATCTTGGTAATGATGAAATCTTGATATTCAAAGATATTGCAGAGGTATAGTTGTTTCATATTTAATCCCTTTTGTAGTTAAGCTATTTAAACTCTTAAAGGATTCAATTTACCGACAGCTGGAAAACAATTAACGATAATAATTAGGGTTGCCAGCTGTTGCATGGATTATCGATAATCATGTGATTACAGACACTCATCTCTCTCTCTCCATATATATATATATACATATATATATATATAAGTGGACTTTTCCCTTATGTTTAGTCCCATCAGTTTTGAGGCATTTAGACGTTCACCCCATCAGTTGGGTGATTTTATGACTTTTCTTCCAATTGCGTTGCTAATATCAAGACCTTTCGTGTCATATATGTGTCAATGTTTTCCTGGTGAATGATAGCGTGCCAGTAACCGGCCTTTGGCCGGGATATTTTTCTATCGAAAAATGTACAAATCTATCTAGAACGGAGATCTTGGGGGTGTATTAAGGGGAAGTAATTGATAACGCCCAGGTAATTGAGATAACTTAGTTTACCTGAGCAGCTTTCAGGGGTTTAGCAATTGCAAAATAGGTTGGACCTAGCTGAAGGAATAGTTAGAGAAGGGCTTCAGTCCAGACCCATGAAATAATCTTTTTGTTATAAGGAATCAACAATTATTAATTAGATATTCACATCGTCGACAGCATGCTTTCGATTGCACGTAAATATCTAGCCAACTAGTTTTAAGGATGTCATTGATTGAATAACAGTTTGTAACATTGTTAAAATGACCTGAAGGACATAGCTTTCTGATATTGTAAATATGATATAAATGCTTGTTGATTTAGTAATTGTGTTCAATAATGTAAAGGGGATTTAAGAACGCGGAACTTATAATTGTTTAATAAATGTTTCTGATATTGTCATGGTGATGTGAGAAAATATGGGTAAAATCGTTGGTCCTAATATTGTTAAGGTTATTGAGGGATAGTTATAATATAGTTTTGTCAACCATTGTGAATATAGTGATGTGCCTTTGGCTCGAAGTCGAAGTGAGTCAAGACTTTGAATAGCGATTGTCCAAATAGGTTGTAATGGGAATGTAACAAGTGCAAACTATAGTGGGCCGTCGTAGGTATTCAAATAATAGTTTGAACACATCTTGACCCAAACAGAGAATCAATTGGTATGGGGATTACGGTTACCATGGGACTATGTTAAACAAAGACGCGAACTTCCAAACAACTGTTGAATTATTCCTACCCTAGTAGAACAGTGTATTTAAGATTAAGTACAATACTAATGATACTAATCATAATAACAATAATAATAATAATAATAATAATTATTATTATTGTTATAATAATACTAATGATAATAGTTCCCATCTATTACAAATCCAATGCCTCCTCTTTCCCGCCTCTAGCCACACCAGTCCGTGGGGAAAATTCAATAAACTTATGATTCCCGTCGGCTCTCCTTACTAACGTGGGGGAGTGAGAGGGAATACTAATATGGGGCTTCGTGGGTGGGTGGGTGGCCGTGCTTTTTATATGTATCCGGGTGGATGGGACTTGACAGCCCTTGTCGGCAACCTGTCTTGGAGAATAAACCTTATACAATATACCAAAGGGCGGCGCACTCATCGGTGCCACATGCAGCTGGCGAACTCTACAATAGATACAAACACACACACACACATACACACACACACACACACACACACACACAAACAAAAACAGTACAACAACATAGCCTCTCGCTAATGGACACTAATGGTGGATTTATTTCGTACCGCCAAGGTATTTGGTCTTCAGGGAAAGTGTAGCGTAGCTACTTTGATTGACACATTTTTGCAGACCATATTGAGAAATAAAATGTGCTGGAAGATATAAATGCTAGCTAGATAGGATTTTAAGTTAATAACTTTCCCATGACACTTTGCCATCAAATAATTATGTTATGTCATTAAGCTATTTGATATATTTATTGTCTTCTACTTTTGTACATATGGTCCGACAATTGTGGTTAAATCGTCCCGAACAATCGGCGAACATTACCGCTGTGCCAGGGCTTCTGTTAGTTATGCTACTATACAGCAGTGAAGTACAGTAATGACAAACGAAATATACAGACAGAAATTGCAGACATTTTGAACCGAAATATCTTGTTATTAATTAATGATTAGTATATACAGTATATGAAGGAAAGACAGTAGTTTCATATATTTCCATTGTCTCAATATATCAGTTGCTAAGGGGTTCAATTTACCATCAGCTGCAAAGAATGGTGATTATAGTATGTCATCCAGTTCCATTCATGTATAGTTCATGCTCCATCCACCTCACAATTACAATTATTGCAGATTGAACAAATAGGGGTCTAATTTAATTGCTACTCATGTGGTGGAGTGGTCTTGCCACTGGACTGGTAATCTAATGGACCCGGATCGAATCCCAATATGTAAATGGGAAGATATTTTTGGAATGGAATTTGTGCTGTACCTACTGTAGTTTCAGCGCATTTCCACAGCACACCGATATGCCAAAAAAATACCCTCATTGTTCCCTGATTAAATAGCATTGTATGAATATTCCCATATTCAAAATATGGGGGATGAGACTGTGAAGCGCAGAGGCGAAGCAGCTTCAGAGATGGAGTTGCTTCGAGCCCTGAATGGGTGCTTCACATGTCTCACTCCCTAGGCTGGAACAAGACCTTCCGGGCCTCACCGTGTTCAGCGGTGGAGTGACGTACAGGCTCTCAGCCTTGCCCGAGAAGGAGTAGATGGAATATATAAAACCAAAATAGCATATTCCTCCCCCCCCCCCTCTCCCACCCACATACAAAGAAGCCCAGTGTCCCAGATGTCTGTTCTACCACACTGCAACATTTACACTACAACCATTCAAGTTCACACCAACATGTGCAACAACATATTATAAGGAGTCTCTCTCTCTCTTTCTCTCTATATATAGCCTATATATATATCACCTTATCAACCAGGTATATTCTTCACTCCATCAATCATGGACTACTTAATCATTAGTAGCTCATTTTCCACCCAAATAATTTCCCCAGACAAAGTTATTTCCTCATTTCATGAGTCAGTCAGGCAGAAACCGAGTTATTATTCTGATTCGACTCGGAGTAACATATTTTGCTTTCAGTCGATGGGCTCAAAGTTGCAAAAGTTATAAATGGAGAAGGTAATTAATAAATATAGATATTAACTCGTATAGTTCGTTTGTTGGCGAAACTATATCCAATAACTTAGAATGCTATAAGCTCCGTGTGTCGAGACATTTTGACTGTAACGTACTGTACCTTGAATTTGGCTCCCTATCACTCTTTCAACTGGTTACAGACAGTTTTGCCTTTGTATCCTTCATACAAATAGGACAGATCAATTAATGTATATATTTGTGAATGTGAATGTTTAAAGGTTGTCCTTGACGCCGTTTTATTTTGCTCGTTATGGGGTTGATAACATTTGTTCATTAGTTTAGGAAATAAATATCTCCCTTTTACGTAGTAATGAAAGATGGCGTTTTGACCAAGGTAAATATCTTAGTAACCGTACTGTCACTTATGAATTATTGTTGTCACCCGCATTACACACTCCTTGGATCCTCTTGTGTAGACTCGTTTACGAATTCGGGTTATATTTTTCAAATGTGTATCTCTAAGTCAAATTTATAGTTTATGTTTATCATTAACCCAAGTTTATTATAAACTAGCTTTATCATATTTGAACAGTTTGGCTAATAAATATGCATACACTCCGTAATTAATTGAAGGTTTGCGATGATCAAGAGTGTGACGGGAAAATAAATAAAAAAACACACACATAAACGACCACACACATAAACGACCACACACACAAACGACCACACACATAAACGACCACACACATAAACGACCACACACACAAACGACCACACACATAAACGACCACACACATAAACGACCACACACATAAATGACCACACACATAAACAACCACACACATAAACGACCACACATATAAACAACCACATACATAAACGACCACACTCCTAAACGACCATACACATAAACGACCACACACATAAACGACCACACACATAAACGACCACACTCCTAAACGACCACACACATAAACGACCACACACACAAACGACGTGGGGAGTTTGCCTTCCCACCCACCCTCCATCAGCGACCAGAGGGTTGTGACCTACCCGTGGGCCTAGTGCAGGGTGGCCCTCCTAACTCGGCCCCTCATGGTAGGCCCCGTATCGCAGGGGGTCAGGTGCCTATGGCAGTATATTGGGGTCACCTGCTCCACGGAGCCTAGCTACCTCCGCGGAGGGTCCGAGGTCCACGTAATTTTAGAGATGGAGTATGAAATTTGAATATTTAAGTTAATTACTCGGTTTTAATACATAAACAAGTGTATAAAATTACAAATTATATTATTTTCATGCATTAAAGTAGAAAAGATTACTAATAAATAATATATACACTACAGTATAATGGTGAAAATAGCGTTTAGCGTACGTCGTCTGCCGAGTCTTCGCCATTTAAACAAAATATTTGGTCAATGACTTATTGACTTTATTATGATCTAAAACACATACTCCTCCCATATTAGTGCCAAAGAACTTATGGTAGTTTTGGATTCCTATCATTTTATGCTTCATTGGCTATATAATTGTTATCCACCGGAAAATATATATATATTTTTTTTTTTTTTTAGCATTAACCTAACCAAAAAACCTAACCTAACCTAACCAAAAAGCCTAACCTAACCCAACCTAATGGCCCCCAAATACATTTAGGTTAGGTTAGGTTAGGTTTTTTGGTTAGGTTAATGCAAACAAATAAAAATAAATCAATAAAGCCAAGATTTTTTTTGTTATGCATGAAGATAAAATAATATGTAATTTTATACACTTGTTTATGTATTAAAACTGAGTAATTAACTTAAATATTCAAATTTCATACTCAATCTCTAAAATTACGTGGACCTCGGACCCTCCGCGGAAGCAGGTAGGCTCCGTGGAGCGGGTGACCCCAATACACTGCCATAGGTGCCGCCCTTGGACAAACAACAGCGCACAAGAAATCGACCAGACATATACACAACTAGGTAGATTCAACATTGAGACTATATTACGTTTTGATAAATATAGTACTATTTTCAATTCATGTGCGATGTATAAGGTGTTGATTTTCGGTGTGAGCATCCTGGGTTCGAATCCACGGACTGCCACATGTGTTTGTAAATTTCATTAATCGATTTTAGGAGTATGGTTGGTTGTTGGAAGGAACATAATAAATGATGTATTTCCCTTTCATAATCTCAATGACCATCAATTCCTAATGATAAATAATGATCCTTTAGAAAATAATTATATAATACCCTTTGATATTCTGGACAATCTTACATTCAATCATGTAAATATAAATGAAGATAGGCATGACAATGAAATAGACCCTGATAATTATTTGGTAAATTCGCTGAACTATAAATTCCCTTCATGTAATTATCTCTTTCCTAATACTCCTCAAGCTCAGCTCCCAGCTCAAAATAGCTTTAACATAATGTGTTATAATATAAATAGTGTACCACTACATTTTGAGGAATTTTCTGAGAACTGTCTGAGTCCTCTTGCATACAATTTTAATGTTATCGGTTTATGTGAAACCAAATTAACCAACGAAATTGAGCAATTGTACACAATTCCTAATTATGAAAAGATTACTAACAACTATACACGCAACAGTGGTGGAGTGGCGATGTTTATAAAAACAGGATATCAATATACCATAAGAAACGATTTAACTTTTCAGTACGATAGCATTGAAACTGTGTTCATTGAAATTCATAATAAGGATTAAAAAATACTGTTGTTGGTATTATATACAGAAGGCCCCATACTGATTTTGGTAGTTTTTTAGATGAATAAACACTATTCTTTCAAAGGTGAGTGAAGAGGATAAACTGTGTTATATTGCAGGTGATTATAACCTTGACTTATTGAAGAGCGCAAATGATAATTGTGTAGACAATTTCATTTCCCTATCTCATTCAATATTGTTCTTTAATTTAATTATTAAACCTACAAGAGTGACGTCAACAACGGCTACTATTATAGACCAACTGTGGTCAAACTATTTCAGCCAGCACATAATGAGTGGCATAGTTTATTCTAGAATAACAGATCACTTTCCAGTATTTGCATGTTTCCATACTAGTACAAAATCATCACTAGAGCAAGCTGAAAAAGAAGAACAAGATATTACCTATAGAAACTACAGTACTGATAACATTAACCAATTTAAAGAAGCAATAGAAGAGGTTTCATGGGAAATAGTTTATAGTTCAAATAACCCCAATGTAATATATAGTAATCTTATGACAATATTTACAGCTTTGTTTAACAAACATTTTCCTATTATTACAAAACGAATTAAGGTAAATCATCTATATAAGCCTTATATAACACCGGAAATACAAGAGATGATCAAAGAAAAAAATAAATTAGCGAAAACATATGCTATAAAACCTATCACGTTTGGAGAGAGATACCGTAGGCTTCGTAATCAAGTAACGACCTCTATACGAACAGCCAAAGGAAACTACCATAAACAAAAGTTGGAAGAAGCTGCTGGTGACGGTAAAAAGGCTTGGAATATAATTAACTCAGTTCTAGGAAGACAAAAATACAGCAAATTAAGTGATACATTTATTCATAACAACAATGATATTAAAGAACCATATGTAATAGCACACCAGTTTAATTAAAGAACCAGATGTAATAGCACACCAGTTTAATTAAAGAACCAGATGTAATAGCACACCAGTTTAATTCATACTTTGTCAAAGTCGGGAAAAATCTAGCTGAAAACATCAGAGTCAAATGTTCCCTTTAATTCATACTTAACTAATCCACAAGCATCAACATTCTTAATGCCTCCAGTTACTACAGAAGAATTACTAAATACAGTTAGCCAACTGCGGGATTCCTCTCCAGGCTGTGATGGGATACCTATGAAAATATTATGAATCGTGATGCCTTCTATGTCACAAGTTGTTTTATACCTCTGTAATATGTCCTTTTTCACGGGTATTTTTCCCGATCATCTTAAAATTGCGAAGGTGTTACCAATATATAAATCTGGGGATAAGACGCTATTTAATAATCACCGGCCCATATCACTTTTACCTGTTATGAGCAAAATATTAGAGAAAGTAATGTATAATAGACTAAATTAATTTTGTTTATCGAACCGTATAATTTCTGATGCCCAGTATGGATTTAGGTGTGGCAAATCAACGGAAACTGCGCTAATAAAATTTAGTAATGACGTACTTGCAGCCTTTGATGATAGACTGTTTAAAATTACTGTATTTTTAGATCTGTCAAAAGCCTTTGACACAGTTGACCACCATATTCTATTAGAGAAACTCAAACATTATGGTATAAGAAATACTACATTCAGGTGGTTTGAATCTTACCTTAAGGACCGTAAAAAATATGTAGAATATAATAATATTAAATCTAATGAACAATCTTTAGCCTTTGGAGTTCCACAGGGGTCCATACTGGGCCCATTATTGTTTATTATATATGTGAATGATTTAATTAACAAAAATGTACTATTTTAAACAATTATGTTTGCAGACGATACAACACTTTATGCCAGTCACAGCAATTTAAATACTCTAGTGCAATCAGTGAATAATGAACTAAATAATGTCTATTGTTGGATGACCGCAAAAAAGCTAACCTTAAATATCGACAAAACAAAATATATTATTCATCACAGAAAAAAGAATGTTCCTTCAAATGTAGATTCCATTAAAATAGGAAATTCAATGTTAATAGAAGAGCAAAATATAAAATGTCTTGGTGTTGTAGTGGATAGGCAATTGACTTGGCAGCCACATATACAAACATTAACAAACAAGATAAATAAACAATGTGGTATATTATATCTAACTCGTAACTGCTTTCCTTCGGAAGTACTTAAACAACTTTACTACTCCTTGGTGTACCCTTACTTTTCATACTGTCACACAGTTTGGGCAACCGCAGGTAAAACTAAGATAGAGAGAGTCAAACTACCGCAAAAGAAAATTATTAGGACAATCACTTTCAAAAGAAAATATGATCACACAAATGAATTATTTAAATCTCTAAGGCTTTTAAAATGGGAAGACATACACATATATTGCACTGCTATCTTTGTTTATAAAGCCATTAATAATTACAATCCCATAAATATATTTAATTTTCGTTTAAATGAAAGATATACCTTAAGAAACACAAGAGATTTAGAAATTCCATTATTGGCATCAAATCAATCTCAAAAATCGATTCATTATCATGGTGTAAAGGTCTGGAATGCACTGCCTCGTCATATTCTGGATAAATCCTCCCTGTCTAGTTTTAAGATGTCCCTCAAATCATTTTTATTGAGTAAATATTAAAACATCCGTCAAATTGTAAGTTACTTTTTTGCTGAGTATGTTTATGTAGTGTAAGTTTATGGGTGCGAATTGAAAGAGTATATATTATATGTATGTAAACATTTAAATTAATTCAGGTTAAATCAAGGTGCCTTAACCCTTCCTACCCGGGCTGCCTTAGATAAGGACAGCGCGGCTGAAGGGCCGCAACCCGGTATGCCTTATGTAAGGCATTTGCTTGAAAGCGTGCTTTAAATTTTGCGCGGGCAAATTTTACTTTGCGGGGGCGATCGTAGCGCCACCAAGCCTCAACTACCACGCTTATCAGTTCCTACGTTGCCGCCATTGAGAGCTACAGCAAAAAAATGAATTCCGACGCGTCCGATACTGTGCAATCTCCCGCGCGTCCCAGTGCTACCCCGCTTGCAACATCTACGCCTCTGCCAACCGAGAAGAAAAGGAAAGTAAGGAAAGTGAAACGTTTGCTAAGTGACAGAGCAATACACCGTGAACTTTTCAACCAGGATTTGAGCAGTGGTGAAAGCTCTGTGGACAAAAACCTCTATATTCAGAGTAGAAGTAGGAGCAAAATTGACGATTTTGTGGGACTTGGTGCTGATGACAATGTTGATTTATTTGAGGGGGGTGATAGTAGTGATGATCCTGATGTGGAAGTGGTGGAGGAAGGTGCTATTGAAGTACCAAGTGTGCTAGAGCCAACCCCTTCGCCTAGTTTCGTAGGTCAGGGTAGGCCTAGCTCTAGCCCTACGCCAGGACCTTCCCCTTTGCCTGCCCGTACGCCCTTGAAAGTGGGTAAATACTTCTATAAACAGTCTTTAGTGAAAAGTGCAGCCAAGAAAGCACGCAGGGAGGCAGAAAAAGTGAGGGAAGGCGTAGATAGTGAGAGTGACGCCGACCCAGGCCTAGCAACCACCCGCATTCCTTTGTCACGACGCCTTGACCCGGGACGCCGGGAGGGCCACCCACAGCCCTCAGCTTCATCTGTCCCTCAAGATGACCAAAGGGCCTCTACATGAGCGCCATTGGCCTCCCGCAGTGTGTTACCACAGGCCCCGCATCGTAGGTCATTATTTCCTGCTGAAAAGTCCCCGGCTAGCCGCAAAAGGAGCCCACCTCCCGAGGCCGAGGCTCCCATTGCTCAACCTCCCGCAGCCCCACGCCGCCGACGCCCGATCTATTCTTCACCCGAGTTGACTCCTGAAGAGGCTGCTGACGACCCCGACATTGCCCCAGATGACCTGACGTCGCCTGAGGAAGAGGAAAACGAAGAGGAAGAGAAAGAGGAAGAGGAAGAGGGAGTCCCGACAAGAAGAGTCAAAGGACCTCGTGGACGTGGTCAGCCTGCCGACGCCGCTGCCCCTGGGCCTGGGCGTGGGCGTGGGCATGCAGGGCGTCCGCCTGGGCATCCACATGGCCAAGGGCGTGTGCCAGGGCGTGTGCCAGGGCGTCCAGGGCGTGTGCCTGCTGCAGCTCCACGTCCTCGTCCTTGACCTGCTGAAATGTTTGTGTGGTCAGATAGGGCGGATTTTGTGCCAGATTTTCCTGCCTTTGACGAGGTACACCAGGGTTCTGGGGTGTCACCAGCATATCCCTGTGGCCCAAATGCCACCCCCAGTGAACTTTTCTGTGGCTTCTACGACAATGAAGTCATGGAATACCTTGTCAAAGAGACAAATCACCGCCAGGGTATCTGTTCAAACTTTTGTGACGCCTCCCGGCGTTAGCAGAATGGTTGCGTGGGTCATTGCAGCTAGCTAGCGCTTGCCAGGATGGGGGGATGGGCTACAGTTGTCCTAGAATGATCTGCTTTATTTCATTAGTGTCGTGTTGCCACAGACAGTCTAGAAATGGTCTTTGTTTTGGTCTGTGACCGCGCCTTATATTTTATATTCACTATAATATAAATGTTGCTTGTGTGGGAGGCGAGCGAGAGAGGGTGAGGGAGTACACCTGGCAGCGGGGTGAGCTATGACGCGGCTCGCTTGGGCGCTGACGGCGTTGGCGGCCGGGTGGTCAACTAGTCCCTTCCCATCGCGGCCTCGTGTTCTTTACCAGCTCAGAGCTTGCCTGACACGCGTATCGCCTACATCCTTTGCAATTCTGTCCCCCATACTCGCCACTTTGCATACTATTTCTCTCTCTCGACTTCTCCTTTCTCATTCTCTAATCTTTATTAAACTCAACATCCCTTCTGGTTTCAGCATAGACGTTCACCGTCGACCAGTCGTATTGTACGCGAAGCTCTCAGATATTTCCATGTATTAGGTTAAGGAGGTATTATGCTTTATTGAGGTTAGAGAGACGGACTTTTCCGTATGTGTCCTCTCTCGGGACGGTTGTAGACCGGTATATGTCTCCCTGGCAAGGTGTTGAGTGATTCTGCTTGGTTATCTAAAGCTAGACTAGGGGTAAGGTTACTGTGTCGTTGTCTCCGATGTGTGCAGTGTTAGCTAAGCCCTGCACGACATCGACAGGTACTGTGGGGGCCTAAGTTGTCTTCGGGTGGGTTTACTTTGCGAGCACAGCGCTGTGGTGTGAGAGGGCCATAGCCTATCCCTCACAACATAGTGCTGCCTCTTTGTGTTGACTTCTGAGGGATCACCAGGATACAGCTAGGTACTAGAGACCTAGATTTATCAAGAGAGCATCCCCGTCATATAACGTAATCTTCATTATACCACCTTCGGACAACGTTAGGCTACGAGCCGCATGCTCACCCATTGTTGACCTGCCTTGATACCCCAGCTAGACTTTATTAACTGAGCAGACACTGGTTAGAGATAAGCCCCCATTATTATATGTATGCAACATTATTATTCACTGCACTTTTGAGCCGAGGTTGTTGTTGAGTTGCACAACCCTAGTAGGCTGTTGCGTTGTGTCACGAAGCATTTCTTTAGTTGTCGAGCATTACTACCTTTGCGCAGTCTTTATTATTCGCCTGCCTATTATTACTATATGTCCTAGTATTTATTGTGACCCGTATTCTGCATTATAATTGTTCAAGATTCTTTACGAACATCTTCCCAGCATCAGACTTATTTCAGAAGTTTCCAGTTGATGTTGCAGGACTAGCATTGCACTTTCTTTAATACAGGAGTGCCAGTTATTTGAGTATCTACCGTAACGTTAATTAATCACGTTAACTATCTTTTCTTTATGTAACATAATCGAGTAATCTTTTACTGTTTGAGAATAGGCTGTTTCATTGAGCGTCAGCCTAGTGTGTGTGCACCAGTTACCGAGTCATAGGATTCCTCTTTGTCCAGGCATGACTCAGGGCGGTAATGGTGTTTTGTTTTCCAGTGTTTAAGGCAGGGGTTGGATCTAGTGTTACCGTTGTTGCATTTTGCCATTATCTAGTCCAATGTTGAAGAGCCCTGTGTCTTTGAGAACCTGGATCGTAACAAATGGCGACCTAGCTCAGGATCTTGTGAACTAAGAGATAATTGCAGGATTGTTGTGGTCATTTGTTTTATTGAGGAATATAGTGGGCACGTTAATTTTTTTTTGGCAAAGTAGTATAGCACTTGAGAGTCTTCAGACAATTTTGGCAAGTGAATAGTGCTACATAAGAGGTTGGGGTACTTCTTTTCTGAATATTGTGGTGAGAAATTTTTGTGAGCATCATGTCTTATACCGGGTCAGAGGAGAATGGAGACACAGTACGTAATGTCGAAACTGAGGAACAGAAGTATGATGAAAGGGTTAATCGGGTGAACTGTGAGGAGGATGCTAGGATATTTTTGCAATGGCCTGTTACTGCCGAGCGGTTGGAGGGTATGGATCGGTACGGTCTTCAATGCCTGGCCACAGCTATCGGTCATACGGTTACTAGCAGCATGACCAAGGATAACTTGATAACGTGTGTACTGGGCAGGGTGACTGGTGAGCGAGATGGGTTGAGTGCTCAGAGCCCTTCGGCCATGCTTCCCCTACACTCGACTCCCAGCCATCCCAGTAGTTTGCCGACCCCGGGTACGCTTCCGCAGTTGGGTGGTGACTGGCAGGGTGGGTTGCCCCTGGGGGGACCACCGGTAATTTCAAACATTGTAGCACCTTCACCTCCTCAAGGGTTAACTCCCGAATTATTGCTTCAGCTCGAATTAGCTAAGATCCAGCAGCAAATAGAATCAGCTAAGATCGAAGAGAGAAAGGCTATCAGGGCATCTGAGATTCAACAGCAACAAAGGGCATGTGAGCTTCAGCAGCAAACCGAGCTAGCAAAAATCCAAGCTGATTTAGAGTTGACTAGGTACTGTGCCGACATGGACGTAGAGAAGTCGCGAGTAGAGACAACGGGACAGCGACTTGGGGCTGGTAACCGTGTTCATGAGCAGTCTCTCTCGGACTTATTGAAACTGGTTCCAGTGTTTGATGAGAGTGGTGTAACAGAATTGTTCACACGCTTCGAGAAGAAGTGCCAGATCCACCAGTGGCCTGGGGAGAAGTGGGCAGCCCTTGTTTCCTCTAGACTTGTGGGCAAGGGACTCAGGGCTTATGATGCATTGCCGATAGAGTCGTGTATTATCTACGAGGAACTCAAGGAGGCTGTCCTGAGAGCATACGAACTACAACCAGAGACGTACAGGTTGAAGTTCCGGGGTGTTACCAAGGGTCGGGAGAGCACCTTTTTGGAACATGCCCAGGAGCTGTCCGATGCTTTTGGGAATTGGCTGAGGTCGGAGAAAGCTACTACGTTTGACGACATTAAACAGTTGGTGCTTTTAGAGCAGTTTTTCAAATGCACGGGCGGCGACCTGACGTTAAACCTGAAATAAAAGCAACCAAAAACTCTACAGGAGGCAGCTGAGATGGCTGACCTCCGGCTATCACTAATTCGTGGGTGCGGGTCTGCCCAGCGTAGTGAGGCAGGTAACAAGGGGCGTGATACCCCACCCCCCCGAGTTAGTGGTATACCTTATGCAAACAAGTACAAGAGCCATGATACCAAGACTGACCACAAGACTAGCACCGTCCCGTTTAAGAAGGGGCCGGGCCCTTCCCAGTACCAAGGGAAGCCCAAAGGGGAGTTGGAGTGTTATCATTGTCATAAAAAGGGGCACT
Organism: Paralithodes platypus; assembly: GCA_032716605.1. Lineage (NCBI taxonomy): Eukaryota > Metazoa > Arthropoda > Malacostraca > Decapoda > Lithodidae > Paralithodes > Paralithodes platypus. Next base: position 2,881,669 of record CM064545.1, read on the forward strand.
TTGCAAGAGTCTGTCCTAGCAAACCACCCACAGCAGCTGTGTCTTTGGCCTGCAACATTGGTGTGTCTCCGAAGTCATCTGAGTTTGCCCGGGGCAGTTCGTCAGAGGCTGAGGCACAGCCAATGCATAAGCACCTGGGAGGCTCGAACCTTGCTCAGGATGTTTTTTGCGACCATAGAGGGCGGGGTTGCGTGATGTGGGCGGGGCGCAAGCATGGAGTAGAGGTCTTGCGTGATACAGGTGCTTCCCAGACTCTGATGAAAAACTTGACTGGCTACCCTATAAACACGGCTCGGGTGGTGGTGGTGCAGGGTATTAATGCAACTCGGTCATACCCGCTGGTGCGGTTGGAGTTGGAGGTGGATGGTGTGGCACGTGAATTGGATGTCGGGATTGTGGAGAAACTGCCAGTGGAGGGCGTCGACCTTCTTCTCGGCAACGACTTTGCAATGCCCGCTTCTGAGGTTCTACCCTTAGTCGTTGCCGAGAGGCCGGCCGACGTGAGTAGGGAAGAGCAAGAGTGGGTCGAGCGGTGCCAGACACAACCCCTGGCATGTGTTGTCACCCGAGCTCAGGCAGCTAAAGTGTCACAGCCTAGTCCTCCGTCTTCAGACCAGCGGAGGAACGATCAACAGGAGGAGGCTAAAGCTGGAGTTGGTTTTTAAGAGTTTTGACTCGGCGGCTCTCCTGGGTGATTCAGTATTAGCACCATTACTTAATTCTGGAGTAGCCCCTGGGCCTTTCATCGAGAGTGACGAGGCTGGGCATGACGAGTCTCCACGACAGCAACGTTATGTACATCGAGAGAGACAGAGGGAGCAGCCCAGTATCGGGGAAGGTCATGCATTGCTCCGGGAGCAGTTAGATTGCTTGGCACCCTCAGATATACGTCGGTTGCAACTAGAGGACCCTGAGCTCCAAACGTGTGCTAATGGAGCTGTAGAGCTCGACGAGGACGGCGATGCACAGCCAGAAGATTTTTTGTATTTAGAAGGCATCCTCTATAGGCGTTTTCAAGACCCTAAACGTAGTTGGCAAGAGGGGTCCGGAGTAGTGGACCAGTTGGTGGTGCCACGGGAGTGCAGGGATAGCCTACTGAGGTTGGCGCATGACATACCACTGGCAGGACATCTAGGGGTGAGAAAAACGGTGGCGGCTTTAGAATTTTTTTTTGGTGGCCGGGGTTGAAGGGGCAGGTGGTAACCTGGATAGCAAGGTGTCATACGTGCCAGAGGGTTGGAAAACCTAACCAAACAATTCCGAGAGCCCCGTTGCACCCCATTCCTGTCAGTGGACCGCCCTTCAGTAAGGTCATCATTGATATGGTCGGACCCCTACCCCCTACTAGTGCCGGTAATAAATTTCTATTAACTATTATGGATGTGGCCACTCGTTATCCTGATGCATATCCAATGAGAAATGGCACAGCGAAAACTGTTGTCCGGAACCTGCTCTTGTATTGCTCGCGGTATGGTTACCCGCAAGAGGCCCGGCCCCTTCTTTACCCGCAAGAGGTGCAATCGGACCAAGGCTCTAATTTTACATCTAATCTGTTCAAACAAACTATGATTCAGCATGGCATCAGCACTGTCGTCTCTTCTGCGTATCACCCGGAGAGTCAAGGGGTGTTGGAGAGGTAGCACGCCACGCTGAAAAGCATGCTTCGATGTTATTGCGCAGAGAACGGAAAGGATTGGGACCTTGGTCTGCCGTATGTTTTGTTCACGGCAAGAGAAGTACCTGGAGAGAGTCTCGGTTTCAGTCCGAATGAGCTTGTTTTCGGGCATCAGGTGAGGGGCCCTCTCCACATGGTGAAGGAGATTTGGGAGGGTACCGCTAAGCCATGTTCTATGTTGAGATACGTCCTCGAGAGCAGAGAGAGAATGCTTAGAAGTCTGGAGCTGGCCGGGCGTAATTTGGTGAGTTCGCAGGCCCGTATGAAGGACAGGTACGATACTAAGGCGAAACTCCGGGAGTTTCAGGTAGGTCAAGAGGTGTTGGTCCTGTTGCCTTTGTAAGGTCATCCTCTGGCTGCCAAGTACGCTGGGCCTTATCGGGTGGTGTCAAAGATCTCCGATCTAGATTACCTCGTTGCCACTCCAGACCGGAAGAAGCGTAACCAACTATGCCACATTAATTTGTTGAAGGAGTATGTGAGGCGCTCACCTGAGTCACTAGCTGTCCCTGTGGTGACCTGCTGCGGTCATGGTGGAGAAGGAGAGGGGGGCAGCAATGACCAGGTGGATGATAACTGGGATTGTCATGTTTCGGCTGATCAGTGGGCGGGGAATTCGAGCCAATGTGCGCATGATGATCTGGCGCACCTGCCGGAGGAACAGCAGGTGGCAGTGCAGCGCCTGTTCGATTCATACCCCACTGTATTTGCCGAGCACCCAGGCCTCACTACTCAAGCGGTGCATGACGTCGATGTAGGAGAGCACCCCCCCTTTAAGTCGATACCTTATCGGGTGCCACCCATTAAACTCCCAGCGCTCAGGGATGAGCTGGAGTATATGCTGGCGAGAGGCTTGATCGAGAAGGGGGCAGTACGGTGGACTTCTGTCACTCTGCAGCCCAAACCTGATGGAAAAGTTCGGTTCTGAATTGACTTTAGGCGGTTGAACGGGTTAACCCCCACCAATGCATATCCTCTTCCCCGGGTGGAAGACAGTGTGGATAAGATCGGGAAAGCAAGGTACTTGACCAAGGTAGACCTCGTCAAAGGCTACTGGCAAGTACCACTGTCTGAGCGGGCTAAAGAGGTGTGCGGGTTTGTGGTGGATGGCAGTACTTACCGTTGCAACGTGATGCCATATGGTCTGAAAAATGCACCGGCCACTTTCCAGAGCTTAATGAACGACATCGTAGCAGACATCCCAAACTGTACTGTCTACCTTGATGACGTGATCATTTATGACAACGATTTCCAAAGTCACTGTGAGCACATAGAAGCCTTATTTAGTCAACTTAGTAAAGCAGGCTTGGTGGTTAATCTGGGCAAGTGTGACTTTGTGCAAGCCACGGTGCAGTATCTGGGGTTTGTGGTTGGGTTAGGGCAGGTGAGGCCGACCCAACAGAAGATACAGGCTATCGACTTGTTCCCCAGGCCGACCACCAAGCGGCAGATCATGAGATTTTTGGGCATGATTGGGTATTACCGCCGCTTTATAAGAGTTTATTCTACTGTGTTAGCTCCTTTGACAGATCTACTAGCTAAAGATAAAAAGTTCCTCTGGGCACCTGAGTGTGAGCAGGCGTTTCGAGTAGTTAAACACCTTTTATGCACTCACCCTATCCTCAGGGGCTGGTGCCGTACTTTTGCAGACAGACGAGGAAGGTCTTGAGCATCCAGTCAGTTTCTTTTCAAAGAAATTTAATTCAGCACAGAAAAACTATTCGGTTGTTGAAAAGGAACTGCTGGCAATCGTGTTAGCGCTCAGACACTTTGAGGTCTATGTTCCTGCCTATGGGCCAGTCGTGGTAGTGTATACCGACCACCACCCGCTTAAATTCCTCAATCAATTCCACAACCGGAATATGAGGCTGACCAGATGGTCACTAATGTTGCAAGAGTACAACTTAGACATTCGCCATATTGCCGGTTGTGAGAATGTGATTGCGGACTGTTTGTCGCGGGTGGAGGATCCGGGGTAGGCTACCACAGTATGTTGGTATAGCCTCCTGTCTTGGCTCGCGTGTGTAGCATCAGCGTAGGGTCGCAGGGCAGGAGTTGTTGGCTTTGATTAGAAGAAAATTAGGCTACATCTATAGTAGCCGCCAAAAACAACATTAAAATAAAATATGAAAAATTAAATAAAAACTCTTTCTTTTTTATACTTAATTTTAAGATAATATTGTAGCTGAGTACTGAGTGCAGATGATTTTCCCTCAGTAGGCTGTGCTTCTTAAAGTTCGCTCTGGGAGCATAATGTTATGAATTAATGTATTATATTTGGGAAGGGTGATAAGATTTTTTTATATATAAATGTTGTTGTATTTTTTTTGAGGAGACTGAGCTTGCATTCCATGAGTGGCAGAGTGGTTAGGAGTGGCAGATTCTAGCGACATTCTGCCTGTTCAGATATGGGCTCATGGTTGAGTGTCCCATATCTTGGGGGGGGTGTGACGCCTCCCGGCGTTAGCAGAATGGTTGCGTGGGGCATTGCAGCTCGCTAGCGCTCGCCAGGATGGGGGGATGGGCTACAGTTGTCCTAGAATGATCTGCTTTATTTAATTAGTGTCGTGTTGCCACAGACAGTCTAGAAATGGTCTTTGTTTTGGTCTGTGACCGCGCCTTATATTTTATATTCGCTATAATATAAATGTTGCTTGTGTGGGAGGCGAGCGAGAGAGGGTGAGGGAGTACACCTGGCAGCGGAGTGAGCTATGACGCGGCTCGCTTGGGCGCTGACGGAGTTGGCGGCCGGGTGGTCAACTAGTCCCTTCCCATCGCGGCCTCGTGTTCTTTACCAGCTCAGAGGTTGCCTGACACGCGTATCGCCTACATCCATTGCAATTCTGTCCCCCATACTCGCCACTTTGCATACTATTTCTCTCTCTCGACTTCTCCTTCTCATTCTCTAATCTTTATTAAACTCAACATCCCTTCTGGTTTCAGCATAGACGTTCACCGTCGACCAGTCGTATTGTACGCGAAGCTCTCAGATATTTCCATGTATTAGGTTAAGGAGGTATTATGGTTTATTGAGGTTAGAGAGACGGACTTTTCCGTATGTGTCCTCTCTCGGGAAGGTTGTAGACCGGTATATGTCTCCCTGGCAAGGTGTTGAGTGATTCTGCTTGGTTATCTAAAGCTAGACTAGGGGTAAGGTTACTGTGTCGTTGTCTCCGATGTGTGCAGTGTTAGCTAAGACCTGCACGACATCGACAGGTACTGTGGGAGCCTAAGTTGTCTTCGGGTGGGTTTACTTTGCGAGCACAGCGCTGTGGTGTGAGAGGGCCATAGCCTATCCCTCACAACATAGTGCTGCCTCTTTGTGTTGACTTCTGAGGGATCGCCAGGATAGAGCTAGGTACTAGAGACCTAGATTTATCAAGAGAGCATCCCCATCATATAACGTATTCTTCATTATACCACCTTCGGACAACGTTAGGCTACGAGCCGCATGCTCACCCATTGTTGCCCTGCCTTGATACCCCCAGCTAGACTTTATTAACTGAGCAGACACTGGTTAGAGATAAGCCCCCATTATTATATGTATGCAACATTATTATTCACTGCACTTTTGAGCCGAGGTTGTTGTTGAGTTGCACAACCCTAGTAGGCTGTTGCGTTGTGTCACGAAGCATTTCTTTAGTTGTCGAGCATTACTACCTTTGCGCAGTCTTTATTATTCGCCTGCCTATTATTACTATATGTCCTAGCATTTATTGTGACCCATATTCTGCATTATAATTGTTCAAGATTCTTACGAACATCTTCCCAGCATCAGACTTATTTCAGAAGTTTCCAGTTGATGTTGCAGGACTAGCATTGCACTTTCTTTAATACAGGAGTGCCAGTTATTTGAGTATCTACCGTAACGTTAATTAATCACGTTAACTATCTTTTCTTTATGTAACATAATCGAGTAATCTTTTACTGTTTGAGAATAGGCTGTTTCATTGAGCGTCAGCCTAGTGTGTGTGCACCAGTTACCGAGTCATAGGATTCCTCGTTGTCCAGGCACGACTCAGGGCGGTAATGGTGTTTTGTTTTCCAGTGTTTTAACACCTTACGAGCGGCCTATGCGGTTTATTTATGTGTACCGCACAGCGGGGTGTTTTTAGCCAAAATAGGGCTGTTTACGTGATCATTTTCATGCCTAAATAAGACCCAGAACGTAAAACAAGTACCTATCCCTGAAAGGGCATAAACAGAGCTTTCGAATGACACCATAACGATCCTTGTATGATGGATAGTTTTCTTGCAATAACCGTGCAACGCGAGTGCAAAAAGCAGGTATTCGGTACTTTCAGTACATAATTGAGTATGTAGCGAGTGAGAGAGGGAGGAGGGAGCTGAGATTTGTGTCAGTAGGTTCGCCGCGGTGGTCTGGAGCAGTCATACGCTCGCTAGTCTCCTGCCACCACTTGTCTCTCTCTCTCTCAGCCACATTACGTGCTGAAATTGCCACTCGAGTTATGTCGAGCGCCGCCACATAGTCCAGCTTTTTTTAACTCGACTTATGTTGCTCGCCGCTAATTAAGGGTTAAGGCAGGGGTTGGATCTAGTGTTACCGTTATTGCATTTTGCCATTATCTAGTCCAATGTTGAAGAGCCCTGTGTCTTTGAGAACCTGGATCGTAACACTTTCTTGGCAGGAAGACAAGTGCAAAGATGGTGGCATGGAGAGCTCTCACTGTGGCAGAATGATATGTGTTCTTGGCACTCACAATGCTGATGACACACATAAAGAAGCACGTTCTGGCCGACTACTGGATAACTAGCGACCTCACAACGACTCCAGCATTTGGCAAATTCATGTCAAGGGATAGGTACTTCGACATCCTCTCATATTTCCACCTGACAAATAACATGCATGTCCACGAGCCCGACACACTCTGGAAGATCAGGCAACTGTATGACATGATACATCATCGGTTTTCCACCTACCTGATTCCATTTCAGAAGCTGTGCATCGACGAGTCTCTGGTCCTGTTCCGTGGTAGGCTGCACTTCCGACAGTATATCCCGTCAAAGAGACACCGCTTCAGCATCAAGCTCTTCGTCCTCTGCGACTGCAAGACGGGATATGTGCTCGACTTTATAGTCTACAGCGGCAAGGGTGGTGAGGTGGAGATTGACCCCCTCATTGGTTTTGGCGGCGCTGTGGTAAAGAGGATGATGGAGAGGTACTTCCATGACAACCACGTCCTCTATACCGACAATTATTACACGTCGCCTATCCTCGCCAAGTACCTCCATGACCGCAAGACCGGAACTGTCGGCACCAGTGAAGGGGAAGAGGAAGGGCATGCCAGCCTACCCAACAAAAACTAAGAAGACGGACATATTCCATAAGAAGAGTGGCCCCATCCTCTCCATCCACTGGCATGACCAGCGCAAGGTCAACCTCCTCACCACATGCCACAAAGCAGAGATGGTCCCCACAGGGAAGGTGGACCGAAAAACTAAGAACCCTATCACAAAACCAGCTGCTGTTCTGGACTATAACCTCAACATGCGCCTCGTCGACAAGTCCGACATGCAGATGGGCTTCATAGACTGCCTGTGAACATCTTGCAGGTGGTACAAGAAGTTTGTCCTGCATACAGTAGATATGTCTGTCCTCAACGCGTACAACATCTACCGTTTGAGGTGTCCAGTCATCAAGTACAAGAGCCTGCGGACCTTCCAAAAGCAGCTGATACATGAGCTCCTGGTAAAACATGCGGGTACACCAGGGAGGCCACTACAAGGACCAGGCATGATGGACAGAATAGGGTGTGCCGACTTCATCAGAAAGCACCAGCTCGTCGCTCTTCCTTTCCAGGGTCCTAACAGCCGAATAAGGATGCAGAAGAGGTGCTATGTGTGCACCCGCACAACTCGACGTCCAAGCAAACCCACAAAAACCACTTGGCAATGCCTTGAGTGTCAGGTGGGACTGTGAGCCGGCACCTGCTTCAATGATTTCCACACTCTGGCAAACTATTGAAGTGTAAGTGACAGTGATAGTGACACTCAATAATAATATAACTAAGTATAAGTGAAAGAGACACATAAGTAATAATAAATGCCTTCAGAACAATATGAACAAGTGAAAGTGACACTAAAATATATATTCCTAACAATAAAGAAGTGAAAATTACACTATCAATTACCATAGTCCAGTATAAATAATCATAACTACTATAATAATGACTATAAAACTAAGTCTAAGTGAAAGAGACACACATAAGTAATAATAAGTGCCTTCAGAACAATATGAACAAGTGAAAGTGACACTAAAATATATATTCCTAACAATAAAGAAGTGAAAATGACACTATCAATTACCATAGTCCAGTATAAATAATCATAACTACTATTATAATAACAATAAAACTAAGTATAAGTGACAGAGACACAACTTACTTCAGAAAAATATATTTATTGAGTGAAAATATCATAATAACAATAATATATGGCATAATAAACAATAAAACACTAAAAAATCGCTTCCCGCCATAATTCAAGGTAGAGCGACGAGTCAAAACGTTCGTCGCGGCCCAGGCTACGACGAACGTTTTGACTCGTCGCTCTACCTTGAATTATGGCGGGAAGCGATTTTTTAGTGTTTTATTGTTTATTATGCCATATATTATTGTTATTATGATATTTTCACTCAATAAATATATTTTTCTGAAGTAAGTTGTGTCTCTGTCACTTATACTTATACGTATTCGCTCAATGAGGTGAGCGTTCGGACGCGGCGAGGTAAATATGCGGCAAAAGTTACCTTCACTTCCATCACCATAACTCCTGAACTACTTGAGCTAGAAAGCTCTACTCAATGCCATTCTACGCGGGAAGGTAAGGCGCCCATTTTGACATATGTTTGATTATTGTAGGTAGTATATTAAGCGAGATTAGCCTTAGTTTACTTTTGTTGTGTTTTCAGCCAGATCGCCCGGATACAGCCCCCGTCATTAACCCTTAATTAGCGGCGAGCAACATAAGTCGAGTTAAATAAAGCTGGACTATGTGGCGGTGCTCGACATAGGTCGAGTGGCAATTTCAGCACGTAATGTTGCTGAGAGAGAGAGACAAGTGGTGGCAGGAGAGTAGCGAGCGTATGACTGCTCCAGACCACCGCGGCGAACCTACTGACACGAATCTCACCTCCCTCCTACCTCTCTCACTCGCTATATAAGGAATTGTATGGGGAAAGTGCCTAATTACATGCTTTTTGCACTCGCGTTGCACGGTTATTGCAAGAAAACTAGCCATCATAAAAGGATCGTTATGGTGTCATTCGAAAGCTCTGTTTATGCCCTTTCAGGGATAGATACTTGTTTTACGTTCTGGGTCTTATTTAGGCATGAAAATTATCACGTAAACAGCCCTATTTTGGCTAAAAACACCCCGCTGGGCGGTACATATAAATAAACCGCATAGGCCGCTCTTAAGGTGTTAAGAAAGGCTGCCCGGGTAGGAAGGGTTAAAGAGAGTTTTCTCTCATAAGGCTTAGCCAGTTGACTTCCATGTATTTAAATTTTGAACTTATTGTATATCTGAAGGCTAAATAAATATATTTGAATTTGAATTTGAACCACACTCCTAAACGACCACACACATAAACGACCACACACATAAACGACCACACACATAAATGACCAAACACATAAACGACCACACACATAAACGACCACACATAAACGACCACACTCCTAAATGACCACACTCCTAAACGACCATACACAAAAACGACCACACACAAAAACGACCACACGCATAAACGACCACACACATAAACGACCACACTCCTAAACGACCACACACATAAACGACCACACACATAAACGACCACACTCCTAAACGACCACACACATAAACGACCACACACATAAACGACCACACTCCTAAGCGGCCACACTTCTCAACGACCACACTCTTAAATGGCCACACTCTTAAATGACCACACTCCTAGACGACCACACTCCAAAGCGACCACACTCCTAAACAACCATCCTCCTAAACGACCACGCTCCAAAGCGGCCACACTCCTATACTACCACACTCCTAAACGACCACACTCCAAACCGGCCACACTCCAAAGTGGCCACACTTCTAAACTACCACTCTCCTAAGCGACCATACTCCTAAACGACCACACTCAAAAAGTGACCACATTCCTAAACAACCAGACTCCAAAGCGGCCACACTCCTAAGCAGCCACAACCCTTTACGGGCATTCTCTTAAAGGGCCAAGTACACTACTCTAAATCCCATACTTCATCCAAAGCTATAATAATCCGTTTAGTAACATCCAACATAATACTAAGAAGACGTTTATCGTAGACACTGACAAATATCAAATTTGTAAAATATAGTTAGTTACGATATATAAAATATTGGTGTATTATTATGGACAATACTAATACATATTTTCATACCTCATTTCAACTCAATGGGCGTTTGGACTTAAGCAACCTCCCCTGTGAACAGGTATCAGTTAAATAATCGAGTGAGTTGCCTAGGCATATGGGAGGATATGAAGGCGATTAATTCGGGGCCACCCCCAGCGGAGTTTGGCAGTATATAGATAGATGGATTTTTACTCATATTTTTTGACAGTGTACCAAGAGAGAGAGAGAGACGCATACTAATTATATCCTCTTGATTTGTTTTTTCCTGTTCCATGTGAGTGAGGGAGACAAAAGGCAGAACTGCCTGTAGCGAGTGCTTCCCCCATAGTTGAAAGAGAGATAGGGCCAAAATCAAGGGATGTTCTAGCCAAAATGCCTGGACACACGGAGTTTGAAGCAATTTAAGTCATAAGAGGAGGGAAAGACTGATTCTGGTAGAGTTACAGTACATTTCACGCTAACATCAACACTCACACAAAGACACACACATACACTGAACACTAACACATATATACACACACACACACACACACACAAACACGCTGAAACTACTAGCACAACACACAGTAATGAGAGAGAGAAAAAGTAAATATATCACTTTTGTTTTCCTCAACCCTAAAAACAAATATAATCCTAAGACCAAATGTTTCTGTCAGATAATTATGTACCTCTCTTATTATATGCTTCTTTCAGACCAAAAGTTTATCTCCTATCAAACATAACTCTCAGACCAATTGTTTATCTCAACCAAATGTTTCTCTCAGACCAAAAGTTTCTCTCAGACCAAATGTTATTATCAGACCAAATGTTTCTCTCAGACCAAATGTTTCCTTCAGACCAAATGTTTCTCTCAGACCAATTGTTTCTTTCAGACCAAATGTTTCCCTCAGATATAATGTTTCTCTCAGACCAAATGGTTCTCTCAGACCAAATGTTTCTCTCAGACCAAATGTTTCTCTCAGACCAATTGTTTCTTTCAGACCAAATGTTTCCCTCAGATATAATGTTTCTCTCAGACCAAATGGTTCTCTCGGACCAAATGATTCTCTCGGACCAAATGTTTCTCTCAGACCAAATATTATTATCAGACCAAATATTTCCCTCAGACCTAATGTTTCTCTCAGACCAAATGTTTCTCTCAGACCAAATGTTTCTCTCAGATCATATGTCACTCTTGGTTCCTATTTCTCTCAGACCAAATTATTTTCTTAGACCAAATGTTTCTCTCAGACCAAATGATTCCCTCATATCATGTGTCACTCTGTTTCCCTTAAACCAAAGGTTTCTCTCAGACCAAATGATTCCCTCATATCATGTGTCACTCTGTTTCCCTTAAACCAAAGGTTTCTCTCAGACCAAATGATTCCCTCATATCATGTGTCACTCTGTTTCCCTTAAACCAAAGGTTTCTCTCAGACCAAATGATTCCCCTCATATCATGTGTCACTCTGTTTCCCTTAAACCAAAGGTTTCTCTCAGACCAAATGATTCCCTCATATCATGTGTCACTCTGTTTCCCTTAAACCAAAGGTTTCTCTCAGACCAAATGATTCCCTCATATCATGTGTCACTCTGTTGTCCCTTAAACCAAAGGTTTCTCTCAGACCAAATGATTCCCTCATATCATGTGTCACTCTGTTTCCCCTGTTTCCCTTAAACCAAAGGTTTCTCTCAGACCAAATGATTCCCTCATATCATGTGTCACTCTGTTTCCTTAAACCAAAGGTTTCTCTCAGACCAATGATTCCCTCATATCATGTGTCACTCTGTTTCCCTTAAACCAAAGGTTTCTCTCAGACCAATGATTCCCTCATATCATGTGTCACTCTGTTTCCCTTAAACCAAAGTTTCTCTCAGACCAATGATTCCCTCATATCATGTGTCACTCTGTTTCCCTTAAACCAAAGGTTTCTCTCAGACCAATGATTCCCTCATTCATGTGTCACTCTGTTTCCCTTAAACCAAAGGTTTCTCTCAGACCAAATGATTCCCTCATATCATGTGTCACTCTGTTTCCCTTAAACCAAAGGTTTCTCTCAGACCAAATGATTCCCTCATATCATGTGTCACTCTGTTTCCCTTAAACCAAAGGTTTCTCTCAGACCAATTGTGTCTCCCAGACCTACAGTTCCTGTTAGACCGATTTTCCCCTCAGACCAAATGTATATCCCCTTACAATTGGTTTCCATGACTTTTCCATGTTGTTTATTTCGGCCTCGCTTCCACTCGCAGATTTACTGATATTGGCTTTTTGGAAGTTCAGAAAAGTCACGGAAGGGCAATTGCGGAAATATCAGCCATCACTAATGTTTCCCTCCATCGAAGACGAAGACCTGTGAACTGTTAACTTGTTGTTGTTGTCGTGGTGGTGGCTGTTGTTGTTGTAATAGTAATAGTAGTCGTTCCCTAGGCTGCCTGGGGTATCAGGGGTTGGCAGTGGATAAGGCAACACTGATTTTGAGCCGTATTTTGGAACATCTGAACTGTAATTGATCCTGGGATAATTATGACCACCAAATGCCTGACACTTGCAAGCTAACACTGCATACCTACCCCTGGGAAACCCACATTTATCAACAACTATTATATTCTGCCACCTTAACTCCTTAAGGATTATGACGCGTTCTGGCAGTTTATTATAAGGCAATTTTATTCAGATTAGGAAGACGTGGGAGCTAGAGTACAAAGTATAATGGAGTACAAAGGAAATCAAGCAACAGCAGATCCAGCGACCTGCTGGACCTGCAGGGCAGCTGCAGGGCAGCTGCTTGCCCTCCAAAACACTGATGGTCAAGTGTCCAAATAGTGGCTTAGAGTGGTTAAGGAAAAATGGAAAGGGAAGACTGCCCTGGGAAAAATTTCCGTGGCAGGATTAGATGTTAGTAGGGGACAGTTGTTAGTATTATAATTGAGGGGAAAACAAAAATAAATCGCGGATTTAGGGAGAGGTGTTTGTCTAGGACTAGGCGATGTTTAAAGGAATCAACATTACTGCAGTCTATAACATCTCGGGGAAGCCTATTCCACTAGTTCACGACTCGATTGAAGAAGAAATTCTTAGACTCATGTGAGTTAAAAAGATTCACCAATAAGTTTGAAACCGTTCCCTGCGTGTAATTTGATTGGTCGATAGTGAACTATTTATTGCAGTTGATAATTATTGTCGATGCCTTTGATGATTTTGAACACTTGAATTAAGTCGCCTCTTAATCTGCACTGGGTTAAAGGAAAAAAATATAATTCTCCATGGTTTCTTCTTTATGCAAGGTATCATTTTGGTAACTCTACGTTGAACTCGTTCTAGCTTGTCTATATCTTTTTGGTAGTAAGGGCACCACGATTGAACGCAATATTCCAGAAGAGAGGGAACTGAGGAATTGTAAATAATTAGGATTACATTTATGGGTTTATGCTCAAATGACCTGCCTATAAAACCAATTATTTTGGTTGCTTTCTTAACAACTTCTGAACATTGTTGACTCGGATTTAGGTTACTCGATATTGTTACTCACAAATCAGTTTTTCTGTCTACACTCGTAAGCTGGGTGCCTTTCATTGAATAGCTTGCTTTCTCATTTCAGTTTCCGATATTGAGTACGTAACATTTATCCGCATTGAAACACATTTGCCAAATTTGAGCCCAATGTGACAACTTATCAAGATTATGTTACATATTTTCAACATTTTCATTTGAGAGTACGCTATTTGCAATTGTTGTATCGTCAACAAACTTTGAGATTGTACAGGTGAGACCCTCATCAATGTCATAAAAGTAAATTAGGAAGAGAACTGGCTCAAGTACCGATCCCTGGGGTAGCCCGCTACATACATTGATTCATTTAGATGCTTTACGGTTGATGACTAGGCCTAATCTTTGCTTTCTGTCACTGAACCAGTTTTCTATCCATTTCAACACACCGTCTTGTATTCCATGTCCTTTTAGTTTTATCAATACACTTTTATGGGGAACTTTGTCAAAGGTCTTTTCAAAATCAAGGTATATAATGTCTACAGCTTTACTCTTATCATCAAAGTTGAGGAAATCGTGGAAGAAGTCTAAGAGGTGTGTTAACCAGGAGAGTGTTTTACATAAACCGTGTTAGGTATCTTTAATTATGTTGTTTTCCTATAAGTGATTTACAAGTTTGTCTTTTGTGAGTGTTTCTAGCATTTTACATACAACTGAGGTTAAGCCTATTGGACGATAGTTACTAGATAAGGATTTGCTGCCTTTTTTTAATATCGGTGTTACCTTGGCGAGCTTCCAATGATCAGGCATAATCCCAGACTGTAAGGATTTATTGAAGAGTAATGTCATTGGTTTGGAGAGCTCATACTTAGCTTCCTTTAGACCTGTAGGCGAGATAGTATCAGGTCCAGGCGATTTATTTACCTTGAATTTAAACATTTAAACATTTATTTCTCTGTTGTAAAAAAATATGCAAAGAAGTTGTTGAGGGCGTTACTCATTTTTGCTTCATCTTTAGTGTAATCTCCTTTCTCATCGACTAACGGTCCAATCGTTGAAGTCACTATTTTCTCCTTGCTGATGTAACTATAAATTGATTTTGAGTTTGGTTTACTTTAATTTGCAACATGTAAATCTAGCGTGTTTTTACTTTGTTTGATTAACTGTTTTGCTTTGCGTTGTAGATCTACTAATATCACTATATTTTCATGGGTATCAAAGATTTGTAATCTATCATGAGCATTTTTGTTAGCAAGCAGACAATCCGCAATGTCTTTATTCCACCACTTGGGCCTATTATTATGTACTGATCTTCGTTGTTTTCATGATATACACTCATGTACTGCATTCGAGTAAGTGGAGGAGAAAAATCTCCATGATTGGTTTATATCATCATTGTTAATCATAGAACTCCAATCGATTTCCTTAAGCATTGCTCTAAGTTTACGGAAGTTGCTCTCTTGAAATTTGGGACCATCTCTTTGCTGGTACTTTAGTTTTTGTTTTGTTTTGTTCACCCATATGTGGGTCTAAGGGGAGAAAGGGAAGAGAGAGGGGTGGGGGAGGAAGGAGAAAGGTGGAAACATGAAGGAAAATATAAGAGTGAAAGTTGGCGGGCAGACCATCTTGATATGTTGTTTTTGTGGTGGGTATTTTATTCTGTGTGCAAGTGGTGTAGTCTAGTTTGTGTGTTTGTTATGTTCCTGCTGCCCCCAGATACGTAGGAGAGTGGGGCAGCAGGAACATTTGTCAGCCAGAGTGGACAGAAGGGTGCTGAGCTGGTATGGTCATGTTGAACGAATGGGAGATGAAAGGTTTACAAAGAGAATATGTGAGTCAGACATAAGGGGAGATAAAAGGGCAGGAAGACCCCCATTGAGATGGAGAGACTGTGTAAGAAAAGCTTTGGATGATAGACGAATGACTATAGATCAGCCAGGGGAAGTGGTGGTGGACAGGAGTGAATGGAGAATGCTTGTGAATAGTTGAGTGAACACGTGGTCATTTTGGGGAGGGGGGAGGGCGCAAGTTGGAATAGATAATAGTCCATCAGGCGCCTGGCCCGGGGAGACGATTAATATGAAGGGTGCGCCTGGAAGTGTGGTGGGCGGGCTTGTGGCTTCGGCTCCGCTGCATGTTTGCCTGCCGAGATCGGAACCTCTCCGTCGGGGGCCGGGGGAGTGCTTGAGCGACCTGGGTGACCCTGTTCTCTGGGTCTTCTCCTGGGTGACCTAGATGTGTGTGAATTTGTGATTTTGTCTATGTTTGTTCGTTGTTTTATGTTGTTTCTGTGTTTTCCCTGTTCTTGCTCTGTCTTGAGTCGGCCACCCCCAAGAAAAAAGGAAAAAAAATATAATAAAATATAATAAAAATAGAATAAAATAGAAAATAAAAAAAAATTAAAATTAAAAGTGGGGATTGGGCCTGAGCATATAGATATATAGATAACATCTATTTGTGTTTGTATTCTTTATTTTATTAAATGTTGTTATTTGTGCATAGTTGAGTTAAATACTTTTTCTAGGTTTGATATTAATTTACTGGTTGTTTTTATTAAGACCCTTGCCTATTAATCTAGAGGATACAAGTGCTGCCCATTTATTCTCTGGCCACTGGTGTTCCTGGCACTTCTTCTCAAAGCGTGCGAAAAATTCTGTTGCACCACTCTCATCAAACACCAGAACCAGTTTCAATAAGTGCGAGAGATTGATCATGAGCACGGTTACCAGCCCCAAGTCGCTGTCCCGTTGTCTCTACTCGCGACTTCTCTACGTCCCTGTCGGCACAGTACCTAGTCGACTCAGCTTTGATTTTTGCTAGCTCTATTTGCTGGTGACTTTTTCTCTCTTCTATCTTGGCTAACTCTATTTGCTGCTGATGCTGAAGCTTAGCTAATTCGAGCTGAAACAATAATTCTGGAGTAAACCCTTGAGGTGAAGGTGTTACAATGTTTGAAATTACCGGTGGTCCCCCCAGGGGCAACCCACCCTGCCAGTCACCACCCAACTGTGGACGCGTACTCGGGGTCGGCACACTACTGGGATGGCTGGGAGTTGAGTGTAGGGGAAGCATGGCCGAAGGTCTCTGAGCACTCAACCCATCTCGCTCACCAGTCACCCTGCCCAGTACACACGTTATCAAGTTATCCCTGGTCATGCTGCTAGTACCCGCATGACCGATAGCTGTGGCCAGGCATTGAAGACCGTACCGATCCATACCCTCCAACCGCTCGGCAGTAACAGGCCATTGCAAAAATATCCTAGCATCCTCCTCACAGTTCACCTGATTAACTAACTAATTAACTAATTAAAAAACTCCTCCAACCAATTCCCAAGAGGCGAGCCAGCCGTGACGTCATCAAGCATGGCAAAAAACACTGCGCGCCTCCCCACACTCTGTTCTTCTCTCTCTCTCTCTCTCTCAAATCCTATCATTACTACTTAATGGTAAAACATATACTTTGCAATTAAATATATAAATCCCTGACATGGGCGAAAACAAAGAGCCTTTCTGGACTGCCCATGACACGAGCTTTCATATGAAATAAAGCACACAATAATACATCAACTGTAGCCACATCCACTGCCCTGGCGATCCTAGCGAGTCACTGTAGGACAAGCCATGCGGTTCTAACGGAGTGGTTAACGTCACCCCCCCCCCCAATATTTTTCTCAGAGGCCCAAGGCTCACAACAATCCTGATTGTTAGAACCCATGCTACATCTCTACTTCCCATCACCCAGCGGCAGCAAAATATCTGGCACAGTTCTCAACAAAACATTTTACAAAATTATAACCCTCCCCAACACAATAGGTTAAATCATATGTAGTTATGCTCCTCAAGAGCGAGCTTCTCTAGCCCAGCATTCTGAGAGGAGTGCAACTCAGAATTACTGCTACAACACACTGAAAAAATTCAACTATCAAAGAAAGAGTTTTTTATTTGACTTTTAAGTTTTTAACTTGTTTATTTCGGCTGCACTACAGGGGCAAGCCTAGTTTTTTCTTCTATACCAAACGCTCAACTCCTGCTTTACGACCCAATACGCTGGGCTACAACCGCGAGCCAACAAGCACCAAGCGCAAAATACTATTCAAACTAAAGCAGGAGGCTACCCGTGTGTCAATCTACCCAGGATCATATACCCTTGAACGACCATCTGCAACCACGTTGTCACAACCGGCAATATGGCGTATGTCCAGGTTATATACCAGTAACCTTAGTGACCACCTGGTCAGCCTCATATTCCGATTGTGAAACTGGTCCAAGAACTTGAGAGGGTGATGAGTGTAAACTACAACGACCGGACCATAGGCTGGAACATAGGCCTCGAAATGCCCAAGCACAACAGCCAGTAGCTCCTTCTCAACAACAGAGCAGCTCCCCTGGGCTGAATTGAAATTCTCCGAGCAGAAACTAACAGGATGCATCATCGTCCTCTTGCATAAGGACGGCACCAGCCCCCACACCACTAGCATCCGTTGCTAGTTGGAAAGGTAGGCTAAAGTCAGGGGCCCTGAGGATCGGGTGAGTGCACAACAGGTGTTTTACTACTCTAAACGCCTTCTCACACTCAGGCGCCCATTTGACTTTCTTATCCTTCCAGTTATCCTCCACCTGAGCTTGACTGTCCCATTCTCCTTCTCCACCTTGACTGCAAAATGTCATCACAGGCACAGCGAGAGGCTCAGGGGGGTGCCTCACATACTCCTTCATGAGATTAACGTGATATAACTGATTGCGCTTACGTCTGTCTGGAGCGGCCACCAAGCAATCCAGGTCCGATAGCCTCTCAACCACCCTATAAGGACCAGTGTACTTCGCGGATAAGGGATGACCTACAAGGGGCAGTAGAATCAACACCTCCTGACCCACGTGAAACTCCCTGAGTTTAACCTTGAGGTCGTACCTGTCCTTCATGAGGGCCTGAGAGCTAGTCAAATTACGGCCAGCCAACTCCAGACTGCGCAACATCCGTTCTCGACTGTCGAGGACATAATTGAGCATAGAACAAGATTTTTCTGCGCCCTCCCATATTTCTTTAACCATATGGAGAGGCCCTCTGACACGGTGTCCAAAGACGAGCTCATTAGGGCTGAATCCCAAACTTTCCCCAGGTACCTCCCGTGCAGCAAATAAAACATATGGCAGGCCAAGATCCCAACCTTTCCCACTCTCAAAGCAACAACAACGAAGCACAGATTTTAAGGCTGAGTGCCATCGCTCTAACACACCGTGGCTCTCCGGATGATACGCAGATGACACAACCGTAACAATCCCATGCTGCTGCACTGCTTGAACAAAGAGGTTAGAAGTGAAGTTGGATCCTTGGTCTGACTGAATGCCCTGCGGGTAACCATACCGGGAAAAATACACTCGCAAGCTTCTGACCACCGTCTTCGCTGACCCATTTCTCATAGGGTACGTGTCAGGATACCTTGTTGCTACATCTCCCGACTGTGCATCACTGTCCTCCTCCAACTCGACAGCACCGGTACCACATTCAAGAACCTCCGGGTCTTCTAATTGCAATTTACGAGTGTCCGAAGGAGCAAGCTTATCTAAGTGTTTGCGAAACAACTCGTGCCCCCCTCCTACATTGAATTTAGCCTCCCGTTGCTCTCTCTCTGTGTATCGTTGCTGTCTCTTCGTCTTTTTAAGCCTATCCTCTGCCTTCATAGTAACAGTTAATGGGTCTTCTCCAGACTCGAAAATCGGTCCTAATAATGAGTCCCCGAGAATGTCCGTTGATACTAAACTCTCAACCGCATCAACTTTCAACCCCTTCTCGGTACCTTTCCTCCGCTTGTCTAAAGACTGTTGACCAGAATGTGACTCCCTGGATGCAAGAGATCTGGTGACAACACACGCCATAGGTTGCACCGGACACTTCTCAACCCACTCCTGCTCCTCCCTACTGACGTCGGCCGGCTTCTCGGCAACGACTAAGGGTGGAGCCTCAGAAGTAGGCCCCGCAAAGTCGTTGCCGAGAAGGAGGTCGACGTCCCCAACAGGTAACTTCTCCACAATTCCTACATCCAGGTCATGAGTCACACCATCAACTTCCATCTTCATTCTTACAAGCGGGTATGACCTTGTTGCATTAACTCCCTGAACCACAACCACCTGCGCCGTATTTACAGGTTTACCAGTGAAATTCCTCAACAATGTTTGCGATGCCCCAGTGTCACGCAAAATTCTCACCTCATGTCTTCTACCCCCCCACTCCACACAACCGAGTCCCCTGTGGTCACTAAAGGCATCACGGACAGGAAATAAGCCTTCCGGATCCTTCTGCACTGGCAGTGTATTTACCTCGGAAGAATTGCCTCTAACAAACTCCGATGTCCTCTTGCACACTCCAATGCCGTGAGCAAAAGACACGGCTGCCGGAGGAGGTCGACTAGGGCACTCATTTGCTTTATGATCCTGCTGGTGGCACTTAAAACACATAAATTTCGGTTTCGGCTTATACTGTGATGTAAAAGGCCCCTGACTTTTCTTATACGGCGTGGTGTCAGGCTTGGATTCAGTTTTAGTTTCATTGCTCTTTTGTTTAAATGTGTCATTGCTACGGGGAGGGGGAGGATAACGGTCCTTAGCACTTGCATCGTACTTTTGTGAGGACCCACAACCCCGAATCAATGACAGCCGTCGATCAGCCATTGCTGCTGCTTCGACTAGAGTTCTTGGGTTTTTCTCCTTTAAGTTCAAAGTTAGATCACCGCCCGTGCTCTTAAAGAACTGCTCCAACATCATTAACTGCTTAATTCCATCAAATGTTGTTACCTTCTCAGATCGGAGCCAGTTCCCCATAGCATCGGAAAAGTCCCGGCCGTGTTCCAAAAAGGTGCTATCTCTTCCCTTGGTTACACCCCGGAACTTCAAACGGTACGTTTCTGCCCTCAGGACAGCCTCCTTGAGATCCTCATACACGATACATGACTCCAAAGGTAACGCATCGTAGGCTTTAAGACCCTTGCCTATTAATCTAGAGGATACAAGTGTTGCCCATTTATTCTCTGGCCACTGGTGTTCCTGGCACTTCTTCTCAAAGCGTGCGAAAAATTCTGTTACACCACTCTCATCAAACACCGGAACCAGTTTCAATAAGTGCGAGAGAGATTGATCATGAACACGGTTACCAACCCCAAGTCGCTGTCCCGTTTTCTCTACTCGCGACTTCTCTACGTCCATGTCGGCACAGTACCTAGTCGACTCTAAATCAGCTTGGATTTTTGCTAGCTCTATGTGCTGCTGACTGATAGTTTTTCTCTCTTCTATCTTGGCTCTCTCTTCTATCTTGGCTAATTCTAATTGCTGCTGAAGCTCACATGCCCTTTGTTGCTGCTGAAGCTCACATACCCTTTGTTGCTGTTGAACCTCAGATACCCTGATAGCCTTTCTCTCTTCGATCTTAGCTAATTCGAGCTGAAACAATAATTCTGGAGTTAACCCTTGAGGAGGTGAAGGTGCTACAATGTTTGAAATTACCGGTGGTCCCCCCAGGGGCAACCCACCCTACCAGTCACAACCCAACTGTGGAAGCGTACTCGGGGTCGGCAAACCACTGGGATGGCTGGGAGTCGAGTGTAGGGGAAGCATGGCCGAAGGGCTCTGAGCACTCAACCCATCCCACTCACCAGTCACCCTGCCCAGTACACACGTTATCAAGTTATCCCTGGTCATGCTGCTAGTACCCGCATGACCGATAGCTGTGGCCAGGCATTGAAGACCGTACCGATCCATACCCTCCAACCGCTCGGCAGTAACAGGCCATTGCAAAAATATCCTAGCATCCTCCTCACAGTTCACCTGATTAACCATTTCATCATACTGCTGTTCCTCAGTTTCGACATTACGTACTGTGTCTCCATTCTCCTCTGATCCGGTTTAAGACATGATGCTCACAAAAATTTCCCACCTCAATATTCAGAAAAGAAGCACCCCAAACTCTTATACCTCAATATACACACAAAATTTCTCGGAAATACTCAAGGGCTATACTATGTTGCAAAAAAAAAATATTCTTGCTGATCCCCGCAAAATATTCCCCAAAACAACAAATGTTCCCTGCTAATAAATGTAGGTTCACCAAATCCTAGGTAAGGTCGCCATTTGTTACGACTGAGGTTTAAATATATCAGGGCTCTTATTCATTGGACTAGTAATGGCATAAATGCTACAACGGAAAGTGCTAGATCCAGCCTCTGTATATTCCCAGTGAACAAAGAACACAAATACTCTCCAGAGTTCTATATGCAATAATAGGTTATCAAACTCTCAATAAATGTGCGTCTACTCTAGGCTTAATGTTATGTGAAAACAGCCTATTACTACCTATAACCGAAGGTGCTTGGTTATGGTATGCAAAGTAAGGTGGTAAGAGAAGTTACAGCTTACGTTACTTTAATCAATAAATGTCAGGCACTCCTGCATGAAAGAAAGTGCACTAAAGTCCTTCAACACCAACAAGGAATCTTCTTTAAATGTTAGATGCTATCAAGATGCTCGAATCGGAAATGGAACCCAAAAAGGCAGGCAGCGGAACAATGCTCGAGCAGGCTATTCTCACAAAAGGCAGGATATATAATGCAGTCGGAGCCAAGAATATCCTAACCGCTACAACAATAATAATACTCGCCACGACAATGCAGTATTCCTATCAACAAAAAGAGCCTAAGTCGTTTGTGTCTCAATACATCAAACTAGGCTGCGAAATGCTTGTGTAATCATAAACGGGTATGCATAATAAGAGTAATTGGTTTAATATACTTAATGTCTACTATGACTGATAAAGTCTAGCTAGAGTCAATGATACGAGATACTGGTGCGCATGGCATGCCGCATAGCCTAGTGCAAATCTCAAGTCTGTGCGTCAAATATTACGTTATAGTGAAGGGTAGCTCTCTTGAGAAACCTTAATACCAAAGTATCAAGCGTTCTCCTGGCGTACCTCAAAGACAAACAACCGAGCTTAGAACAGTGCAGAATGGTATAGGCTAAAAGCCCTCATTCGTGCATGCTCTACTCTCAATGGCACACAGACTAGAATTTACCCAATCAACTCCAGTTCTCAGGTACGTCGTGCAGCTTTTAACTAAAGCCAGCACCCATCGGAAACAATACCTTATAGTATCAGACTCCTAGTCTAGCATTATCTAATCCAGCAGAACACTAATAATTATAGGAAGCGGTACTGAACAATGTGAATGCCAACCAATGCTTCGTGATCAACTTATCTTAACAACTAAACATACATAGGTTATATAAGACCTTAACACACAATACAACTGGCCAGCATTAAGCTGATTATGCAGAGTTAACCAGAGGGGGTATAATATTAATAAAAGGTGGTGAAAGATATGGAAAATGAAAGAGATAGGCAGAGGAAAAGGTTCTCAGGTGCAGGGAGGGGAACAGATATCAAAGGGATAAGAGGGATGCGTTCTAGAAACCAGATCTGAGGGAGAGAGTGGCAAGAGAGCTGTATATATACTAGCACTAGCTCGCACCGCGTAAGCAAAGCGGTAACAAGTCCTCCAGCCAATCCAAAAGAGGCCAGCCAACCATGACGTCACCAAGCAAGGTAAAAAACTCCTCCAACCAATCCCCAAGAGGCGAGCCAGCCGTGACGTCATCGAGCACGGCAAAACACACTGCGCGCCTCCCCACACTCTGTTCTACTCTCTCTCTCTCTCTCTCAAATCCTATCATTACTACTTAATGATAAAACATATACTTTGCAATTAAATATATAAAGCCCTGACATGGGCGAAAACAAAGAGACTTTCTGGACTGCCCATGACACAAGCTTTCATATGAAATAAAGCACACAATAATACATCAACTGTAGCCACATCCACTGCCCTGGCGATCCTAGAGAGTCACTGTAGGACAAGCCATGCGGTTCTAACGGAGTGGTTAACGTCACACTTGTAAGACTAGTATTTTATTCCGAATATTTATTTGGACATTATCCTTCCTTAAGTTCTCTTCCTGACAAAATATTAAATCACTCATGCTACTTTACTAGTTGCACTAGTTTTAGCGTTTTGTTCATACTTTCCTGTTTTTAATAATTGCTCCATAAACCGTGTTTTGTGTCATTAAACACATCCATTCTTTATCCATTTTTCTGAATATTGCATTCTGTAAATCCTACTCGGCAATTCGAACACATTGTTTTGATACATATATAGTCTCCATTATTATCCTTCACGCACCTCCACAAGATAACTATTGCTGTCACAAAGATCTCCCTCCGTCGTTATTTACATAATTTACATATAAAAGATGGATGGTACTTGAATCTGAGCAACTATTTCAATAAGGTAACCTATACCTCCATGGTGGTGAACATGTTATCACCGGTAGGACTGAAAAGGATTTTAGAAGAGTCGTGTGAGAGACTCATGTATAATAACAGAGAACAATTACATAAACATTCACATAAACACTTGTTTTCCAACATTATTTGCAGATTATTTGTTCTGGCATCTTCAACATTAAACGATTCAAGAACGTTGTCACCCTGAATATTTTAGATTCAGTCCAGCCGCTGATACACATGCACAAGAATCCTGAATTATATTGAGAATTTGTTCGATATAATTGCCCAGAGAGCTACTATTAAGCTAATTATTTGCCGTATCTTTCCTTGTCAGAGAGAAAGTAAAACAACATGAGTTAAAAATTAATGTCTGAAATGTTGATTAAAATGTTTATAGTCAGCATTTTTCAACCGTATAGCGTTAGGGTTGACTACTCGGCTTCGTTATCAATACACCATGAAAAAGAAGAGAAATCAAGAACAAATGAAACCTTAGTACCTGCTTGTTGTATTACAGTATACTCTGGTGTAGCGGTATCGAAGATGAATAGGCAACCCTGAAATGACATGCTCATTTCATGTTCGGAATGTAACAATTATATGTTTATGAAAACGTAATTTTGTGAATAAATTACTGATACAAATCATAATTAATTTCGGTGTGGATGTGTAGAACACTGATTTATTTCTCCTCAATGGTAGAAAGATTAATGAAGAATTAAATGAATAAATAATATTTATTAGACATACCATATAAATAGCTTAAATGAAACTGACACACATTTGTCACTCAGACGAATAATTTGTGTTTCTTGGGTAAGTTATTAGTGATTTATTTCCCGCTCCGCTCGGCCCCGTAATTGGATTTCACAGCCGACGAGTCAGCAGATCTTTTGACTGACAACTTCCCAGATATGTATTAGTCCATCTGCACTGCAGATCCAATTTTTTTTTTTTTTTTTATGATTGGTGAAGTTTTCTTTGGTAATCTAGGTTGTTCCGGATTTAAGTGTTATTATGTTTCAGTTACCCTTATAGCAATATTCCTTTAACCTGGTAGATGCTACCAAGGAAGATGGAGCGCTGTCATGTTCCCAGGATAAAAGGTGTTAGATTCAAGAAGCTTGCAATCCAGTAACCAAATTTGCTGCGGATTTTCTTTTGAGGAGGATGTAAGCCTGAATTTTGTTGATGCTTATGCAGCTTGTTACCTTTAAGGATTGAATTGACTGATAACATATTATGCTAGTCTATAATGTGGAATATACAGTTTTAACCCCTAAGTGTCGGTGCGCAACATAAATCGAGTATAATAAATCTGGACTATCTGGCGGCGCTCGACATAGGTCGTGTGGCAATTTCAGCACGTAATGTTGCTGGGAGAGAGAGACAAGTGGTGGCAGGAGAGTAGCGAGCATATGACTGCTCCAGACCACCGCGGCGAACCTACTGACACGAATCCCACCTCCTCCCTCCCTCTCTCACTCGCTACATACGGAATTGTATGGGGAAAGTGCCGAATTACATGCTTTTTGCACTCGCGTTGCGCGGTTGTTGCAAGAAAACTAGCCATCATAAAAGGATCGTTATGGTGTCATTGGAAAGCTCTGTTTATGCCCTTTCAGGGATAGATACTTGTTTTATGCTCTGGGCCTTATTTAGGCATGAAAATGATCACGTAAACAGCCCTATTTTGGCTAAAAACACACCGCTGGGCGGTACATATAAATAAACCGCTAGCCCGCTAATCTAGTGTTAAAGGCACCCCCTTGTGAAAGCGTGAGTAAACAAAGGATTACAAAATAAGATAAGAAAAACACGAATATATAGTTGACATTTGTAAATATTGTCTAAGGGAATCATTCAAAGATTTATATAAAGATAACATTAATTGCTGGTGCTTGGCTGGTGGGTAATGGTGTGATAAACCAACTTCCTATAACCTTGTCCCCAGGACACAATTTGTCTGGAGGTTGAGAGAATCACACGTGCGGTAAATTAATATTAGTTTCTTCAACCAGAGAGTGTGTATGTGTGTGTGTGTGTGCTGAAAATATGTGTATGTAAGGGAGGGGGGGGGGGGAGGGAGTGTCTGCTAACGCATAGTTTTAAAAGTGTATATGTGTATATACTAATAAAGTAAACATAAGTGACTGATATACAGGTAGAAAAATATCCCTACTTGAGGCCGATTCCTCCTAATACAGGGTTGCTGTCGCTCGCCAGGTATAAAACTGACACCTTCAGTAAATGGCAGGACAGCTTTAACACCTTACGAGCGGCCTATGCGGTTTATTTATGTGTAGCCCAGGGAGGAGGGCCGGTTTGTGTCAGTTTCGCCGGTGGTCCTAGACGACTTAAGTGAGCTTTTAAGGACTTCTCCCGCGTGTTGGACATATTAAGATTTTAAGACGTTCGGCTCATTAGTTTGGCGATTTTAAGACCTTTCGCCCCATTTCCTTGTCAATATTAAGACTTTGTGTCATTTAGGTGTCGATTTTTTCCTGGCGAGCGATGGCGAGCCTGTTATATAAGAGAAACTCGGCCTTTGGCCGATAAATTTCTCTATTGAAAAATGTACAAACGTATCTTGAAGGAGGGTCTTGGGCGGGTGTTTTGTTAAGCTTGATTGAGGTCTTAGGAGGAAACTAACAAAAATAAATAAGTCAATAAACATACATAAATGAGCAAATAGATACAAACCATCTCCCCTTAAAGCTTGACAAAGAGATAGGATAACATGTCTTAAGGATCGCCAAACTAATGGGGTGAACGTCTGAAAATCTCATAACTAATGAGGGAGAAGGGGTTCCAGGAAAAACCCTAAAGTGAAAAAATACCTTTAGAGTGAGGTGGTAGGTTAGTTGGTAGGTAAGTAGTTTGGTAAGGAAGTAGGTAGATATATTGGTAGAAAAGGGCAGACAAATTGGTAGAAATGGGTAGATAGATAGGTGGTAGGCAAATGTATAGAATAATTATAGACAGAGAGATGACAATAAAATATTTCTACAAAGAGTTTAGTTGGTTGGGGATATTGTAGAATATAACATACCAGAATATCAATGAATAATGCATTTCTAACCTGCTAATATAAGATTAAAGTGAAAATCTGGACTGCAAAGAGGTATATATATATATATATACAGGGTGATTCAGAAACCCTTTTCATAAATTTAATGGCAAATTCGGGAGACAAAAATAAGACTAATTTACTCTATGACCCTTAGGGTGAGTCTTTGATATGATGGAGATATTACACCTTTAAAGTTATCGATAGATAAAAAATAAAAAAATCTAAGGAGTGAGAATGAAAATGTCGTTGCTAACTGGCAGGGTAGCGTAACCAAGACTTGGTATCAAAATGGCTGCATACGGTAGCTGGATGCAGTTCGTTTCGCAATTTACAAAGGTACATTACTACTGTATTTGTATTATCATCATCATTATTATTAATAATCATTGTATTAGTAGT
The DNA here is from genome assembly GCA_032716605.1 of Paralithodes platypus. Lineage (NCBI taxonomy): Eukaryota > Metazoa > Arthropoda > Malacostraca > Decapoda > Lithodidae > Paralithodes > Paralithodes platypus. The sequence goes on from CM064545.1 coordinate 2,909,017, forward strand.
AGTAGTAGCAAGGGGAGAAGCAGGCGGCGGAGGATAAGTATAAGGAAGAGGAGGAGGAGTAAGTGGTGGAAGAGGGGTAAGTGAAGGAGGAGGATCTGACTGCCCACTTTGAGCTTTGATACTCCGCTCGTCTTAATGAATCTTGAATCAATCTGTACATGAATCTAAAGATTGTTTCTTTGCTTACACGTGGTATGTAAATGGTTGCATATGGTAGCAGTTGTCTCAATGCTCAAAAGAACATTAGCATTTTATCACCATCATCATAATTAATATTAATAAATAATGATTCATACTGACGACCGTAGTTTCGAAATTCGAGTTCGGCAAGAAAAACCCTCCTCAACTTACCCCTCCTCCTCCACTTATCCCTCCTCCTCTACTTATCCCTTCTAATCCACCTATCCGTCCTCCTCCACTTACCCCTCTTCCTCCACTTATCCATTCTCCACTTATCCCTCCTCCTTCACTTATCCCTCCTCCGCCCGCTTCTCCCCTTACAACAACTACTATTATTGCTACTACTACTATGAATAATGTACGTATAATAATGATGATGATGATAGTACAAAATAGTAATGTACCTTTGTAAATTGGGAAACTAACTGCATCCAGCTACCGTATGCAGCCATTTTGATACCAAGTCTTGGTTACGCTACCCTGCCAGTTAGCAACGACATTTTCATTCTCACTCCTTAGATTTATTTCTTTTCTATCTATCGATAACTTTAACCCTTAATTAGCGGCGAGCAACATAAGTCGAGTTAAATAAAGCTGGACTATGTGGCGGCGCTCGACATAACTCGAGTGGCAATTTCAGCACGTAATGTGGCTGAGAGAGAGAGACAAGTGGTGGCAGGAGACTAGCGAGCGTATGACTGCTCCAGACCACCGCGGCGAACCTACTGACACAAATATCAGCTCCCTCCTCCCTCTCTCACTCGCTACATACTCAATTATGTACCGAAAGTACCGAATTACCTGCTTTTTGCACTCGCGTTGCACGGTTATTGCAAGAAAACTATCCATCATACAAGGATCGTTATGGTGTCATTCGAAAGCTCTGTTTATGCCCTTTCAGGGATAGGTACTTGTTTTACGTTCTGGGTCTTATTTAGACATGAAAATGATCACGTAAACAGCCCTATTTTGGCTAAAAACACCCCGCTGTGCGGTACACATAAATAAACCGCATAGGCCGCTCGTAAGGTGTTAAAGGTGTAATATCTCCATCATATCAAAGACTCACCCTAAGGGTCATAGAGTAAATTAATCTTATTTTTGTCTCCCGAATTTGCCATTAAATTTATGAAAAGGGTTACTGAATCACCCTGTATATTAAGAATATATCACAAATACACGTGAGCCACTAAATGTTTCTAGTCTCTCAGTGGGGATCGAACCATCGACCATCAGAACGATAGCCGGCGCTTTAATCAATTACACCACGGCAGTCGTGTAGCCGTGGTGTAATTGATTAAAGCGTCGGCTATCGTTCTGATGCTCGATGGTTCGATCCCCACTGAGAGACTAGAAACATATATATATATATATATATATATAGAGAGAGAGAGAGGTAGGCAGCCCCGATTCGGCAATATTGTACGGTCACAGCTAAAATGCCATTACTAATACATTTTAAAGCCTTAATAAAAACTTAAAGAACCTCGGAAATACAATTGTTTTGCAAATATTTGATACTGAGATTCAGTTCAATCCCAAACAGTTTCTAAATGTGTATACCACCATTACCGACCGCGTCTGTACAGTGCATTGCTATAGTTAAACCAATATAATTGTCAATCACAGAGTGAAATATGAGTAGTGCGCAAAATAAATCATTATGAACTCCAATAACAATAATATACTGATGTATAGCTCCATAGAATACTGGCAGCCAAGAGTCAACAGTGTTTATAGTTGATGAATAGTTCCCATAATATTGACTTGGTTGAAATACATTGAAGGTTTGGGCATAGTTCACCGACATAACGTTCACATTTATGTAAGGGAAATGAGCATACCAATTGTCAGCATCTACAGTATAATGCATAAATCCTATCTCGTATATTGACCTACGATTTGTAAGTATAATCCTGCCATTCTTTCCATCCCTGGGACCAGTTTCATGTCACCCAAAGAATAGCTGTGGAAATTGTACAGCCCATTTGCTCTTGCCTTTTTTGTGTTATAGGGGTTATGGTTTTTGTGTTATAGGGGCTATGGTTTTCGATTTATGACCTACTTATAATGAATTAACTATAGTTATCAAACACACTTTATGCATTTTAACATTTTAAATGCATGGTTATGATATGCAAGACTTAAATGTGTACAATAATGAACATATTAGGACTAACTAATACGCTACAGCCGTCCGGCTGGCTCAGTTGGTAGCGTGCCTGATTCCCATCTTGAAGGTCTCGCGTTCAATCCCCGCTCAGATTGAAAAGTTTTTCTGGGATACAGCCGACGGTTACCATCTCCCCATGAGCAAGGGGGATGGGTAATGGTCTCTGGTAGACTAAAGAAAGCCAAGCGCTTGTGAATCCTCGAAGGAGGAGATACGGGCGCTATATAAGTAACCAGAAGATTACTATTATTATTATTATTAAATCACAATATATTTGGACGGGTCCAGTGACCCCGATGACACCCACCGCTAAAACCTCCAGTGTGACTTTGTTGAAACTCTGATTCCTTGGTTTAGAAGACCTCTCTTAACTCATTAGCGCACGATGACGCATTTGTTTCTGATTTCCGGCTATTATTAGACAATTGTATTCGCATGAAGGGTGCACTGGTCCACTCTCCCTAGGATACAGTAAAATTATATACATTTTATATTCTATTATGTTTCTTTATTGATTATTTGTTTCTGCTTACCTTGCAAAATATAATGAATATGTATATTTTGTCACATAGTACTTTAAGTATACAGAATCTGTTGTTTATAAGGATGTATATATTTTTTAGAATAATTGGTATCAAATCACACACATAGATATTTAGTATACAGTCGACTCTCGATAATTATGTTATCCTAAAATAAGACTGACTAACACATTACTCAAAAGGCTTTGTAGTTATCAAGTGATATATTAATTCAATTTAACAAACACAACTCAACAAAATATTATTACAACAATTGTATCATGATGTACTTACTAAGAGTACTAACTGTATTCTGGGAGTTTGTTTTGGTCAGGCAGCAGACAGGACACAATTCACCAACACAATCTCTCTTTCGGTAAAACGTAGGATGAAAGGCCGGACCAATGACCATCACTTTACTTGTTTTCTGGCATTTTAGCGAGGTGTTTAGTGGAAGGTGTTAGAGTAGATGTGGTGGGGAAGGTTAGGGAGAGTAGTCTGTATTCTTTAGCTTACATTAACCCCTTGAGGATTATGACGATTTTTTAACAGTTTATTCTGGCTCTCAAATGACAAATGTTTAAAGTTTATGAAGGATCTGTGGAGTTAACAGGGTAAAGACTCTCTCAATTAACCCTCTGACTTTCACATACCCTTCCTATTCCTAATATGATCGTTTACAAATAGCTAAATACAGATGAAATGCATCATTGCATCTTGAAAGGACTAAATTGGTATATCTACATTAGTACTGTCTGGCTATTATAAACATTTTTTTTAGTGAACTAGGTTCTTAATTATGAATACTAAATATTATTATGTTGTAAAAGCATAATTATTTAATATTGTTCCAATATGTATCGATATATCAGTTGCTAAAGGGGTAAATTAAATAGCAAGTGAAAACAACAGACTATAGGTGATAAAAGTGTGGTGTAACATGGTCAATCCAGATCCAGTAATAACATTAATGTGCTAAAGTCCATGTATTATAAGTAGGCCAGAAATCGTGATTTCGTGACCCCCAACAACCCTAACTCAAAAAGGGTTAAAGCAAATGAGCTGTACATTTCCACACTCTTCCCTTGTTGACTCTTCCCAAATGGCATATATATTTTACTCGATTATTTTAATCGTGTTTTAGTTATAGAGGCCACATTTCTGGCCTACTTATAATTAATAGACACATATGTAGGAGTGGTAGCAAGTAATGGAGGGGAATTATTTCATCTAATCACAAATTGCTTTGTTTTGAGTGCCACTGGGGTGTTTTAAAGTGTTTTTTATGCTCTGGATCTATTGAGGACAGCCGCAGTGCACCACAAAAAACTCTATTGAGGACGGTTGCTGTTTATGAGTTAAGTTAAATTGTTTATATACAAATATTTCCTAATTGTGGTCTTTAGGGGGAGACACTCGTTACAGGCAGCCTGTATTTTGTCTCCTTCATATACATGTAAAAAAAGCAAGCAAAAAGCGTTGACAATTTTTATTGTACCTATTTTGAACCGAGTATAATACCAAATTTATGTCCCTCTAGCTTCCTTGACAACTCGACAGTATGTTTGCTTTTCACTCGGAAACATCTCACTATCGTCTTCCCATATGCAGCTTATGAGGTCAACATTTTTTAATATTTTGGTTTCCTAAATTAATCTATCATCAGTCTAGTTTAATCTGCCAGTGCAAAATATTCCAGAAATGTTACCAGAGACATGTTGATCATCTAATGTTGACTATAAAAGCTCTCGTGTGATACCGGCTTTATCGTCTGCTTTAAGGCGAAGTGACACAAGTACTTTTTTCCGCCAATTTTCTAAAAACATGATTTTCTTAATATTTCTTGGTGTTTTCGCATTGGAATAGACAACTAGACTGAATTTTCAGAGGCTGAATTAATATACAGCTTCATTTCAGAAGATGCCAGACAACAGTAGTGGCATAAATGCCGTCCCGGTACCATTTACCTGTCGGGTGAGACAGGTGCATTTTGGGCCTGGGGCGGTTCCTGTGTTTACACCGGAAGTGGTAGGGGATGGCGTGTGACCTTGAGATGTGCGTGCGCGCGAGCGCGTGCGAGAGAGGTTGCATGAGAGTGCATTTTTTTTTTTTTTTTTTTTATATACGGATGGGTAGTGTGTGTTTGTTTGTTTACATCTAAATAATTAATATCCTTTATTTACATTGTGTAGTGTATCCCAAACATAGAAGGGTTTGGGTTGAATGACAATGTGAGTTTGTTTACACCTAAATTCTAAATTATACTGGGATCAATTGCCATGCCGGTACCATTGCCAGGAGGGGACCAAAGCCATGGTTATACCGAATCGATTTCTGAGAGAGAGTGTTGCCAGGACGGGACCAAAGCCATGGTTATACCAAATCGATTTCTGAGAGAGAGTGGCAGGTGAGAGTCTGAAGTTAAGCCCGTGGGTAGTATCTGGCAACTCATCGCTACATGCATTGGTGAGGGGGGTGGGGAGGGTTTGGCGGTGATGGTGGATCTTCTCTCTCCCTTCACAAAGGACTATGGACCCCACTTTTAAACCACGTGGTAGTGATACACAACTACTATTTTTCACGTCACAAGTAACATGGGTAGTATCTGGCAACTCACTCCTAATGTCTGGCAACTCATCGCTACATGCCTCGGTGTGGGGGAGGGTTCGGTGGGGATGGTGGTGGTGGAGGGTTTTGGTGGTGGTGGTGGGGGGGGGGGGGGATCTTCTCTCCCTCAAAAAAGTTCTCGGTATAGGTAATATACCTATACACATCACCTATGAGTGTTGTTTTTACCCCTCCCTCAAAAAGTTCTCGGTATAGGTAATATACCTATACACATCACTATGAGTTTTGTTTTTACTTACCTAAGGGCGACGTCCATGGGGACGCCCTTCCAGGGCTACCACGCTGTAATACGGACGTAAGTGTTCCTCTTTCACAGATGCATACAATACTAAATCGCTCCTCTTCCGGGTAGGGGGGAGGGTGGGAAGGGAGGGGGGGCGGTGAGGGGGCGGGTGACAGGTGTTACCTCCTAACGGCTACGGGGTGGGTTGGGACGGTGGGGAGGTAGTAGGGAGAGGTAGGGTACCGACAGGTGCTACAAACCTTACCACCTCACGCGCCTAACCTACACAACTTTAAACTTAGTTTTTGTTATTGTATACAATATATATTTTGTCATTAGTTTTTGTTATTGTATACATTACATATTTTTTCAATTTTTAGAATCTTATTCAGGTTTCATGTCTTTAAACATAATCTTAAAAATAAAAGGATATTGAATAATAAGACAAATAGTATATTTTTGTGTTTTTATTTATTCCAGAGCAAATGTTCACATATTTTTTTTAGTGCATTATCTCAATAAAAACATTGAGAAGATTCATTTACATCAACAATGTGAGCCGCCATCATAAGGTCTATGGGGTCATAATCTTGTTTGTCACTTGTACCATCTTTAGATGACTTACCCTCATCACATTCCCCATTTATATTTTTGGGGGCACTTGTAACGCCCTTTGTCTTACTCACATATTTACACTTTTTGGATAACTTTGACGGTTCCAGTGACTTGCGTGGGTTTGGCTTAATAATTGACTTGGGAGTAAATATGTTACTGAAGTCCACCTGTGTACTTGGATTTATGGGGGTATCTCCAACAATTTTTACCTCTTCAATATCATTGAACTCTTCCGTCTCTTCCCCCGATTCAACTGCCATTGAACTATTCCCACCATCTTCCTCCATGGCTTCCTTTAAATCTCTGACAACTGATGCACTCATCTCCTTTTTTTCTTCGAAAGAGCCATTTAACACCATCGGTTTTTTTCCTGAATTAACATCGGTCAGTTCAGCTCCTTCGTCACTCGATGATGAAGAAATAGGTCCTCTGATTCTCTTCCGTTTTTTGGCCTGCTGAACCTTGTCATCTATACACCTCGGTTGATTGCTGCAACAATCTGTTTGGTGTGACGGTAATGTGATTTTAACCACAATGGGTCCACCTACAATGAAAGAAATATATATTAGAATAATATTTTAACCGCAATGGGTCCACCTACAATGAAAGAAATATATATTAGAATAATACTGACGAATCCTTGTGGCTAGTCGTTACCAACATAGCGCACCGAGCTATGTTCGCGACAGAACTTAAATTATATATTTAAATGAAAAAAGGACACTATACATTATATTGTTGAAACATGTAAAAATAAGCAAACCAAAAAACGGAGATGGTACATCAATAATGTGGAACAATAAGATAAATTAACTTTCCAAAAAGTAACTTCTACTTACTGCAGCCGAAGGGACGGTGAATTTCTACAATGTTGTCCATGTTTACCTGGACTGGCATGCTCGGATGGGGGTTTACACACTGGTGCGAAGGATTCTCCAAGCTATGGTGGTGCAGCTCCCCCGAGGCTTGCTTTATTGAAGCAGCCTTAACCCCCCAACCCCCTCCCTATCCTCTCCCTCTACCCTACTCACCTAGGTACTGGGACGTTACATAACGTCTCCCCCTCCACCCACTAACCCCATCGCTAGATATTGAACCTTTTTGCATCAGGGTATACGGAGGGCAGGTGTGTAAACATCTGTTCCCCGTAGATGTGCAAAAAGTTTGTTCACATTTTGACATTTCAAATAATTTATAAGCCATTCTTATAATTAATTTATCATTCTTCATAACCTGTCTTTTTTTAAATGTATGATGAATAATTGAAAATGATTTTTTTAAATCATTATGACTCACCAGAAAGGTGAAATACATTATATATATTCCGCAAACTATTGAATATAAACCCTGTATTCTATATGATAGTCTATATACACTCTTGGGGTGGAATGATTGAATAAGTCTATGTAATTCACACGAATACATTTCAGGTTGTAAATTATAGCTATCAAAAAACCCTATGCTTAAATTTGTATAATTTATATATATCCCTATCCAGTGACCGAGAGTTGTAACATTATCTTCCTTATTCAAAGTATTTAAAATAAATACGCATGGTTTTCTTTTTGTTTTGGCAATTTCGCTAAGTGATAAAATGTCTTCTAACCAATGACAACCTAAAAATAATATTTTCTCACCTAGTTTTCCCTTTAACCCCTCTTGTATTTCATGTGCGTTCATTACGAGTTACGCGCGTACAATGCAGCGTACGTGTCTGTGATTATCTATTTCAATTAGTCCAGTCGTATTAGCGAACAACATAATCACGAGATTCCTATCCACACCGCTTGCAAAAGTCAAATTAACACGCAAATTGCCAGATTTCTCTAAGGGTAGGCCGTCATCAATTGGTTCATCAACAAAATTAAAGACAAATACAGCCCGTCCTTTGGCAAAAGCGTCATAGCTTAGCGTATGTCTAGTTTCTAATCCTAGAGCCTCCAAACTAGAGTAATATGCTCTCGAATACTTGTCTGGAAAATTACTATGAAGATTATATATAGATGTACCATTAATGGTTATATGAATGTTTGATAAATTAGCGTGTGTAAAATACAAACCATTTTTATTATACTTTCCATTTACACTGTCCATGTCAGTTACAATTAAAGTTAGTTCACGCGGAATTATCTGTGCAAATGGTAACTCTGCTACAAAACTAGTCTGATTTGCTCCTAGAACGTACGATTTAAAAAGTGATCTATTGTAAGTATATTGCATCGGTTTAAGAGAAAGAGAATTATTTAGAGACATTAATGCGGATGAATGTGGTACTACTCTATCAACCCATAACTTTGCTGATTCAATTTTAAATTTTAAATTAGATCCTTCCTGTGATGTATTCAAAAACCATGTTTTATTTGCAATTTCCAACCTTATCCTAACATCTGTTTTATCTAATAGATACGCATCGAGCGTTGTCAAATCTAGAAATAGTGGGCCAGTCATAGATAATCCAGAGGACTTACACCTGGCAATAACTTGCTTTTCAAGATTATTACCTTCCGTAAAATAAGCATCTGTAAATGTATTAATAATTCCCTTAGATCCTTTATAATCACGAAAATAAAAGGCTGTTCTACCAAGAGTTTTGATTTTTTCCGGTGAAATCGATGCTACCATTTTCAGAAAACTATTATAATTAAAAAGTGCATTAGACTCCACCATTTGTTCATTTATGTAGCAGCTACAACTTTTAAATAGTGTATTACTCAAACCGTTAGCAAAAACCACATGATCCCCATCTGACAAGGCTGAACCATCATTCTTAGTTATACTAACATCTATATCTATCGTTAATGTTGACAAATCTAGAAATTGTCCCTCTACCCCCGGTATCCTAAATTCTATGTAATTATCCGTAATAGTATTATCATTACCTAGATTTACAGGTAAAACATCTAACTTGCTACGAGCTGCGATTGAACTTTCTATCGATCGTGGTCTGGACACACGTGGAAAATTGTCACTTACGGAGGCTGTGTACTCGTTTATGGGTGAATGTACCCCTCCCCCCTGTACGCTTGGTCCATACCCACTCATATCAACGCTTAAACTAAAGATAATTTGTTAAAAATGTCATCTTTATAGCAGGTTTTATATATTTTCCTCCTCTTTTTTCTTTTCTTAGCGGTCTTTTTTGTCTTTGTTCTTTTACGCTTTCTTACTCTTCCCCCTCTTAATACTCTCTTGCCTACCCCCTTTAATGCATCCACCCCCCTCGTCTTTAATGATTCACGAACTTTTCTACCTTCAAGAACATCACTTAAAACACTCTTTCCCATGTTTATAGCTTCGGGGGCAAAGGTCCTCATTAAAAATGGAACAGCCTTTCTAGCGAGTCCACTTAGTATATTAAATATTCCACCCCCTCTTCTACTACGTTGTGCAGGGGGACTAAATATTTGTATATCACTTAGTCCACCACCCCTAGATATACCCGCTAGAAAAAGAGTATCAAACTCTTTAACGGAGGGAGTTATAAACGTTGCTTGCATGGTAGCTCGTTATAGAATAAGACGAGTTATCATAAAGGAACGTATTTATTACTTGGGACGTATGTGAAGTAATATAGTAGTGGATTTACCAAGTCCAAATTGAATCTGTCTCCCCTTTTGATCTCTTATTGTTATTGCTATAGTATCTATATACGTTTTATTTAGTGGTTTATAAGCTGTTTGTCTAAAGATACTACCACTACCCTCTTCGAAAGAAATTGCTTCTAAAATATTTACACTCTGTCCTCCGTACCTGGTTGGTGTTACACAATCCGCATAAATTATTACGTAATCAACTCCCCCATCTTCTCTAGGGGGGAACGGGGCTGGTACCAAAGTTTTACCCATCGACGTGTTTAATGATATTACTCCATACACTGTATAATCGGTTTCATAATTAAATCCTAAAACTCCGGCCATCCTCGATCCAAATTTAAAATGTAATTCGCAAAACTGTCCTTCCCTAATGCATGCTCCCTTCGTGACACTTAGAAATACTCTTTTCCTACTCTTATCCCAGGCAAATATAGTCCCCCCCGGGAAATAACGGGTAAATCTCATTTTAAAAGTTGACTTAAAAGCCTCACCCATATGTCTATTAAGCATATCCACTAGATGAGATAAGTCATTCGCATCAATATTTATCTTAGGTACAAATGTTTGTAAAAGGAATGGTAATTGATTATTTCCATATTTTGTACCCCAAATTTCAATACGAGAGGAAAATTCCTCATAGTTAATTCCAAAATAACGCTTAGGGAAAAGACAATTTACGAGCCCAACTTCATACTCCCTATCAGCTCTTAGTTGTATGGGTGGATTGAGTCTATTCTCAAAACTGGCGGGAGTATTATTTTCATAAACATCTCTATTCCCAATATTTGTTAAATACAAGTAATGTTCTTCTTCTCCCATGTCTCATGTAGTACTAAAGTACTAAGACAGAAAGTGTGTAAATTTATACTTAGTTAAATGCAGATTCGTAGCGCATCTAGGAACAAAATTATATCATATACATAGGCATAATGGAAGGCTTAATGCTCCTATCATAATAATAAAAAGGGATAAATTAAAATCATTAAATAAATTACATGGTCTTTATTAAATAGATGATACAATAAATACACGTGCGTTACAATTACACACACACGCATTAAGAGTGAATTATGTAACATAACTCTTTTCTACATTATATACAATGAATAAGAAATACCACAGGGATATTAATGTAAGGCTAGTATAACATCTATATTTGCGAATTTTTAGAGATTAGCTCTCATTGATGTAAAACTAATATAACCTCGATATTTGAGGCTTTTAGAGATTCGGCCATTCCTCGCAAAATGGGTAAGTAACACTTTTCCCAGCGTGAATTTAACTTTCCACCAGTACCTAAGCCCTGAGGTATAACAACTCTTTCGATATATGATGATTTCATAGCAAAGTTTTTTAGTTTATTAATACACTTCGCGAAGTAACGCTCCCGATTAACTCCGGTATCTAGTTTAAGTCCATTTACATAATGCACGTCTTTGCTGTATTCAACGTTGCTAGCTGCGACATCGTTTTCTTCAATCGGAAGCCCCCATCCATACTGGGTGACGATTCCAATTAGTGTTGGATACTCTGATAGCTCTTGGATTATGATATTCCCTGGTTCGTCACGGTCTTCTTTCACAGCTCGAGGCAAGTTGTAGAGTGGCTTCCTTTTACTATAGCATTCTTCATGGGGATATATTTTATTTAGATCCCTCGAAATTCCGTACGGCGAACATGCAACCGAATTAACCCTGGAGAGGAAACCCCGTTGCAAATGCTCACGCGAGAGGTGTGCAAAACGCGTTATTTGGTCGCCGCGCAGCTCACACGTCCAATACGAGGGATATCGGCCTGCAGTCAGGCAGTGTACGGGTATCTCCAGCCGTGAGCGGAGGTGCGACGCTCTCGGTCCTCGCCAACAGGTTCAAACCAGAACCCGACGTTGCGAATAAACTACTACATAACCTGGTACGTAACTTTATTGAATGTTGATAGTTGCACATAATGTACTTTTTTCACGAATGTGTTGGAGATATCGATCACACACGCTAGCCTGTCTGATATTGCCATATTGGGCGTCTGTGAATATTTTACTAAATCAGGTTCTTTTTTCATTTCCCGTCTGCCACAACCACATCATTTCAACTTGTGACGGATGCCACTCCTAAAGGTGAAACCCCTCCCATTTGTTGTATATTGTTTATGAGGTTCCTTAGTACAAGTTCAGGTAAAATAGGTAACATACAGTGTAATTTCAGAGGCTTATATGTTTATTTCTTCAACTTTTATAGGTAAAAATTATCAATGTTGTTAATTTGCAGCATATTTTTGGCATTAATTATACTCAGATTTCATTTTTATTCACACTACATAGAAAGGCATTATAAAGGAACCTTCATTTCAAATTTCGTTGCAATCCATAAATATTTAAGGCTTCCAGGGGTGATACCAGGCCAAGATGAGACTTCTCGGGATCCAGAACCAAACCTGGCCTGGAGCGCCCTCGCTAGATGGGCGGTCCGACGTTCAAGTTATCACCTTTTATATGGTTACATGTTGTGTGGCAGGCTCTAGAGTATAACTGTGGTGAAAATCAGCAACATTCATTTATAAATAGTGCCCCACGATTTTTTTCCTCCAAATTTTTCCAAATTTCTGTGCCCCTTTTTCAGTTACCTCCACATAAGGATTTTTTGGTAGTATTTACATTGCTCCAATTTCAATTATTACACTTTGGGGTCATACTAGGACCATGTGGCAAGCACTGTGTTGAATTTGGTATGAATCCAAGAATATTTAGGTACCCAGCCGAATATTTCAAAATGACCAATTTTTTTTTGGAAATTTTTTGTAACCTTTTTTTCAACTCCGCAAGTCTCTCAGCCTATGGGGTCTTCAGGGCTGCTACTCCTACTCCAACCTACCTCACCATTGCCGTCCACGCCCCCAGAGTCCCAGTCCCCTCAAGACAACTTGAGTATTTTTTTTATATTTGTATGAAGAACCTACTTTTTTACTATACTTATTTTTTTATTAAATTCATTAGAAATACTAACAATGTTTCAATATACACCATATTCTAACATAACATTAAGGGATCCTTATATTATATTTAGCAATGTTCAAAAAATGTCTAAGTCTTTTGGTTTGGGAGATATTTGGGGTCAAAGTCGACGTTGCAAATTCACAACTACGTAACCTATTAAAAAACGTTTTTGAGCGTTACCTCTCCAGGGTTAATTGAATATACGAGGCAGGAATTCGGGTGGTTGTAAGTAGCGTCAGAGATCCTACCACGTTCAGCTTTCAAGGGGTAGTACTCCATGTTGCTAATATGGCCAAATAATAACGTGTCACGATCTAATTTCCCGACTTTATACTAGTTGTCCCCTCCACCCCTCACTACCCCTCCCCTCCACACCCTCACTCCCTATCTCTCCCCTTAGCAACGAATGTTTTGTTTGACGGTAACCGTCAGACACAGGAGGAATAGGGGGTGGGGCCAAAGGTCGACAGCTGCATACCACACCGGGGACAGGTGTAGGAGTTCATTAATATGCACACCAGCCACTAGCGACACCCCACCCTCCCCCTCCAACTATATGCTTTTTCTCTTTCAAATTTCTAATACTCCTTTCGTTAATATTTACCATACTAAAGAGCATTCCGTCAGACACAGGAGGAATAGGGGGGAAGGGGTCAAAGGTCGACAGCTGCATACCACACCGGGGACAGGTGTAGGAGTTCATTAATATGCACACCAACCACTAGCGACACCCCCACCTCCAACTATATGCTTTTTCTCTTTCAAATTTCTAATACTCCTTTCGTTAATATTTGCCATACTAAAGAGCATTTTAACTAAAGGTTTCTGTTCAGTTTTAAATTTGCCCTTAATATTTGATAATGTATTAATAATATCTATAATATTTAACCCCGAAAATGGTTGAAAGAGATTTCCACTACTATCCCATGAAATATTAGGTTTGTCTTTCATTAATCGAATGAGGGATAAGCCATAATCTATATATGCAGGTTTGACTGAAATACGTATTAAATCCTCTAAGGAAGGATTTCCTATATTAACGTGTAAGGAAGGTGTATTAACATTTAAATCTGGAGGGGTAACATTCGTTTTTGACTGGAGCGGAGAAAGAGTCACTTTACTATCATTATATTTCATTGTCTGTTTTGGAGAAATTGATGATATAAGTTTACTATCATCAATATTATTATTATTATTATACATATATTTTTCCGCGATTGAAGTGGGGACGAGACAATAAGTTTTCATGATATAAGTTTAGCAATTAATGACGTTGCTATTGGCAATAGTATTGATAATATCCCACCCCCACGTTTTGAAAGTAATATAGATTTTTTTTTATATAGAGGAGTTTTTTTTAAAGCTACTTGTCTAATATCCTGTCTAAATTGTTTAAGTTTGTTTATAATTTGGGGGTTATTAGTTAGACGTTTATTTAAAAAATTTGCAAATATTTCAGAGATACAGTTAATTTCATGTGTTTTTAGACCTTCAATTAATTTTAACCTTAATTTCGGTGATAAATTAGAGAGCAATACAATTAAATCCTTATATTTAACTATGAGAGGGATCTTATTCATTTTATATTTATACGGGATAGATCTGTAGCATATATCCACGAATTAAATTTAGAGGGGTAACCTCGCCATTGTACATAATACTTTCTTTTACCGTTCACTATTTTAGACTTTAAAATGTCTACTTGATACGATTCAGGGAGAGTAGTTTTTGTTAACTCTTCCCTATAAAATATTCCTTCGATATCTTCCCCAGCCAAATCCTTCAAATAATAAGCTGAATTTTGTTGACTAGTATCAATCTTGCGTATTCTAAATAATTCTTCCGTATTATTTACTTTGTACCCTTTCTTAAATGTGTATTGTGTACGAGAGAGTAATTGCAAACGCACGATGTCCCCCAGGGTAAGAATAGAACTGGGCTTTTTCTTTAACGAAGGTTTATTTAAATACATAAGTTTAAACTGTGAAATTATATCTCGCACTCGCTTTAAAGAGTGCACTCTAAGAGGGGTTTGAGCTTTACCTAAACCCTTATGTGGGGTATTATTGTATGCCTTAATAATATCGGGTAATACATCAATATATGTTAATGTGTTATATTCAGTAAGGTATTTATAAATATTTTCTTTTAAGGTTTTTATTACTCTTTCAGCCAAACTTGCTTTAGTTTCGCGAGAGTGGTTTGAGTACAATTGTATGCGCTTCTGTGATAAATATTTACGAAGATCTGAGTTGTAGAATTCAGACCCTAAATCCGTAAAAAGTCTAGAATAGCCCTTAGACTGGTCACTTTCTAATATAATACGCATTGCATTGGTGCTACTAAGAGCTGATTTTCTTTTAAGGGGTACCACTTGTAAATATCTACTAAATACATCTAAACAAACCATAATATATCTAAAACCTTTATTATATTTTTGTAAATGTGAGAAATCCCCTAAATCACAGCTTATAATAACACGAGGTTTAGGTGATAAAGTTTTTCTACGCTTAAATTTTTTTTAGTTGCTTTATGCAAAGTATAAGTTCTATTATCCTCCATAAAAGATTTCACATCTCTTAGCGTTATATCCTTATTTCGTTTGCGAGCTTCTCTGTATAATGCATTAATGCTACCTAGTCCCCCGGGGCTAGAATAGTCTCTGTATATAGATTTTAGTAAGGTGTTCATAGTATATAGACTTTTTCACAAGGTGATTCCCCAACAATATTAGTTCTTAGCTGCAATTCTTCAGGTGTGGTTGCTCCTAAGTCGCATAATATATAACCATATGAAACCTTAAGTACCGCATTTTTATAAACCTCACAGAATTTCTTAGCCTTTTGCTTACCATATAATTGTCGTCCAAGAGTTTCAATTTGGTATATGTCTCTATGTTTCAATAGTATATAATGGGAGGCATTTAAAGCAATTGTTCTTGCCTATTTCCCCGGGAAAAATAAGTTTTGTGTAATAAATATAACTGACAAAGATTTATGTCTCCCACAAATAAATTCATTAACTATAGTTTGTGAGTTAGCAGCTAGTAGAAAATTATCGTCTAATATGTGAAGAATTTTGGCCTGGGGATTAGTAAATGGGTTTTTTTCGTCGACTGGATCAATAATATCCTGATGTACTTCGAGTTTTCTATTTATTTCTTTATTCTCTTGTAAGGGGTGGGATGTAACTCCAGATATTACAATTTTTGAAAATATATGGTGATATTTCTCTACGAGTCGTGTACACAAATATGACTTCCCCGAATTACTGTATCCTGCGATAATAATGCGTGCTGGGTTAGTAAAAAGATTAAGTTGATCTTCCGTATATATCTTGTCCATAGTACCTTGTGTATAAGACTAACACGATTTTGAATAAGGTAGGGTATTTGTACCTTTTTTTCATAAACTAATTTTTACATTCTTGAACTACATAAATAGTATAGGTAGTAAATTATATATATTTATTCAGTTATTTTTTAACCATATTGTAGTGTTGCATAATGTTATGTAATTTATACTGATTTCTTAATCATATTATATTGCTGCATAATGTTATGTAATTTATACTGATTTCTTAATCATATTATATTGCTGCATAATGTTATGTAATTTATACTGATTTCTTAATCATATTATATTGCTGCATAATGTTATGTAATTTATACTGATTTTCTTAACCATATTATATTGTTGTATAATGTTATGTAATTTATAATGGATTAAAGACTTATATAGTTAATTTGCACCTTAAGAGTATAGGTATTAAATTAAAGTCAACATTCATTTTATATACAGAAATATACATATATTTGCATGGTAACATATATACATTAGTATTTACATATATACAGTATACATTAATATTTACATATATATACATAGCTTATATATTAGGACATAACCTTTTACTTTCAGGAATATTATTGTTTATGTATTAGGACAAAACCTTTTACTTTTAAGAATATTATTGCTAAGACATCTTTTCAAAGAGCTGCATACAACACTATTTTCTATAAAATAGCTAGCGTCACATTCCTCTGTAATTACGCAACTATCACCTGCGTTCCCTTCCCACGTTTCACTCTCGCTGTCCGTGCCAAAGTCAGCTGTTTCTCCCTCCTCCTCCTCCTCCCCCTCACTCTCTCCCTCCACCTCCCCCCTCTCCTCCTCCTCTCCTCCTCCTCTTCCCCTCTCTCTACCTCTTCTTCATTCTCCCTCTGTTCCATCTCTTCATGTACATCAACAAAGTATCTATCAGCCAATTCTTCTCTGTTTTTCCACAGTTTTGTTTGCGTTCTGTTACCCCCCCATTCATCATCTCCTTGCTCCTCTTCCTCTACATCCTCACCCTCAACAATGAATGGTATAGGGTCAATGTCTTCTTCTTCCACTCTCTCTATTTCATTATCAGGGTGAAAGTATCCTCAGTTTCATAGGCGTTAATAGCGTAACGCTTATCATCAAATGCCGAGAGGGTTTTCTTTTGTGAATAAGTTGTGCACATAGCCCCCCTTACATTGCGTATATTGTAACATGGTACACTTTGTGATGGAAGACCAGAGAGAACATCTGTATAGAGCTGGTGTGATAACTTCTTTTGATGAAGGAAGGGAATTCCCTTAGCCCTAGAAAGCTGATCATGTTCTATCAGTAAAGAATACATTTTAGGCTTTAAAATGACACACTCTTGTATCATTTTAGCTCCAGATTCAGACTTCAAAAGTCCTAACTGTCCCTTTCTATCTTTACTATATAGTGGGTGATTGGTTGGGAAATTGCTGAAGTCTAAATATGGATTCATGGGCCCATTCTTGAGTTCCTCGTTCAAACTAGTATTTATCTCTAATGAAAATATAAAGGAATCTGTATCCTCATAGGCGAGTTTGGCTTTATTCCCGTAGTTTGCTTTAATAACTTTGTACCAAAAATGGTACATGGCCCTTTTGGCCAATTCCAAGATTTGGAATCCTACAAAATTAGGTTGAGAAATTTTGATATTTTTTTTCTGATTAACACAAATAACCCTATTATTACCTAGAGGATGAACAGCCTTAAAAGAGGGACTAGCTACATGTTTTAAGAAGTGTTTTTGTTCTGTATGTATCTTTGTGTTTCACCATACTTTTCTTCAGATAGGAGACACCTTCCATATACTGAATTGGACATTAATTTAAATATCCTATTCTTTATAGCGCATGTCTCTTTTATACGCTCCTGAACATTTCTTTCAACGAAAGCCTTGAGATACTGCTCCTGTTTAAATTTGTAAATTCCATGAATTGTTTGCATTTCTAAACCTAATTCCATGAGCAACTGTAGTAAGGGAAGACTAATAAGGTGATCGGTTAATCCCTTGTGACAGGCGACAAGTTTAACATTTTGCTTGGGGAGTTTACGTCCTTCTCTCTCTAATTGTTCTTTACTATAGGGGGAAAGGAGATCTTTGGTAATATGCATATGTGATAAACAGAGTGGGAATTCATCAGTGACCTTAGCTACATTAGGAGAGATATCTTTGGTATCTATGTGTAACCAATACCCCTCACTACCTTCAGTTGGCTGGTTCCTTATACCAGTTTCCATGAATGCATCAACATCGGCTTTGGCTTAATTTACAGATGTCACCTATGGGTAAATGTGATGTCATAATAAATGAATATAAACTATTGTAGTCATAATACAATAGATAGGTGTTTTTATCCGTAGCGGTATTAAAATTAACATTAACGTCTGGATTATTTGCCTTCATATATCGCGAGACAGCAGTTACAAACCCACCGCGAATATTCCTCTTTATGAGATGGAATAATTCACTGTCATAGGGACAATCTAATTTAACTCCACTTGACATTAAAAATGAGTCATATGCATATGCTGGTAATGAAACATAGTGAGACACATCGAGATGGTAGAGTTCCTTAAGGGATGATCTATACTTTGTGTAAACGTCGGCTAATAAGCCGACGTCAATCTCACAATATAGACGTATGTAATCGCCTAGGGTTTGACATCCAGAAATTTCCCACACCCTTTCCACATGTTCGTATTCGAGTTTGGATAATTCCTCTTGTTTAAGCGTGTTATAGAACGCATTACGAGGTGGAAGTTGTTGTTCACTTAAACAATTTATGTCTGTTATGTGGTCGTAACACATGAATTGTTTGTGAACACCTATCATCTCCCGGACTCTCTCTGGTAAATAGCTAATCATTTCCGTAGTATATTGGGTGTCATAACCGGCAGAAACATGGCTCTTAGCTAATGTAGAGAGACTACCACCGAGAAATTGGTGTGTAGGACCCCGTCTGCGAAAGCAGAATTTGCACACTTCCGAGCTCTTCATTTCGAGGGAGGGCTGAAGGGAGAGACCCTTTGTTCCCCGATGAGTGGTTTCTCTACACTGAGAATAAGTCGTGTAGGCGCGTGAGGTGGTAAGGTTTGTAGCACCTGTCGGTACCCTACCTCTCCCTACTACCTCCCCACCGTCCCAACCCACCCCGTAGCCGTTATAGTCCATGAGCCAGGCCAGATATCGGTACCACCTGGGGTGACTAAACACGAATGGTACTAAAATGTTTATAGAGTGACTGTAAGTACATTAAGATATGATAGCCTTCTCGCACTGGTAGCTTAGTCTAATTTTTTTGATGCAATAGGGGCGCTACCCAAAAATAAAGATTTTTAGCGTGACGCTCGGCGTTTTCCTCATTTTCTTTAAAATCCATAACACAATCATCGCGAAACTTTGAACACCTATGTAGAATTATATTTTCTACCAGAGTTGTTCCTAGGTATTTTTCAAATTTCCTCATATTTCGGAATATACTCTATATTTTGGGTATTTTCCTCTAAATCTAGAATAAATCCTTAAATATGGGGAACATTGAAAAATATATTCTAACAGCTCTTGTAGCTTATTTGATTCTCTACAAGAATTATTCCGATGTGTATTTCAAGTTTCTCCATATTTAGGGGTTTATTTCATATTTGGGGATTTTTTGTTATATTTTGGGGATAATTTATTATTGGAAGGAGCAAACATATGTAGAGTGGTTTCCATGTAATGTGTTTGTTTGTTCATGGTTTAATGGTGATATTTTTTGCAGGTGTGTGTCGACTGTTTGACGGCAGGATGGAACCATCTGCGAGGAAGAGAGCACGGATCGACTGTATCATCCACTGCTCTGATGATGACAGCGATGCTCTGGTGTCACCACAGGATTTGGACTCCTGGAACACATTGCTCAGGGCTGCAGAAATCAGGCAGCATGATCCAGTCCTGGAAGCAGCCAAGGGCCTTGAAGAAGGAGGAATACCACACATACATTATCACCGTAAATGTCGTAGTCTCTTTACAATGAAGAAGTCACTGGATTCTATCCTTGCCAAGGGTGTCAAGATAGAATCAGCAAGCGTCGACCCCAGGAGGAGGGCATCAAGGGATGCCCCTAGTACTAGCAGGGTGTATGCCAAAGTATGTATCTTCTGCGAGAAGTCAAGCAAGTACATAAAAACAACAAAGACAAGGGAGCCACTCATACAGTGTGTTGAGCTACGAGCAGATGAGAAGATTCGCAGAGCAGCAATAAGGAAACTCAACCAGAGAATCCTTGGTTTAGTTAGCAGAGACCTTGTTGCTGCAGAGGGTCACTACCACAAGTCGTGCTACAAACTCTTCACAAAAGATGATTTCCCAGCGGCCGCCAGGTCGGGTGCAGGTGAAAATCAGGAAGAAAGCGAGGAAGCACGCTACGAAGAGGTTGAGACAGAAGCCCTCGAGGAACTCTGCTTGTATATAAGGACCAAATTATTCCCCAACCCAGAGGTACTGCCTATGACAAACCTCACATCTAGGCTTGAGAGATCCATGATGTCCCGTGGTATTATCCAACTGAAACCAGCGACAAAGAAACATGTTCGCCGAAAGATTGAAACCGAGTTTGGAGAATCACTACGCTTTGTCCCAGATGAGAAAGGAAAGCTTCTAATCTATCCACGCAGCCTCTCAATGGACGACCTTGCCCGGCAAGCACACAAAATGGCAAAAGACCTGCAAGAAGCAAGAGCAGCTAACTCTGAAGATGTCTTAACCAAAGCAGGAATGCAGCTGAGGAATGAGATCAATAAACAAGATGTGAGTCAGCCATGGCCTCCCGATACAGATCAGAATGTCATTCCTGCAGCAGTCACTCAATTCCTGCACACCCTGCTGACAGGAGAGTGTGAGTGTGAAACTCCCTCTGAAAGAGCTCAACGTCTTGCCACTTCCTTTGGCAGTGACTTGGTCTTTGCTGTTACCAGTGGCAAGACAAAACCACCCAAGCACGTACTGCTGACCAATGCTGTAAAGTCTTTGACAGGAAACACAGAACTGATCCGAACTCTGAATCGTCTTGGTCACTGTGTGTCTTACTCAATGTTTGAGGAGATCGATACAGCCCTTTGTATCCAGAAGCTGGAATGCTCAAAGGATGACATTCCACTGCCAGCAAACATCTACCCTGGTGTGTTCACAACCCTGGCCTGGGATAACATTGACCGACTTGAAGAGACCCTAAGTGGAGCAGGTACTTCTCATAGAGTCAATGGCATTGCTGTCCAGTCCAAGGTTGCAGGCTCTGTGCCAGAGAAAGTCCTGCCAGAGATTACCAAGTCCAAGATAAGAAGCATCACTCAGACATCATCAATGCTGCCAATATACAATGTTGGGCGGCGGGCAGGGCCACCTAGGATTGAGACTGCGTATGTCGACACTACCAAGGAAGTCCAGGATTCAAAGACAAAGAACCATATCTGGCTTCTTACTCGAATGTCAGACCATGAGGACCAGTCCATCAGCAGTTGGACTGGGTTCAACATCAAAATGCGCAGAGACATTGCAGTGGTTCAGGACACTGTAAGCTACCTGCCCACTATCAATGCTCCCGCAACAGAAATGTCCACCGTTAATGAAATCTTGGAACAAACGCATGCTATCATGCAGTCCTTACAGCTTAACAAGATTGTGTGCGTGTTTGATCAAGCACTCTATGCCAAAGCTGCCGAAGTTATCTGGAAACAAGAGAAGTTCAAGAACATTATCATCAGGATGGGCGTCTTCCACACAATCTGTAATCTGATCTCCACCATAGGAAAGAGGTTTCAAGATGCAGGTCTTAGAGATCTGTGTGTGGAATCAGGTATCATTGCAGAAGGATCAGTGTCAGGAGTGATGAACGGCAAGAGGTACAACAGAGCAGTGAGACTACACAAGCTCGTGTATGAAGCACTGATGAGGCTTGCATGGAAAGGCTTCCTTTCATGGCTAGAAGAAAACCATTCAAGGGACATACACCATCTAGATGAAACACTGAAGGACATCAACAGCTTTCACAGCAATGTGTCTCAGGGACTCTTTCAAGAGCTGATGGAGAGTGAATCATGCACACATATCATGAAGCTTTTCCAAGTTTATCTTGAGACCCTCAGAGATGAACACAACCTCTCAGCATTCTGGATGTCATACCTGGACATGGTTGAGATCATGCTGGACTTAATTCGAGCCTCCAGAGAAGGCAACTGGATGCTCCACCTAGGAGCAATCCGACAGATGATACCGTGGTGTTTTGCCTATGACAAAGTGAACTATGCCCGGTTCCTAACCTACTACTATGCCTTGATGTCTCGACTGCCCATTGAACACCCAGAGGTCCATGAACACTTCATGCAAGGTGGCTTTTCGGTCCAGATCGGTAGCAAGAATCCCTTTGGACGGATCCCTGTGGACCAGACAATCGAAGAGACGATCAACAAAGACACCCAGACACCAGGGGGCACAAAAGGCTTCAGCCTGAAAGGCGGAGCTGTCGCCAGGTACTACCTGACATCGGAGTATCGCAGCAGGTACTTAAGGCAGCTCAGGACTATGGTAGTAGGCCAAAAGTATACTGACTTCAGCCACCCAGACCTACAGATGCCCAGGATTAGAAGAGATGAGGCCGATGTCCAATCTTTAGTTCAACTGATGGAGACCAGCTGGTTGAACCCCTTCAACGCAGAGCAAGAAGATCTTGTCAGTTTGTCAACTGCGACTATGGCACCACCAGAAGTTGTCAAAGACCTTCTAGGGGCCTACAGAATAGGAGAGGATGCATATCAAGCCTTCAAGGAAGAGCGCCTGGAGATCGATACGCCAACTATACAGTTTCATGACACGATGACGAAGACGAAACTGAGAACGTTCACTAACATCAGAATGAAGCCACGCTCACAAGACCATGCCAAGGAGGTTATCTTAAAGGCTGACAGGAACCTATTTGGCCAGATGATCCTTGTTGCCGAGAACAGAAAGCTCAAAATGAGTGATGTCTTGGCTCATCCCCTGGGGCCTTTGCCTTGGGCACTTGCCAGCGGTGATGGGTCTCTCCGCAAGACCAACAAGGCTGCCCTCGCAAAGGAGTTAGAGAGGAATGTTTCTCCTGCAGAAGTGATACCCGAGCCCTCTGCTACCATAATTGATGGGATGAGCCTGGTCCACAAACTGAAGGGAAACGACAAAACTTTTTCACAGCTTGCAGGTACAGCACTGAGTCACGCTGTTCATGAAGGTGCTAAGAGCAGGCGCATTGATGTTGTGTTTGATATCTACAAGGAGACATCCATCAAGGATGCAGAACGAGCCAAAAGAAGTGCAGGCACAGGAATTCATTTCAAGAACATTCAACCTGGGCACAACATCCAGCAGTGGAGAAAGTTACTCGGTAGTTCCTCCAACAAGGCAAGTCTTATCAAGTTCTTGGTAGAAGAATGGAAGGCACCACAGCACAGGGAGAAGCTCAAGGACAAGGAGCTGTATGTCACATGTGAGCAGCGCTGCTTCAAGATCACCAAAGAGCAGTGGGAAGAGGCTCCTGAGCTTAAGTCAACTCAAGAAGAAGCAGACACACGCCTTCTTCTCCATGCACTTCATGCAGCAGAATCTGGGAACAAGTCTGTCATCATCACTGCAGAAGATACAGACGTCATGGTGTTGTGTCTTGGCATGTGCCACAAGATCCCATCCCATCTGTTCCAGAAGTGCGGGACGAAGAACCGGACAAGATTCCTGGATATCACCACACTGAGCCGCACACTGGGAGGCAGCGTGTGTGATTCATTGATTGGTATGCATGCCTTTACAGGCTGTGATACCGTCA
Organism: Paralithodes platypus; assembly: GCA_032716605.1. NCBI lineage: Eukaryota > Metazoa > Arthropoda > Malacostraca > Decapoda > Lithodidae > Paralithodes > Paralithodes platypus. Next base: position 2,933,118 of record CM064545.1, read on the forward strand.
GTGCATTCGCTGGCCGAGGGAAGATGACGACACTCAAGCAGGTGAAGATGGACAAGACATACCAGCATGCTTTTCACGAACTTGGACACTCATGGGAAGTGTCTCCTGAACTCTTTGAGAAGCTACAGGAAATCACCTGCCACATGTACCTACCATCTACCCACACAACTAAGGTAAACAAGCTTCGGTATGAGCTGTTCTGTGCAAGACGTGGAGAGGTAGAGTCAAGTCAACTCCCTCCTTGTGAGGACTGCCTCTTCATGCATGCACTGCGTGCAAACTACCAGGCTGCGATCTGGAGGAGAAGTCTTCAGAGCCAGCCATTTGTTGCGAACCCAACAGACTGCGGTTGGATGACAGATGAGGACGGTAAGCTTGCCGTCAACTGGATGCGAGGCTCACCAGCACCAGATGCTGTTATGCAGCTACTGTCTTGCAAGTGTGTGCGGTCATGCGAACTCCCTAAGTGTACTTGCCTCAGCAATGGTCTAAAATGCACGGACATGTGCAGGTTACAGACATGTCAGAACAAGGCTATTGAAGAAGAGCCGGTGGCACAACAGTCAGATTCCGAGTCTGACGTAGATGATATTTAGGAGTAGTAATTTGCCATAATAGTATGTACAAGCCCATGGCATGCTTAGTGTGTATTTACAGGACTTGTATTAAATGTGACAATTACTATATGCATTTTGTTGACATTTAGGCATTCCTGTCCCCAAATTTGACATTTTAAAAAATTTCGGAATTTTCGGTAGGGTATGTCTATTCAAGAAGTGATAACGACCATTAAGCTACCAATGTGCAAGGGCTATCATATCAAAACATAAACTAGAGACATGTAGCAAGCTAAAAACACCTAAGAGAATTAGTCACCCCGGGTGGTACCGATATCCCAAAATTCGGGTCTTGGCTCATGGACTATTAGGAGGTAACACCTGTCACCCGCCCCCTCACCGTCCCCCCCCCCCTCCCTTCCCACCCTCCCCCTACCCGGAAGAGGAGCGATTTAGTATTGTATGCATCTGTGAAAGAGGAACACTTACGTCCGTATTACAGCGTGGTAGCCCTGGAAGGGCGTCCCCATGGACGTCGCCCTTAGGTAAGTAAAAACAAAACTCATAGTGATGTGTATAGGTATATCAGTTGCCCTCTGACCCCTGACCTGTGCGGACGTCCCCAGTGACCGCTAGTGAACCTGTTTACCCTTAGTGAGGTCCTAGTGAACTTTCATAGTGATGGCTGTTGTTGATGAGTCTGCTGTCTCCTCCCATACTCTCCAGCTTTGTCTTGCTTTGCAAGAAAGACTGGAGAGTGTGGAGCAGGAGATTCAGTGTCTCAAAGATGAAAATTTGGCCTTGAGACTAGCTATGGCGGAAAAGAAGTGTGAGGCTACCGGAAGTGTTCCCAGGGATCGTGAAGCCCCTTGGAAAGTGGTGTCAACCAGTGCAACGGCCTGCAAGCTGAAAAGGCAGCCACTCAAGACCCACAACAACTTCAGCACCTTGGCTGATGAGAGTGATGGCGAGGAAGTGGCGATCATCGAGGCAGTGAGAGGGGAGGAGGGAGGTCTGCTGTTGTTGCTGCTACAACTCCTGCTACACGCCGACAACGGAAAACAGCTAAGTCTATTTTAATTGTAGGGGATTCAATGATTAAATACCTTGGTAGGGCTACTAACACACATGTTGGTAAAGTTGTCTGTCTGCCTGGTGCCGGAGTCGAGAAGGTGGCAGAAAAGCTAGATGGTGTCATGGAAGCGAGTGGAGAGGACCCCATCATCTTCCTCAACGCAGGGAGCAACGACATTTGGAAATGCAGGACTGAGGAGTTGCTCACCACGTACCAGGAAATGTTGGAGAGGATCAAGGAGAAGGGTGGAGTTCCTGTGGTACACAGTATCCTACCAAGAAGAGGGGTAAGGAAGGAATGGTCCTCCAGGGCTATTGGTGTAAATAGCCGGCTGGAGAAGTATTGCAAGGTAAATACTATTCCATTCCTGGATAACTGGACCCTCTTCTACGGTAAGGATGAACTGTATGCCCAGGATGGAGTACATCTCTCTCGACTAGGAGTTTCGACCTTAGCCAGCTCACTCGACAAGTTTGTTGCGGGGTTTGGTTAATAAACCATAGGTGTGTAAGTAAAATAGAATCCCAGCCACATCAAATTGATAGTAATAACGAACATTCTGATAGCGTAGATTTTCCGTCTAGGTCCAGTAGTTCAACAGGTAAAAATAAATTAGTTAAAAACAATAGAAAAATAGTTGCAAATACAAGTAATAGTTTGAGTGTTTATTATACAAATTGCAGGAGTTTATGTAACAAAATGAACGAACTTAGAGCACTGGTTAGCAAAGAAAATATAGACATAATAGCGCTAACTGAAACATGGATTAATACAGAAACCAGGCATTTTTTAGCAGAGTTTGATATACCAGGATATAGTTTGTTTAAATATGACCGAACAAGTAAGAGGGGTGGCGGTATAGCAGTGTTTGTCAGGAGTTCATTAAAAAGCTGTACTAAATCAGGTATTAGAGTAAATAATGAAAATGAAAGTGTTTGGGTAGAAGTTAACGAAGGTAGTGAGACTTTAGTTATTGGAGTTATGTATAGACCGCCAAATATGAGTAGAAATGACGGAACATCATTATGGGAGGAAATTAAAATAGCATCAAGGCTTAGCAACGTGTGCATTATGGGGGATTTTAATTTCCCTAATATAGATTGGCAGCAACAAATAGGCGACTCTGATTCAAAGGAGTTTATTGAGGTAGTACAAGATAGTTTTTTATCTCAATTCATAGATACGCCGACTAGAGGTGATAATATTCTCGATTTAGTTTTCAGTAACAATGAACATATGATAAATAGTGTAGAAATCGGGGACCACCTTGGAAATAGTGATCACAATTCTGTGTATTTTAATATACAATGGAAAGGTAATATCAGAGAGAATACAACATTAATACCTGACTTCAGAAAAGCCAATTATGGGGGGTTAAGAGAAGCCCTGTTAGCGGACCCTATGGTCAAAAAATTAAGTCGATCCAGGTGTCCAAATGAGTGTATCCTTTCTCAGGCACCTGTCATCTTAAGTCAGGAGGAGACGTCAAACTTGGTAGATACATACGATAATTTTATCAAGTCAGTATTCAATGCGCAAAATAAATATATCCCCAAAAGAAAATTTAGATCAACACAGAACCAACCCAAATGGATGAATAATAGACTATTAGATCTTCTAGGAAAAAGAGAGGAATATATAGAAAAATTAAAAAAGGCGAAATTCACCTACTTGCTTACTATCAGAATCTATCACGACAGGTAAAAAGGATATTAGCAAGAAAAAAGAAATTATGAAATTAAGGTTGCCAATGATTCAAAAAATAATCCTAAAGCTTTTTACCAACTATATAAATCCAAGGTTAGAGATGTAATTGGTCCCCTTAAAACTTCGATAGGAAAATTGACAGAAAGTGATTTAGAAATGTGCAGTACATTAAATAGTCAATTTCTTTCCGTTTTCACTAATGAAAATTTGGCACAGTTTCCAGAAGTCCGTAAGGTATACAGCGATAGTATAGAAAATAGGTTAAGTACGGTTACTATAAGTAAATGATGTGGTTAAGGAAATTGACAGACTGAAACCTCATAAATCGCCTGGTCCTGATGAGGTATATGCTAGAGTATTAAAAGAATGCAGAGATGAGTTAGGTTATCCATTAACATTTCTATTTAACAAGTCATTAGAAACAGGTATAGTTCCAGAAGCTTGGAAGCTTGCAAATGTAGTTCCGATCTTCAAAAAAGGTGATAAATCAATAGCATCCAATTACCGTCCCATTAGTCTCACTTCAATCATAGGAAAACTACTAGAGTCAATTATTGCTAGGAAAATGAGAAACCACTTAGAAACATTTAACTTAATCAATTCTTCTCAGCATGGATTCACTCAGGGACGGTCTTGCCTTACTAATTTGCTTAGTTTTTTCTCAGAGGTATATGAAGCAGTAGATAATGACAAGTCATATGATATTATATATTTAGATTTCAGTAAAGCTTTCGACAGAGTCCCTCATGAGAGATTGATGAGAAAGGTTGAGGCACATGGAATAGGTGGGGCGTTGTTAGGATGGATTAGGTCATGGCTAATTGGTAGGAAGCAGAGAGTCAGCATAAATGGTACCAAGTCAGAATGGGGAGCAGTCAAAAGTGGTGTCCCCCAGGGATCGGTATTAGGTCCCCTGTTGTTTCTTATATACATAAATGACCTAGATTTAGGTGTAACTAGTAGGATAAGTAAATTCGCAGACGATACTAAAATAGGGAGATCAATTGATTCAGATTACGATATAGAGTGCCTCCAAAGGGATCTAGATACCTTACATGAATGGTCAGTAAATTGGCAGATGAAGTTTAACATTGACAAATGCAAGGTATTAAAGATAGGGAAGATGCAAACAAATGTTAAATATAAACTAGCTAATTTAGAATTAGAAAATTCAGACTGCGAGAAAGATCTAGGTGTGTTTGTTAGCAATGATTTGAAGCCTAGAAAACAGTGTATAAGCGTTCGTAATAAGGCAAACAGGATTCTCGGGTTCATCTCTAGGAGTGTGAGTAACAGAACTGCTGATGTTATCTTAAAACTTTACTTGTCCTTAGTGAGACCCCATATGGATTATGCTGTCCAATTTTGGTGTCCTTATTACAGAATGGACATAGATTCATTGGAGAGAGTACAGCGTAGAATGACAAAAATGATCCATAATATTAGAAATCTTTCGTATGAAGAAAGGTTGAAGAAATTAGGTTTACATTCGTTAGAGAGACGCAGAGTTAGAGGGGATATGATAGAGGTGTTCAAGTGGGTTAGTGGGATTAACAAAGGGGACATGGCAAATGTACTAAAGCTCAGTGATAGCGAAAGAACTCGTACCAATGGTTTCAAATTAGATAAATTTCGTTTCAGAAAAGATATAGGCAAGTATTGGTTTGGTAACAGAGTTGTAGACAGGTGGAATGGACTACCAAGTGCTATAGTGGGATCTAAAACTGTAGGGAGCTTTAAGATAAAATTGGATAAGCATATGGACGAGAAGGGTTGGGTGTGAAGGGGGATCAGCCGGGTTGGGCCAATCAGCGCTCTGCAGACCTCCATAATCCTGCGTTAATCTCTAACCGTTTTGGTAAGATGATCCTCAGGGTATTAGAGTGTGAAGCCTATAATTGGGCTTTGTAATGAATTGGGGTTGTGTGGGACAGGGATCTGCCTTGCTTAGGCCAATCGGCTTTCTGCAGACTCCCATTTTTTTATGTTCTTATGTTCTTATTACCTATACCGAGAACTTTTTGAGGGAGGGGTAAAAACAACACTCATAGGTGATGTGTATAGGTATATTACCTATACCGAGAACTTTTTTGAGGGAGAGAAGATCCCCCCCCCCCCCCACCACCACCACCACCAAAACCCTCCACCACCATCCCCACCGAACCCTCCCCCACACCGAGGCATGTAGCGATGAGTTGCCAGACATTAGGAGTGAGATGCCAGATACTACCCATGTTACTTGTGACGTGAAAAATAGTAGTTGTGTATCCCTACCACGTGGTTCAAAAGTGGGGTCCATAGTCCTTTGTGAAGGGAGAGAGAAGATCCACCATCACCGCCAAACCCTCCCCACCCCCCTCACCAATGCATGTAGCGATGAGTTGCCAGATACTACCCACGGGCTTAACTTCAGACTCTCACCTGCCACTCTCTCTCAGAAATCGATTTGGGATAACCATGGCTTTGGTCCCGTCCTGGAAATGGTACCGGCCTGGCAACACTCTCTCTCAGAAATCGATTCGGTATAACCATGGCTTTGGTCCCCTCCTGGCAATTTTACCGGCATGGCAATTGATCCCAGTATAATTTAGAATTTAGGTGTAAACAAACTCACATTGTCATTCAACCCAAACCCTTCTATGTTTGGGATACACTACACAATGTAAATAAAGGATATTAATTATTTAGATGTAAACAAACAAACACACACTACCCATCCGTATATCAAAAAAAAAAAAAAAAAAAAATGCACTCTCATGCAACCTCTCTCGCACGCGCTCGCGCGCGCGCACATCTCAAGGTCACACGCCATCCCCTACCACTTCCGGTGTAAACACAGGAACCGCCCCAGGCCCAAAATGCACCTGTCTCACCCGACAGGTAAATGGTACCGGGACGGAATTTATGCCACTACTGACAACTACTGACTGACAACAATTGCCGGGAATACCACTCGTGAGACACCAGTTTTATTTTGTGCTTCATATTCTTGTTGTCTGGCTTCCTTGAATCTAGTTTCCTTGGTATATTCTGGTGAAGCATATTCTTCCGGACCTCTTCTTTCACTATGATTATATTTTTGCTAGTTATTTAATACCATACATTGGGCACAGTTATACTTGAGATCTTGACTACCTAATTTGGACAGTCAAGTATTAGCTTGGATTCAACTAAGCAGGTACAGTATATATATTAAATTACAGGGATTGATATTTCTTCCTTAAATGAATAATAAATAACATCAATACTAGTTTGTGTATTTGAGTATACTTGTTGTAGTTTTATCAAAGGGCATTTCAATAAAGCACACTCTTATCCTATTTGCATTTAAACAACTTAGGGTCACTGTTATAAAATATGTGTGATAGTGTTGGTGGGGAGAGGTATAGCAAGTTATGGTCTTAGGCAGGGAATGGTGGTGGACCTGATGTACGATAAATCTGGAGGGTCTTGTCTAATATAGTTTGCATTGTATGAGAGAGAGAGAGAGAGTTTTGTTCGGTCTTTTCAAAATCACAATTAGCTCGTATTAATAGGAAAGATATTTAAGATGTTATTATATTAAAGGAGATCCGAATATAATTTATGTAAGCAAGCCTAATAATACCTGAGTGAATATAATGCATTATAGTAATCACTAGCAGGGGTACCCGACGTTGGCCGGGTAATCACCATAATCACCACTACTACTACCATAATCACCATCATCAATCACTACTACCACAATCATCACAATACTACTACTACCATAATCACCGGCCTCGACCTCCCTGTGCCTCATTAAACGGCGACCTCGATTTCGGCCGCTAAATGACCTCCCGATTTTGGATCTGACCTCATCCGTACCCCCATTTTGGGGGGCTGCGAACAACTTTCGTTCCATACACCTTTTCGATCGGAGGCCTCCTGCCCCAAACGGTAATTTTTCCGATTTCGCGCCAATTTTCTCCGTCCCTTTCACCCTGGGGAATTCTATTTGTTCACTAAAACCTGCCTAGGGACCCCATTACTATGCATACCAAGTATGAACGCTCTAGCTTAAAAAATGTGGCCATGCACAAAGAACAGACACACACACAGACAATCGAAAATATTATATAGACTAGCAGGGGTACCCGGCGTTGCCCGGGTTATCACCATAATCACCATCACTACTACCACCACTACTACTACCATAATCACCATCATCAATCACTACTACCACTACTACTACTACCATAATCACCGGCCTCGACCTCCCTGTGCCTCATTAAACGGCGACCTCGATTTCGGCCGCTAAATGACCTCCGATTTGGATCTGACCTAATCAGTACTCCCATTTTGGGGGGCTGCGAACAACTTTCGTTCCATACACCTTTTCGATCATTTTGTTTTCAATTTCGGCCTCGAAACGACCTCCGATCGTGGCCTCGCCCCCTCTATGACCTGACCCAGGTCAATTGACACCCACATGCAAAGTTTCAGCTCCCCAGGTCCAAAACTGCGGCCGCCTATTAAGAACAGACAGACAGACACACAGCAAACCGAAAATATTATATAGATAAGGACCCTATAGTGTCGACCGATAGATAGTATGCTCTCTGGAACCCTAGCTACTGTCAATTGTCAATCCAATATATTCGTTGGTTTTCAACAATGAATGTCATCAAATACTGTTAGAAATTTGGAAACTAAATTGCATGTACGATATGAGTTTATGTTATTATTTAACTCTTAACCCTTTTAGTGTGGCCGACAAAGTACACACACTATGTAGACAATTATTTTTCCTGTGGGGGACGTAGCCATACAGTTTGGTATTATTGCTGCCTTTGTTTTGTGTTTGAAAGAGACAATAGGTAAAGCTGTCTGTAACAAGTGTCCCTCCTCCCCCATTATAGAAAGAGTGATAGAGATAGATCCAAATTCAAGGTATGCTAGAGTCAAAATGTATGGAAAAACAGACCCTGAAGCAGTTGAAGTCATAGGATCAGGGAAAGACAGATTGAGGGAGAGAGATCCAGAGTTTACTTGATGAGAGCAGTCTCTGCTGTTGCTAGACATAAGATAAAGATCCAGGCTCCCCAGTGAGTTATTCAGTGTGTCACGAGGCTTTCTAGTAAACAGGTATGTGTGCTTGCAAGAGGTGTTTAGGAAGCTGATATGCAAACATAAAAGGCTTAATTCTAAATGTTTGTGTTCTATGTGAGTGAAGGAGACAAAAGGCCTGTGACGAGTGCCTACCCCAGAATTGATATGGCGTAAATCAAGAAACGTTCGAGCCAAAATGCCTGGACACACGGAGTTTGAAGCAATTTAAGTCATAGAAAGAGGGAAAGACTGATTCTGGGATAGAGCTCCAGAACTCAGCTATTGAAAAGAAGAAAGATTGAGAATAACGTTTCACTCGTGGGTCGGAGAGTTGCACATAGTAGGGGTTGGATTGTGTTGCAAGACGGGTGCTACATGTTCTATGAAGGGGAGGTGGTATACAGTGAGAGAGCTCTGAGGAACACTGATTATTGTAATAGTGGTAGAATAGTAAGAGAGATGCAACATTGCGGCGAAGAGAGAGAGACAATGCAGACAATTGGTGAGTGGAGTTAATGAGACAGAAGGCTTTCTTTTTAATTTGTCAGCAGCTATGGAACGGTCTGAAAGGAATTTAGAGACAAAGGCACAGATGGAGGGATGCCAAAAAAAAAAGGAGGGTAGTTTGGAAATATGGGATTTGTACCAGACTCTATCGAAGGCTTTCGATATATCTAGCGCAACAGAAAAAGTCTCACTGAAGTCCCGAATGGAGGTTGACAAAGAGTTAGTAAGATAAGAAATCACCAGTAGAGCGGCCCTTGAGGAAGCCATACTGACGGTCTGAGAGTAGATTATGAGAAGATAAATGCTTAAGAAATTTTGAGGTAATAATAGTTTTAAAAACTTTAGAGATGCAAGAAATGAGAGCAATTGGACAATATTTGGAGGGTTGAGAGCGGTCATCCTCCTTTGGGACAGGTTGAATGAGAGCGAACTTCCAGCAAGATGGGAAGATATTATAGGAGAGACAGAGACGGAAGAGTTTGCCTAGGCAGGTAGTCAGCACGGAAACACAGTTTTTGAGTACATCTAATCCATTACATTCATGCCTAACTAGAGGCCAAACCCGATATGTCTCCCATTATATATGACACCTGAGTCGCTCCCCGCACAAAGTTGAGTTACTCTCGTACCTCTGCATGATACCTGCGTTGCTCTTTATTACAAGTCCCGCATTCATCAGGTATCTTTGGACTTTCGTGATGACCAATCTGGGAAATTATTTTCTCAACACCGAGTACAAAAAATGACTACCCCAACGAGCACCATTACTACTTCTACCTATATTAAGTACCATCACTACTGCCCCTTCGCAAAGTACCCCAACTACTACCCCTTCAGGAAGTACTGGGACTCCCATGTCTCACACAACCCCCACACCACCAATTAAACTGTTGTCAGAAGACCGAAACGTTGTTCTATTGTATGGTAAGGATGACCCTCACTATCCTGGTGGAAATACTGTTTTTCTTAAGTTCATTGAAGATCTTATGCGTAACAGCAACAATCTCACTGGCCCTTTTTTTTTTTTTTTTTTCTATGTGATTGAGGGAGGCAAAAGGCATAACTGCCTTTAGCGAGTGCCTTCCCCATAGTTCAAAGAGTGACAGGGCCAAAATCAAGGGACGTTCGAGCCAAAATGCCTGGACACACGGAGTTTGAAGCAATTTAAGTCATAGGAAGCGGGAAAGACTGATTCTTGGCGAGAGTTCCAGAGCTCAGCTGTTGAGTAGAAGAAAGTTTGAGAGTAACATTTCACTCTTGGGTTGGAGAGTTGCACAGAGTAGGGGTGAGATTGAGTTGCAAGACGGGTACCACGTGCCCTACGTAAAGGAGGTGGTGTGCACTGGGATAGCTCTGAGGAACACTGATTATTATAGTAGCGATAGAATAGCGAGAGAGATGCAACATTGCGGCGGAGAGAGAGAGATTGCAGAGAGTTGGTGAGTGGACGGGAGTTAAAGATACGAAAGGCCTTCCTTTCAACCTTGTCTAGGAGAGTGGTGTGAGAGGAACCTCCCCACACATGTGAACAATACTCAATACAAGGGCGCACTATGCCCCTGTACAGAGCAAGAAGCTGTGCAGGGGAAAAGAACCCCCAAAGGCGGTTGAGCACACCCAGCTTCTGGGAGGCTGCCTTAGCAAGACTGGTATTATGGTCCTTCCAAATGAGAGCATAAGAAAAAGAGACACCAAGAATATTGAGAGAAGATGAAGGGTTGATTTTTGTATTGTTGAAGAATAAGGGATAGTCCGCTGGGAGATCCTGACGGGTAGATAGATGGAGAAATTGGGTTTTGGAAGCATTAAAGTTAACAAGGTTTTCTCTGCCCCAATTGGAAATAGTATTTAGATCAGAATTTAAGAGTTCTATGGCTTCATTACGTTTGTCGTTGAGGGATTGCTGGCTGGGGCGTTCTGAAAAAGTAATGGAGTAGTGTAAGGTTGAGTCGTCTGCGTATGAATGGATGGGAATTAAGGTACAGTTAAGGAGATAATTTATAAAAATTAGAAAGAGAATAGGAGATAGGACAGAACCCTGAGGAACACCGGAGTTTATAGGGTGAGGAAGTGAACAATGGCCGTCCACAACCGCGGCTATGGAACGGCCGGAAAGGAAATTAGAGACAAAGGCATAGATGGAGGGATAGAAACCGAAGGAGGGTAGTTTAGAAATTAAAGATTTATGCCAGACTCTATCGAAGGCTTTCGATATGTCTAGTGCAATAGAAAAAGTCTCACCGAAGTCCCGAAAGGAGGATGACCAAGAGTTAGTAAGATATGAAAGAAGATCACCAGTAGAGCGACCCTTATGGAAGCCATACTGGCGATCTGAGAGCAGATTATGAGAAGAGAAATGCTTAAGAAATTTGGAAGCAAGAATAGTTTCAAAAACTTTAGAAAGACAAGAAATGAGAGCAATTGGACGATAGTTGGAGGGTTGAGAGCGGTCACCCTTCTTTGGGACAGGTTGAATGTGAGCAAACTTCCAGCATGAAGGGAAGACGTTAGAGGATAGACAGAGACGAAAGAGTTTGCCTAGGCAGGGAGTCAGCACGGAAGAACAGTTTTGAGAACAACAGGAGGAACACCGTCCGGCCCTGGTGAAATAAACTTTGACAGAACCTATCTGAAACCATGAAGTGACCCTGATGACACGCAAACAGTATTATTGACCATGCCCATGCATTCGCTATAGTATATATAGTATATATACAGTGAATGCAGGTACATCGATAGATGTACCTGCATTCACTGTACTATAATCAACAACTACATGTAACTACAAATGTGCACAAACCTGTAAACTAAGAAGTCAAATGAATAGTTACAAATGTAGCGTTCAACGGCCTTCATTAACAACCGTATTGTAGACTAAAGAACTCTCCACAAAGAGTTGATTCAAACAACACTCCTGTACCATACCCTGTTCCAAATATATAGGCCAAAACTCTTAAACATCACCCTCTATAACTCATAGACGACTAGACTAATCGAGCTAATAATGCTACCATTTGGGAAGGGTCAGTCAAATAGTAGTTAAGGAAAGTTACAGCCCAATTGCTCTAGATATTTGTGAGTTACAGAGGTTAGAGTTTACGATTTCTGACCTACCAATTTGGAACAGGGTATAGTATAATCCTCCCCTCGACCCCTTACACATTCAGTTATATTCTATAGTTCTGTATTATCTTTGCGTTACACTCTTCATTCAGTACACTAGTGGTATGCTATTATAAATTCAGCATTAGTATTATCTATGTCTCTCTGTCTCTCTATCTATCTATCTATATATCTACACCACTACTTCCAACTTCAGATCTTTCTAACTTGTGAACTTTCCTCTCTTGATATCAACTTATGTCTCCCTCCTTCCCATCTCAGGCTCTGAGTCATTTCACTTTCCCCCAAAGAAGACATAACACAATTTACAAAATACAGTAGTTTTAGGAAGCAAGTCAACAATATGGACTAGAATAATTTAATATTAATTTTATAAGACTGGTAGGCACAGCTTCGGACAAATGTTCATGAGCTCTTGCGATATTCTTTACGCAAATATATCCATTTAGATTGGTGTTCAGATCAAATCAGCTGTCTATTAATAACTAACTATTAACTACTGTATATATATATTCATTTAATATAAAGCTGATTTTACCTGAACATCGATCTGAATGGATATACTTGCATGAAGAAATTCGCAAGAAATCACGAAGTCAGTAGATGTACACTACGTAGTAGGACAAATAGACTCTCATTTTGACAAGGGACTGGGATTCTTGCAGAGAGGCCCCAGTCCTGACGTTATTCTTGACTTACAGTGTGCTGGCTTAATAATCCAATAGGGTTGATTGCCTCTGAAGTACTATTTTAACTACTGTATATATTTTAACTAACCTCTCTTTCCTCCTGTTTGCAAATATCTAAGGCCTACAAAATATAACCACAACAGCGTCGTGTGTTAAGGGTCTGTTAATTAAAAGGACAGTTGTAACACAAACAAATATTAAAGACTTCGATATAATAGTGAAAAGTGGTTCTTGGATATAAGCTACATAGGTCGGATAGAAATAATTTAACATTAGGAGGTGTACCATTGGACATTCATGACTCATTGGTATATATTGAATCTTTGATAAACAGTAATGAGGTTGGACAAATACTTAAATTTGAGTTGGAATTCATTAACAGTTACGCAACATATTATGTTGCCTTTTGATTCTTAGAGATCCATTCTAAGGTAACTAGAATAATCTGTCTGCGAAATCAATAAAGTGTATAGATTATCATCTGACTGAAGTATTAAACCTCTGTATTTCACTGAAGTTACATTCTGTGGACACTTCATTGCCTGAAGGTTAACTCATATAAATTTCTGCTAAGGTGCTCTTTGACTCGGAACTCACTTCATTGTCTTTGTCTGTAATACAAATCAAATTAGCCAAACCAATTATTTGATTTGTATTCATAGGGTAAAAGAAAACAAAACTGACGAAAGTACAATTTTCTTGTATTATGCACTTTAGTATAGTTGAATTACAGTACACTCGAATGCCATTGCCTTTAAGCCACTCATATACTGTATATGCGTGGAAGTCTCCTATTGACAATTACAGTACACTCGAATGTCATTGCCTTTAAGCCACTCATATACTGTATATGCGTGGAAGTCTCCTATTGACAATTACAGTACACTCGAATGCCATTGCCTTTAAGCCACTCATATACTGTATATGCGTGGAAGTCTCCTATTGACAATTACAGTACACTCGAATGCCATTGCCTTTAAGCCACTCATATACTGTATATGCGTGGAAGTCTCCTATTGACAATTACAGTACACTCGAATGCCATTGCCTTTAAGCCACTCATATACTGTATATGCGTGGAAGTCTCCTATTGACAATTACAGTACACTCGAATGCCATTGCCTTTAAGCCACTCATATACTGTATATGCGTGGAAGTCTCCTATTGACAATTACAGTACACTCGAATGCCATTGCCTTTAAGCCACTCATATACTGTATATGCGTGGAAGTCTCCTATTGACAATTACAGTACACTCGAATGCCATTGCCTTTAAGCCACTCATATACTGTATATGCGTGGAAGTCTCCTATTGACAATTACAGTACACTCGAATGCCATTGCCTTTAAGCCACTCATATACTGTATATGCGTGGAAGTCTCCTATTGACAATTACAGTACACTCGAATGCCATTGCCTTTAAGCCACTCATATACTGTATATGCGTGGAAGTCTCCTATTGACAATTACAGTACACTCGAATGCCATTGCCTTTAAGCCACTCATATACTGTATATGCGTGGAAGTCTCCTATTGACAATTACAGTACACTCGAATGCCATTGCCTTTAAGCCACTCATATACTGTATATGCGTGGAAGTCTCCTATTGACAATTACAGTACACTCGAATGCCATTGCCTTTAAGCCACTCATATACTGTATATGCGTGGAAGTCTCCTATTGACAATTACAGTACACTCGAATGCCATTGCCTTTAAGCCACTCATATACTGTATATGCGTGGAAGTCTCCTATTGACAATTACAGTACACTCGAATGCCATTGCCTTTAAGCCACTCATATACTGTATATGCGTGGAAGTCTCCTATTGACAATTACAGTACACTCGAATGCCATTGCCTTTAAGCCACTCATATACTGTATATGCGTGGAAGTCTCCTATTGACAATTACAGTACACTCGAATGCCATTGCCTTTAAGCCACTCATATACTGTATATGCGTGGAAGTCTCCTATTGACAATTACAGTACACTCGAATGCCATTGCCTTTAAGCCACTCATATACTGTATATGCGTGGAAGTCTCCTATTGACAATTACAGTACACTCGAATGCCATTGCCTTTAAGCCACTCATATACTGTATATGCGTGGAAGTCTCCTATTGACAATTACAGTACACTCGAATGCCATTGCCTTTAAGCCACTCATATACTGTATATGCGTGGAAGTCTCCTATTGACAATTACAGTACACTCGAATGCCATTGCCTTTAAGCCACTCATATACTGTATATGCGAGGACGTCTCCTATTGACAATTATGGAAGTACATATTATCTTGAAACAAAATTATATATAATTTTATATAGGGAAACTTCAAAATGATATATACTATTTATTGAGCAGCAAGTTCTATCCAGAATTCAATCCAGGCAGTTATAATTGCATAAGAAGAAAGTAGGGGTCCAATCATTCTTACGAGTGGGTTAGAGACTATGACATCCGAGTGTGTATGAGCTACATGATACAAACGCGATATTATCAGTATAACCATCCAATTCTACCTCCTTCCACAGCTGACCAACCCCGTACCGTCAAAGCTCTTCCCAGGGTAATCAGTCGGGAAAGTGCTCCGAGTCTGCGGATAAAAAACAACATCTGAGAGCCTCATCAATGGTGACCGACCATAAAAATAATGATGGAGATGGTGGAAATTGGTGTAGGAAGAGGTGGGAGGGGCGGGGGGATATTGGTGGAGATGGAGAAGTTGAAAAGAAGGTCATATAGGGAGAAGTTATAGAGAACATTGGTCATTAGTCAGACAGTTATTCAGACTCCATAGTGGTCATTAGAAGAGAGAGATTATCAAGTTATTCTTTTTCTATGTGAGCGAGGGAGGCAAAAGGCAGAACTGCCTGTAGCAAGTGCCTCCCCCAGAGTTGAATAAGTGACAGGGCCAAAATCAAGGGACGTTCGAGCCAAAATGCCTGGACACACGGAGTTTGAAGCAATTTAAGTCATAAGAAGAGGGAAAGACTGATTATGTGAGAAAGTTCCAGAGCTCAGCTGCTGAATTGAAGAAAGTCTGGGAGTAATGTTTCACTCTTGGGTTGGAGAGTTGCACAGAGTACGGGTGGGATTGTGTTGCAAGAAGGGTACCACGTGCCCTAAGTAGAGGAGGTGGTATACACTGGGAGAGCTCTGAGGAACACTGATTATTATAGTAGCGATAGAATAGAGAGAGAGATGCACCATTGTGGCGGAGAGAGAGATTGCAGAGAGTTGGTGAGTGGACGGGCGTTAATGATACGAAAGGCCTTCCTTTCTACTTTGTCTAGGAGTGCGGTGTGAGAGGATACACCCCAGACATGTGAACAATACTCAATACAAGGATGCACCGTGCCCCTGTACAGAGCAAGAAGCTGTGCAGGGGTAAATAACCCTTTGAGGCGCTTGAGCACACCCAGCTTCTGGGAGGCTATCTTAGCAAGACTGGTAATATGGTCCTTTCAAGTGAGAGCAAAAGGAAAAGAGACACCAAGAATATTGAGAGAAGATTAAGGATTGATTGTGTATTGTTGATGTATAAGGGAAAGTCCACTGGAAGTTCCAGGCAGGTAGTAAAATGAAGAAATTGTGTTTTGGAAGCATTAAAGGCAACAAAGTTTTCTCTGCCTCATTTGTAAATAGTAGTTAGATCAGCGAATATGTGTTAAATGGCTTCATTACGTTTGTGTTTGAGGGATTGCCGGCTAGTTGAGTATTGTAAGGTAGAGTCGTCTGCGTATGAATGGATGTGACTGGAGGTACAGTTGAGAAGATAATTTATTAGAGAGAGAATGGGAGATAGGACAGAGCCCTGAGGAACACCGGAATTGATAGGATGAGGAAGTGAGCGATGGCCGTCCACAACCGCAGCTATGGAACGGCCAGAAAGGAAATTAGAGAAAAAGGCACAAATGGAGGGATAGAAACCGAAGGAGGGTAGTTTAGAAATTAATGATTAATGCCAGACTCTATCGAACTCCTTCGATATGTCTAGTGCAATAGAAAACATCTCACCGAAGTCCCAAAAGGAGGATGACCAAGAGTTAGTAAGATATGAAAGATCACCATTAGAGCGACCCTTAAGGAAGCCATACTGGCGATCTGCGAGTAGATTATGAGAAGAGAAATCATTAAGAAATTTGGAAGCAAGAATAGTTTTAAAAACTTTAGAGATACAAGAGATGAGAGCAATTGGACGATAGTTGGAGGTTTGAGAGCGGTCAACCTTCTTTGGAACAGGTTGAATGAGAGCTATCTTCCAGCAAGAAGGGAAGACGTTAGAGGGGAGACAGAGACGAAAGAGTTTGCCTAGGAAGGGATTCAGCACAGCAGCACAGTTTTTTAGTACAACAGGAGGAACACCGTCCGGACCGTACATCTTTTTAGTATTAAGCCCAGAGAGGGTAGAACATAGAAGAGATTTGGATATTAGGCATAAGTAGGAGAGAGGGGGGTGGAGAGGGAGGAATAGCACCAGAATTATCCAAGGTGGACTTTCTAGCAAAATTTGAGCAAAGAGTTCAGCTTTGTCAGAGGAAGAAGTGATGGTTGTGCCATCAGAGTGGAAAATGGGAGGGAAAGACGAGGAAGAAAATTGTTGGAGAGGTTTATGGCTAGATGCCAGAAAACTTGGAAAGAGCTTGAGTTTGATAGTTCAGTGCATTTATTATTGATGAAAGAGTGCTTGGCAAGTCGAAGAACAGATTTGGCTTGATTCCGGGCAGAAACATTGCAAGAATGAGACTCTTGAGTATTAAGGCGTCGGTTCCGTTTGAATGCTTCCTCTTTGTTGCGGACAGCAGTAGAACAAGCGTGAGTAAACCAAGATTTTTTTGCATTAGGCTGAGAGAAAGAAAATGGAATGTATGCTTCCATGCCCGTGAGAATTACCTTGGGTAATGCGTTCAGCACTCTCCAAGGGCCACGTAAGCAAAAGTCATTCCAAGGAAAATCAAAGAAGTACTTTCGAAGAGCCTCCCAGTCGGCAGCGCCAAAGTGCCACAAGCGCCGCCAGTTGGGAGGATCGGGTGGCCGTCTCGGAGAGATAGGACAGGTGACAGATATTAGTTTATGGTCAGAAGAGCCCAAAGGAGAGAAAAGATTTATAGTATAAGCGGAAGGGTTAGAGGTTAGAAATAAGTCAAGAATGTTGGCCGATCTCCGAAGCGATCCGGGATACGGGGGGGTTGCTGGACTAACTGCTCTAGGTCGTTTAGGATAAAAAAGATGAAGGCTTGTTCACCAGGTTGGTCAGTGCAAACAGACGAGAGCCATTGGCGGTGGTGAACGTTGAAATCTACTAAGATGGAGATTTTTGCGAAAGGAGAGATGGATAGAATGTGTTCCAGTTTAGAATTTAGATATTTAATAAATTTTGGATAGTCAGTAGAATTAGGGGAGAGATAGACAGTGCAGAAATATTTAGTTTGAAAATGACAAGAAAGCCTTAGCCAGAGAGTTGAGAATTCAGAAAAATCTAAGTTGGGAGCACGAGATATAGCAAGATTGTTGCGTACATAGACGCAACATCCACCTTTAGCTCGAAACTGAGGATAGAGATAGTAGGAGTATACAGAGAAGGGTTTGCTGTCAGTAGTCCCAGACAACTTTGTCTCGGCGAGGAAGAGTGAGTTAGAAAACTTGAAATCATGGTGTTATTTGCCTTTTACATAAATAATATACTGACGAAATATAGTGAGAATACTCCTATAATTAAATTCCAAGGACAACCTCAGAATTATAATATGTTTTCAGACAAATATCTTCAGGGTTACAGGCCATTGTCAAATGTGAATATAAACATAAATTAACAAACTAGTGAGTCGGTTAAGTCTGTATATTTCATTTGCATTCCTGAATCTATTGTATTACTCTACATTAGTATATATTTAAAGAAGAATTGGTATAGGTCGACTCAAGAGTAATTTTCAAAACTACCAAGATTGGTAAAGGTAGAAAGAGATACGGAAACGTTTGTTTTCATTGAAATTAAGGAACACCCCGTTCTTAAAATTAATACTCCATTACGAAGCCCAATGCACCAGAATAAACAAATGAAAGCATATGATCCTCCAGGGATTCGAAGTTAGGGACACCACACCCAGAACATAAGCATCTAATCCATTACATTCATCCCTAACTAGAGGCCAAACCCGATATTGCAATACACATCAACGTGCCCTATACAATCTACTCCTAGGTTCTCAAATTACTTACACAGTCGGGCTTATATATCATAATAGGAAAGGACTAAAGGCAACAATTGGCTGGAATAGTGTTGCGACTGTTATTGATTGTTTCGTTTATCATTTCAATCAGTTTCTCCCATGTATTCAATGCCATACATACTATAAACGGTCTCCAATAGGTAGGATAATAGAGTCAGCTAGCGACAGGGAATGACTTCAAAATTATCTCGATTATTTGCACGAGTGGTCAATAAATTGGCAGATGAGTTTCAATGTAGACAAATGTAAGGTATTAAGGATTGGAAATCGTAATTTAGATGCGAAATACAAACTAGACAATGTAGAATTGGATAACTCAGAGTGTGATAAGGATCTGGGGGTGCTCGTTAGTAATGATCTGAAACCCAGAAAACAGTGTATAAGTGTTAGGAACAGGGCAAATCGAATTCTAGGATTCATATCCAGCAGTGTTAGCAACAGGACTGCTGAAGTTTTTTAAAAACTATACTTAGCACAAGTAAGACCCCATTTAGACTGTGCTGTTCAATTTTGGTGCCCTTATTACTGAATGGATATCGACCCTTTATAGGCAGTCCAAAGAAGAATGACGAAAGAGATACATAATATTAGATATGTATCGTATGAGGAGAGGTTGAAAGTCTTGGGCTTGCACTCACTAGAAAGACGAAGATGTAGGGGAGACATGATAGAGGTATTTAAATGGATAAAAGGTTTAAATAATGGCGATATAGATGAGGCATTAAAGCTAACGAACGGCGATATAACCCACTCAAATGGTTTCAAGTTAGATAAGTTTAGATTTAGGAAATATATAGGAAAGCACTGGTTTGGGAATAGAGTCGTTAACATGTGGAATGCACTGCCCAGAACAGTAATTAGCTCAGAAACAGTTGAAAACTTTAAGCATAAGTTGGATTCCCATATGGGTGATATAAGAACATAAGACAATGGGAGTCTGCAAAAAGCCGATCGGCCCATACAAGGCAAGTCCCTGTCACACCCAACCCCAATTACAAGGCCCAATTATAGACCCATCTCACTAATACCTTGAGTACTGACCCCACTAAAACGCTCAGAGATTAACACAAGATTACGGGGTCTGCTGAGCGCCGATTGGCCCACACCTGGTAGATCCCCCTCACACCCAACCCCTCTCGTCCATATGCCTATCTAATTTTATCTTAAAGCTCCCTATCGTTCTTGATCCCACTATATCACTTGGTAGCCTATTCCACCCATCTACAACTCTGTTACCAAACCAATATTTGCCTATATCTTTTCTGAAAAGAAATTGATCTAATTTGAAACCATTTGTACGAGTTATTTCGCTATCACTGAGCTTTAGTACATTTTTCATGTCTCCTTTATTAATTCCACTAACCCACTTGAATACCTCTATCATGTCACCTCTAACTCTGCGTCTCTCTAACGAATGTAAGCCTAATTTCTTCAACCTTTCTTCATACGGAAGATTTCTAATATTATGGATCATTTTTGTCATTCTACGTTGTACTCTCTCCAATGAATCTATGTCCATTCTGTAATAAGGACACCAAAATTGAACAGCATAATCCATATGGGGTCTCACTAATGACAAGTAAAGTTTTAAGATAACATCAGCAGTTCTGTTACTCACACTCCTAGATATGAACCCGAGAATCCTGTTTGCCTTGTTACGAACGCTTATACATTGTTTTCTAGGCTTCAAATCATTGCTAACAAACACACCTAGATCTTTCTCAGTCTGAGTTTTCTAATTCCATATTAGCTAGTTTATATTTAACATTTGTATGCATCTTCCCTATCTTTAATACCTTCCATTTGTCAATGTTAAACTTCATCTGCCAATTTACTGACCATTCATGTAAGGTATCTAGATCCTTTGCAGACACTCTATATCTCTAACTGAATCAATTTTTCTCCCCATTTTGGTATCGTCTGCAAATTTACTTATCCTACTAGTTATACCTAAATCAAGGTAATTTATGTATACAATAAACAACAGAGGACCTAATACAGATCCCTGGGGGACACCACTCTTGACTGATCCCCATTCTGACTTAGTACCATTTATGCTTACTCTCTGCTTCCTACCAATTAGCCATGACCTAATCCATCCTAACAACGCCCCACCTATTCCATGTGCCTCAACCTTTCTCATCAATCTCTCATGAGGGACTCTGTCGAAAGCTTTACTGAAATATAAATATATAATATCTTATGACTTGTCATTATCTACTGCTTCATATACCTCGGAGAACAAAATAAGCAAATTAGTAAGGCAAGAACGTCCCTGAGTGAATCCATGCTGAGAAGAATTGATTAAGTTAAATGTTTCTAAGTGGTTTCTCATTTTCCTAGCAATAATTGACTCTAGTAGCTTTCCTATGATTGAAGTGAGACTAATGGGACGGTAATTGGATGCTATTGATTTATCACCTTTTTTGAAAATCAGAACTACATTAAATTTTGCAAGCTTCCAAGCTTCTGGAACTATACCTGTTTCTAATGAATTGTTAAAAAGAAATGTTAATGGGTAACTTAACTCATCTCTGCATTCTTTTAATACTCTAGCATATACCTCATCGGGACCAGGCGATTTCTGAGGTTTCAGTCTGTCAATTTCCTTAAGCACATCATTTCTACTTATAGTAACCGTACTTAACCTATTTTCTATACTATCGCTATATACCTTACGGACTTCTGGAATCTGTGCCAAATTTTCATTAGTGAAAACGGATAGAAACTGACTATTTAATGTACTGCACATTTCTAAATAATTTTCTGTCATTTCTCCTATCGAATTTTTAAGGGGGCCTAATTTATCTCTAACTTTAGATTTATATAGCTGGTAAAAAGCCTTAGGGTTATTTTTTGAGTCATTGGCTATTCTGATTTCATAATTTCTTTTGTCTGTCCTAATACCTTTTTTAACCTCTCTTGATAGATTCTGATAGTAAGCAAGTAGGTGAATTTCGCCTTTCTTAATTTTTCTATATATTCCTCTCTTTTTTCCTAGAAGGTCTAATAGTCTATTATTCATCCATTTGGGTTGGTTCTGTGTTGATCTAAATTTTCTTTTAGGGATATATTTATTTTGCGCATTGTGGAGTGAAGAAATAAAATTATTATATGTAGCTGTCAAATTATCCTGAGTTAAGACTGGTATCTGAGAGAGAGTATGTTCATTAGCGCACCTGGGTCCACTTAATAGTTTAACCATAGGATCAACTCTTAAGGCTCTTCTTAATCCACCAATGTGGATGTGAATGGGAGCTGCCTCATGTGGGCCGCATAGGCATATGCAGTGTCCCGCGATCTTATGACCTTATGTTCTTAGTTCTTATGTAATTGGGGTTGGGTGTGACAGGGATCTGCCTTGTGTGGGCCGATCGGCTTTTTGCAGACTCCCATTTTCTTATGTTCTGATGCATTTAACTCTATGTGGCCTATACACTTTGTTTTCAATCAATTAAATGTAGAACTTGATAAAACTTACGATCAAAGTCGGTGTTAAATTTTAGTAAGGTTTGAGTATCGAGACCATAAGTAGCAGTGCTCCCCTTCTCATTTCCCCTTCTCTGTCTCTATCTGTGATCCCAGCCTCCCACCTCTACAAACCCCCAAACAATGAATAGGTTTAATAGATAGTTTTACCATAAATTCTTCTCAATGTGTATCGAATGCAGGCAACATTCATCACACTGACTAATGAAAGGAAATATACCCCATTCATACCCGTTATATCTTGGTTGTGGAAAGTGTGTGCTATGAGAGAGTTACAAGGAATAGTTAGTATCTCAAAGACCTTGCGGTCCATTTCGGGGAAATATTCGAAGTGGATGGAGAGAACATTTTCAGTGTACTACACTCCTTGCAGTGTGCAAAATACTATATACTGAGTACTGTCTTCCTTAACTGCTCAACTGAGGAAATTTTTAAAACTTCTGAGGAAAGTTTGTTCCAGGTAGAACATATTTTCTTAAATGGGAAACAGTTTCCACAAATACTAGAGCTGAACCTTTTCAATTCTAACTACTATTCCTGGTTGCGTATTGTATGCATATAGAGGTTAAACATTTTGCTATGATCCACATTGTCAAACCCGTTACATATTCTAAAAACTTGAATGCATTGACCTCTAGTCTGCGTGTTGAGAGAGAGAGAGAGAGAGAGAAGCAGAATATCACTGCAGCCGAGATTCTTGTAACCCACGGTGTGTATAGACTCATTTTGAGAATATACAATTATACAATATATTGTATTAATAAATTCATAATAAATTTTAAATGTTGGCCATTGTAAGCATGTGCAATGATGGTTTAACAATAATTTACAAGATATGAGAACAATCGTCGCTAATCACTAACTGCCAGCTAGAGAAGGAAGGTGGGGGAGTTGGGGATTGTTTCGGGGTGGAAGGTGGGGGTAGACTTGGACCCGAGTCCCCCCATCCACCTGCCCAGGGTGGAGTACAAAGGAGTACAAAGGAGTACAACGGAAATCAAGCAACAACAGATCTAGTGACCCTTCTAGGCTGCTTGTCCTCCAAAACACTGAGGATCAAGTGTCCAAACAGTGGTTTAGAGTGGGTAAGGGAACATTGGAAAGGGAACTACTGCCCTGCCACTAACGTGGCAGGACTAGGAAGTTAGTAGGGGACATATGGGTTAGTAACTGAGGGGAGGATAAAGTTATTCATTTACAAACGCAGTCAGTCGCGGGTTTGATGCGAGATATTTGTCTAGGCGGAATTTAAATGAATCAACGGTGCTGCACTCTATAATGTCTCGGGGAAGCCCATTCCACAAGTTGACAACTCGATTGAAGAAGAAATTCTTAGATTCGTGCGAGTTAAAAGATTTACCAATAATTTTGCAACCGTTTCCCCGCGTGTAATTAGATTGGTCGATAGTGAAGTACTTACTACAGTTCATATTGTCGATGAATTTGAACACTTGAATTAAGTCGCCTCTTAATCTGCGCTGGGTTAAAGGAAATAGATTTAATTCTCTAAGACGCTCTTCGTATGGTTTGTTCTTTAGGCTAGGTATCATTTTGGTAACTCTACGTTGAACTCGTTCTAGCTTGTTTATATCTTTTTGGTAATAAGGGCACCAGGATTGAACGCAGTATTCCAGAAGAGGGCGGACTAAGGAATTGTAAAGGGTTAGGATAACTTCTTTGGATTTATGCTCAAATGACCTGCCTATAAAGCCAATTATTTTGTTTGCCTTCTTAACAACTTCTGAACATTGTTGACTCGGTTTTAGGTTACTCGATATTGTTACTCCCAGATCAGTTTCTCTGTTTACATTCTTAAGCTGAGTGCCATTCATCGAATAGTTTGCTTTCTCATTTAGGTATCCGACATGTAGTACTTTACATTTATCCGCATTGAAACTCATTTGCCAAATTTGGGCCCAACATGACAATTTATCTAGATTGTGTTGCATATCATCAACTTGTTCTTTTGAGTACGCTATTTGCAATTTTTGTATCGTCAGCAAATTTTGAGATTGTGCAGGTGAGACCCTCATCTATGTCGTTGATGTAAATTAGAAAGAGAATTGGTCCTAGTACCGATCCCTGGGGTACCCCGCTACTTACATTGGTCCATTTAGATGCCTTACCGTTTATGACTACCCTTTGCTTTCTGTTGCTGAGCCAATTTTCTATCCATTTCAACACACCGTCTTGTATTCCATGCGCTTTTAGTTTTAGCAGTAAACGTTTGTGGGGAACTTTGTCAAAGGCCTTTTGAAAATCAAGGTATATAATATCTACAGCTTTACTCTCATCGTAGAGGTTGAGGATATCGTGGAAGAAGTCTAAGAGGTTTGTTAAACAGGAACGTTTTTTACGAAAGCCGTGTTGAGTATCTTTAAGTATGTTATTTTCCTCTAAGTGATTTACGAGTCTGTCTCGTATGACCGTTTCTAGCATTTTACATACAACTGAGGTTAAGCTAATTGGACGATAGTTACTGGGTAGGGATTTGCTGCCTTTTTGAATATTGGTGTTACGTTGGCTAGCTTCCACTGATCAGGCATAGTTCCAGACTGCAAGGATTTATTGAATAGTAATGTCAGTGGTTTGGAGAGCTCATTCTTAGCTTCCTTTAGAACTCTAGCGAGATTGTATCAGGTCCTGGCGTTTTATTTACCTTGAGTTTTTCTAAACAATTTAATACTTCTCTCTCTGTAACGGTGATATTGCTTAGAACATCTGAATTATCAATCTGAATCGGCGATGGTGTAGGGATATCACTGAGGTCTTCTGTTGTAAAAACTGATGCAAAGAAGGTATTGAGGGCATTACTCATTTGTACTTCGTCTTTGGTGTATTCCCTATTTTCATCGACTAACGGTCCAACAGTTGAAGTAACTACTTTTTTCTTTCTGATATAACTATAGAATTCTTTCGGGTTTGTTTTACTTTGATTCGCAATATGTAACTCTAAGGTCTTTTTACTTTGCTTAATTAACCTTTTGGCTTTGCGTCGTAGCTCTACAAATTTCACCCGTTCTTCGTCATTTGTGAGGATTTTAATCTATCATTAGCAAATTTTTTAGCAAGCAGGCAGTTTGAAATATCTTTATTCCACCATTTGGGCTTATTATTATGGCCTGGACGCCGTATTTTCGATGGTATGCAGTCTTGCACTGCTTTTAGGTAAGTGGTTTCGAATAACTTCCAAGATGTATTTATGTCGTTATTGTTAATTAAAAAGCTCCAGTCAGTTTCTTTAAACATAGCTCTAAGTTTATGGAAGTTTGCTTTCTTGAAATTAGGGACTTTTTCGATGCTACTATTTGGTTCGTTACTAGTAAACTTTAAAGTGAAAGTTATCGTACGATGGTCGCTGTTACTGAATTCATCACCAACATTCAAATTCTCTATCAATTCTTCTTTTGTTGCAAGTACAATGTCAAGAACGTTATAACCACGGGTCGGCGTTCGAACAAATTGATAAAGCGAACTCTCTTGCAAGTTCGTATACAAGTCATGTCCGGAGTGTGAAGTAAGAGTATCGCCCCACTTGGTCACAGGTAAATTAAAGTCGCCAAAAATTACGGTATCTTGTGAGTTACTTACATCTGCAATTTGTTCGTAAATTTCTCGGTCAGTTTGCACTGATTCAGCTGGAGGTCTGTATATTAACGCAAGTATTATTTTTGTACCTTTATTATTCTTTATTAGCACAAAAGATGTGTCGACGTTCACAATTTGAGGTTTTGACACGAGGGTCGGGTTAAGACTTTCTTTGATATAAAATAAAACGCCACCTCCATTTTTATTTATTCGGCTGTTCTCAAACATTACATAACCGGGAAGTGAATACTCTGCTAAAAAGTCTCTATCTTCTGTATTGAGCCAAGATTCTGTTATGCCAATCACATCATAATTTTCTGTAAACACTAGTTCCTCTAAATCTGAAAATTTATTGCGTATGCTACGAGCGTTTGCATAGAAAACCTTTAAAGTTGCGGTTTTAGAACTCGCAGAACGTTCTTTCATCGAATTTTTGGTTCTGGTCGGATCTACATTTACATTCATGGCTGTCCTCGGTCGTTATCCCTGACAGTTTTGAATTTGGGTCGTGTTGGTGGAGCTTTATCCAAATTCGCGGTTCTTGACGGATTAGTATTTAATTCCTTTGTAGGTTGCCGTCCTCGCTGTCTTCGGTCCTCCTTCCTGGTTGTCCTGTGCTGAGTCGATTTCTTCTCCGAAAATCCTTCACCGCATCGTTGAGAAGACGCCCAAAACGTGCTGCTCCCACCTGGTTCAGATGAACTCCATCGTCCGAAAACAAATAGTCATCATAGTAGAAATTGTCCCAGGTGTCGACGAATCCCACGTTCTCCTTCCTGCAGAGGTTTGCTAGACAACGATTTGTGCTGGTGGCTATGTTGTAAAATCGGCTCTCTACACCGAGCCGGGGGACGATTCCTGAGATGATGATCCTTGATGACTTCAAGGAAGGAAGGGAAGGAAGGACCCACCCCTGAGCAACTGTTAGTACGCGTGAGTGTACCTGCATTCACTGTACTATAATCAACAACTACATGTAACTACAAATGTGCACAAACCTGTAAACTAAGAAGTCAAATGAATATGGTAGTTACAAATGTAGGAACGGCTTTCATTAACAACCGTATTGTAGACTAAACAACTCTCCACAAAGAGTTGATTCAAACAACACTCCGACGGTTGTAACACGGTGTTGGTGCGTGTCATAACCCCATAACACCTTTGAACAACTTGGAAACCTCAGATACTGATAAACCTCCCATGAAGTGTGCATTATAGCAGCCTAAGATCCATCGCCTTTCTATATATCATTGTAGTGAACTAGTTAACTATAATCTGTACAACATTGTTACAATCAAAGCTTCAATGTTGTCATGATAATGTCTATACATTATGCAGTCATATATTACTATATATTACTTTATATAGGTTTCATAGCAAATTATGACGAAATATTCCATAGTATATAATTTCCTCAGTTATAATACATTCCTTATTAGGTAGATACATGGTTAGACAAGATTTAGTCCATGAGCCAAGACCCGAATTTTGGGATATCGGTACCACCCGGGGTGACTAATTCTCTTAGGTGTTTTTAGCTTGCTACATGTCTCTAGTTTATGTTTTGATATGATAGCCCTTGCACATTGGTAGCTTAACCCGGGAGCTGCGGGTAGACTCTTAAGAGTTCCCCCGGCGCACTGCGGGTAGACTCTTAAGAGCAGAGACTTTGAACACGTACCAAAACCGCGCGTTTATAGCCAGGCGGCTGAAAATTGGTGTGGGTATTGTACTACATGTCAACTCTCGATACCACCCCGCCAAACGCTCGCCCCGCACTCGTGCAAGCACCACCGCGCCAGTAACCACGCACTAGTCATGGAGCCTACACGTCCCTCACGCTCGCTCCCTGATGACACAACCAGCCCTCCTTCTGGTGGTGTTAGCCGCCGTGGAAGGCAGAGGGTGGCTGCCAAAGACCCTAGCTACCAGTACGACACGCCCTACAGCTCAGAGGACGAATCACCAGCACCAAAAGCACGTAAAACACGTGCAAGCAGGGCAATGGCACAGAGGTCATTGGTCTTTCGGGACACTGCCACCACGACCCAGGCCACTGCAACAACCACTACCACCACCACTGCCACCACTGCCACCCCTGCCACCCCTGCCACCGGTACCAGCGACGCAGGAGGCCGCCCTAGGGCTGCATTACCTGCGGGGGCAGGAAAAATTAAAGGCACGGGCGTAGGGAAGAGAACCCGTACGCCAGCCACAGTGCCCCTACCACCACCACCACCACCAGCCGCCCCTGGCCCAGCTGCCCCTGCCGCCCCTGCCGCCCCTGCCGCCCCTGCCGCCCCTGCTGCCCCTGCCGCCCCTGCCGCCCCTGCCCAAGGAACAGGGAAGGGGAAGGGGAAAGGGAGAGGGAAAGCGACTGGGAAAGCGACTGCTGGCCCTGGTGTCCCTGCCGGCCCTGCTGCCCCTGCCGCCCCTGCCGCCCCTGCTGCCCCTGCCGCCCCTGCCGCCCCTGCCCAAGGAACAGAGAGAAGGGCGACAGGCACCACCATCATCTTGCCATCAAGGCCACGCACCACTGCTGCCCCTGCCGCCGCCGCCCCTGCCGCCGCCGCCGCCCCTGCCGCCGCCCCTGCCACCACCTCTGCTGTCCCTGTCCATAAGACTCCCGCACGTGCCAAAGTGACCCGGAAAAATCTTACACCATCTAAGTATGCCGCCCTGCTGTTTGATGGTGATTCGCAGGACATTGGCAGCCCGGGTTTCGACGACGAAGCCCTAGCACGGGACCAAGGGTGGGGGGATTTGGGAGTGGACAGTGGGAGTGAGTCCGACGTCGGTGACGAAAACGAGGAAGGGCATCGTCTGTCGAGTGAAGAGGAGGGTAATGATGATGAAGTGCTGTATCGCGACCATGGAAGCGATATTTCAGACGCAGAAGAAGACGCAGACGACATTCCGATCCCTGGCATGCCTTCGTTCGATTGGTCTGACGGGGTCAATTTTGTACCTGACGTGCCCCAGTTCAATCCTGGGACGTCAGGAACAACTGACAACTGGCCCTGTGATGATCAAGCGAACGAAAGCGACTTCTTCCTCGCTTTTTTCGACATGGAGGTAATGACGTACATCGTTGCCCAAACAAACGCCTACTACAGGTGGGTGTTTGGCAGATTGGACGTCCTTTCTCCAAAAGCGAGAATACGAGGCTGGGTGGATACGACTGTGGCAGAATTTCTGACGTTCTTTGCCTTGTTGTTCCTCATGCCTCTGATCAAGAAGCATGTGTTGCAACACTACTGGAAGCACGACCCTCTCATCGCCACCCCAACTTTCAATAAGTTCATGACTCGTGACAGATTTTTGTTGCTGCTAAGATTTATGCACTTTGCAGACAACGAAAATCCTAACAGGATTGACAGGATATGGAAAGTTCGGGAGGTGTTCACCATGTTGTTGGAGAGGTATAGGAAATACTTTTACCCCTTCCTCAATTTGGTGATTGATGAGTCGCTCGTGCTCTTCAAAGGACGTCTTGTTTTCAAGCAGTATATCCCCTTGAAGAGGCATAGGTTCGGAATCAAGCTCTTCGTGTTGTGCGACTGTGAAACTGGAATAGTGCTTGACATGATCGTGTATACAGGCACTGACATTGACATACCGAAAGCCGCTGCCAATGACCCCATGGGCATGTCAGGTGCCATCGTCAGGAAAATGTTGGCACCTTACCTGGGCAAAGGCCACATCATCTACACTGACAACTGGTATACTTCTCCTGCTCTCTGCCAGTTTCTTTATGACAACCAAACGGGGTCATGTGGGACTGTCAGAAAGACAAGAAAGTTTATGCCAAAGTTCACAGGTGATGTCATTCCTCTCACAGATGCCTCCTCCAGTGACACACCTTCAGAAGACGACCTGGCCAAGGAACACCGCGAGAGGCATGTGCGAAGAAGGCGACGAAAGGGGCAGAAATACAAGCAGCTCGAGAAGTGTGGGAAACTGATAGCCCTGAAGTGGAAGGATAAGCGAGACGTCCACCTGCTTTCCACCGTCCACACAGGTGCCCAGGTGGATTCTGGCAAAATCCACTACCGAACCAGGAAGACAATCTACAAGCCCGACATGGTAGTGGACTACACCAAAAACATGCGCCTGGTGGACAAGTCTGACTGTCAGCTGTCAGGTGTTGAGTGTCTGAGGAAGACTGTGAAGTGGTATCACAAGCTCTTCCTCCACCTAGTTGACATAACGATGCTGAACGCCTACAACTTGTGGTTGGTGAAGAAGGATATGGCCCCAAACCAGAAGCTGAAATTCCGGGAGTTCGTGTACAACGTCTCCTACCAACTCCTGGAGAAGTATGCCACCACCACTCACAGACGTACGGCATGGCGTGGGGATCACGTTCCTGACCGCATCCAGCTGGGTGTCGAAAGACACTACACAACCAACACCGAGCTGATTGGCACTCGTCACAGGCAGGTGCAGTGCACCGTCTGCAGCTCCAGTGTGAGGAAACCCCATGTGACCAAAAGAGTCACCTCAATGTGCGCCGAGTGCAAAGTTGCACTCTGCCTGGGTGACTGCTTCAGGGACTACCACACCTTCAAGAACTACTGAGTGTCGGCCCCTGCCCTGCCCTGCCCTGCCCTGGACTCGCCCCGTGCCCTGCCCTGGACTCGCCTCCTGCCCTGCCCTGCCCTGGACTCGCGCCCTACCTTACCTGACCTGACCTAATTGATCACGCTACCTCATAATGTAACATATATATTATATAATGTATAAGTTCCAAAGATGTCCCTGTGATATAGCTTTTACATT
The DNA here is from genome assembly GCA_032716605.1 of Paralithodes platypus. Lineage (NCBI taxonomy): Eukaryota > Metazoa > Arthropoda > Malacostraca > Decapoda > Lithodidae > Paralithodes > Paralithodes platypus. Next base: position 2,963,943 of record CM064545.1, read on the forward strand.
ATATAATTGTATGTTTCATTATTTAGTTTATAAGTTTCAAAGATTTACATGTAATATGCCTTATTTTTTTAGTATATCAATATATATGTTTGTTATTAGCCTAAGTAATGTGTATATAATTATTTTCTTACCTCAAATGAATTGTACAAAAATAAATATGTTTCAATAAATCATGTCAAACCTACTATGATAATAAAATAAAACAATAAAAAAAGAAAAAAAGAAAACAAGGTCATGTCATTGTATTCTTACAATATGATATATTCTATGAATATTTCATATTGTTTGAATACAATGGCATGATCTTGTAAAAAAAAAAATTTATAAAAATTTTTCTAGACAATATAAAACCTTCCCCATAACCCCCTCCTGGATTCGATCCCACTACCCTACGACACTTTGAGTTTTCCAGTCCGCGACCTTACCAACCATGCCACAGGAGCTCATACCAAATATCACTCAAAACTTCGTGTGTACAATCGAAATGACAATATACAAAAAAAAATGAATTATCCCACCAATTTACGTTTGTAAATTGATGGGATTATCAATTATATCATGCCAAGGTTTATAATAGTTTGTCTCTGTCAAGAATTAGTAATTATATAACTTTATTCTGTCAAAAATTGCCCAAACACTCAGCAAAATTGCCCCTCTCAGTGTGACTCCACTCATTTTCACACGGTCAGGCGGTCACGAGGTGACCCTTGCCGCTCCTTGATTCTCCAGCTACAGCAGCTCTGTCTGGGAACAAAATTGGTATAAATACAATAATGGATAAAATACTCTTCACAAATACATTTGTATTGTATAATATTGTAAATAAAAATGAATAATAACTGTGTGGGTGTCGAAAATTGCTCAACCAGCTTTCTTATGTCTCGCCTACGCGCGTATATTGGATTATACATAGTCATGACTGTCATACAAATAATTGCAGTAGGTCTCGAATATACATTTAGATTGCATATTACTTCGAAATAAATAAGTAAACGTTTCTCTGGTGGCAATCTACCCTTTCGCAGGTGTAAGGAGACACCAGTCTATATTTAGCCCTCTATCACAACAGGCAATCTGCCTGTGTTGACTCAGCACCGTCGCTGGTGGTCTATAAATATAGTACTTTATTTACAGTCAATGGCCTACATGTTTCTGTGGTACTTCACATGTGTCTAAAATGCAATGTCTGCTTGCATAAATATGCAATACTGAAGTCCATTTATATGTACGACATACGCATGTCTCAGTTTCTCTCTCTCTCTCTCTCTCTCTCTCTCTCTCTCTCTCTCTCTCTCCATTCCTGACTCATGTTATTGTAGACCTGTTGATGGCAACGAACACCAGCCATCTGGTAGACATAAGGGTCAAAATACCAAACATCAATACGCCTGGGGCGCCTCCACAATTATCACTAAGCTGGTTATCTATCTAGAGATCTGCCTGACTTCCATCTCTCCACGACTCACTCACTCACTGCACCCCTGCATGCCTCCCTCCCACCCACCCACCCACCCCCAACCCCCCCTTTCAGGCTTCCGTCTGCTAGAAACACATTCACAATTTGCGTAAATATCGCATCAATTGGGCTATATGCGGTATATTCCTTGTTATATGGGACGCCTACATATGTACACGTCTTTATTATAGCATGAGAGTGCTCTAAATACAAGATTGACGTGATATTTATGGCGTAACACACCCTCTCCCCCTTTCATTCCCACCACAACTCACTCACACCTTGGTTCACGCATAGAAACTCATTGATAATGTGCGTAAATATCGCATGAATTGGTTTATATGCGGTATATATTTGATATATGGCACGTATACATACGTACAAGTCTGTATTATAGCGTGACAGTGCTCTACGTACAAGATATACGTGATATGTATGGCGTAAACCACACTCTCAGCTCATAAATTGCCGCCAAACCTCCAACACATCTTCATTCCCGCCTAAATATTCTCTTATAATTCCCTTATATATTGCAATTTTTGGTCACTATGAGGCAAATTCATTGTTATATGGGTGCCCTACACATGTATACATACTCTAAATAGCCTAAAAGGGCTCGAAAAAGGAGATATACGTGATAATACGCGGTAACCCACCCCCTCCTCCCTCTCCTTCTATCCCCTGCGCGCGTAAATATTCGGCAGGGAAATCTCGCCGCTCGATGACAATCTAGCCGCGCGGTGCCATTCGCTCCACATTTTTCAACTACGGACCGTTCCCCTACCCCCCCCAGACATTTTTTGGGGGGTCAAATATATATGGGCCGATGCACGCAAACATTCCCTACACGATGATGTACTTTTTATCGAAATTGGCAATAGGTCCCAAAATCATCATAGGTGCGCACAGTCTTACCCTGTAGAAAACCCCCTGTGCGCCGCGGAGAGGTTAATGGTCGTTATCACTTCTTGAATAGACATACCCTACCGAAAATTCCGAAATTTTTTAAAATGTCAAATTTGGGGACAGGAATGCCTAAATGTCAACAAAATGCATATAGTAATTGTCACATTTAATACAAGTCCTGTAAATACACACTAAGCATGCCATGGGCTTGTACATACTATTATGGCAAATTACTACTCCTAAATATCATCTACGTCAGACTCGGAATCTGACTGTTGTGCCACCGGCTCTTCTTCAATAGCCTTGTTCTGACATGTCTGTAACCTGCACATGTCCGTGCATTTTAGACCATTGCTGAGGCAAGTACACTTAGGGAGTTCGCATGACCGCACACACTTGCAAGACAGTAGCTGCATAACAGCATCTGGTGCTGGTGAGCCTCGCATCCAGTTGACGGCAAGCTTACCGTCCTCATCTGTCATCCAACCGCAGTCTGTTGGGTTCGCAACAAATGGCTGGCTCTGAAGACTTCTCCTCCAGATCGCAGCCTGGTAGTTTGCACGCAGTGCATGCATGAAGAGGCAGTCCTCACAAGGAGGGAGTTGACTTGACTCTACCTCTCCACGTCTTGCACAGAACAGCTCATACCGAAGCTTGTTTACCTTAGTTGTGTGGGTAGATGGTAGGTACATGTGGCAGGTGATTTCCTGTAGCTTCTCAAAGAGTTCAGGAGACACTTCCCATGAGCGTCCAAGTTCGTGAAAAGCATGCTGGTATGTCTTGTCCATCTTCACCTGCTTGAGTGTCGTCATCTTCCCTCGGCCAGCGAATGCACTGACGGTATCACAGCCTGTAAAGGCATGCATACCAATCAATGAATCACACACGCTGCCTCCCAGTGTGCGGCTCAGTGTGGTGATATCCAGGAATCTTGTCCGGTTCTTCGTCCCGCACTTCTGGAACAGATGGGATGGGATCTTGTGGCACATGCCAAGACACAACACCATGACGTCTGTATCTTCTGCAGTGATGATGACAGACTTGTTCCCAGATTCTGCTGCATGAAGTGCATGGAGAAGAAGGCGTGTGTCTGCTTCTTCTTGAGTTGACTTAAGCTCAGGAGCCTCTTCCCACTGCTCTTTGGTGATCTTGAAGCAGCGCTGCTCACATGTGACATACAGCTCCTTGTCCTTGAGCTTCTCCCTGTGCTGTGGTGCCTTCCATTCTTCTACCAAGAACTTGATAAGACTTGCCTTGTTGGAGGAACTACCGAGTAACTTTCTCCACTGCTGGATGTTGTGCCCAGGTTGAATGTTCTTGAAATGAATTCCTGTGCCTGCACTTCTTTTGGCTCGTTCTGCATCCTTGATGGATGTCTCCTTGTAGATATCAAACACAACATCAATGCGCCTGCTCTTAGCACCTTCATGAACAGCGTGACTCAGTGCTGTACCTGCAAGCTGTGAAAAAGTTTTGTCGTTTCCCTTCAGTTTGTGGACCAGGCTCATCCCATCAATTATGGTAGCAGAGGGCTCGGGTATCACTTCTGCAGGAGAAACATTCCTCTCTAACTCCTTTGCGAGGGCAGCCTTGTTGGTCTTGCGGAGAGACCCATCACCGCTGGCAAGTGCCCAAGGCAAAGGCCCCAGGGGATGAGCCAAGACATCACTCATTTTGAGCTTTCTGTTCTCGGCAACAAGGATCATCTGGCCAAATAGGTTCCTGTCAGCCTTTAAGATAACCTCCTTGGCATGGTCTTGTGAGCGTGGCTTCATTCTGATGTTAGTGAACGTTCTCAGTTTCGTCTTCGTCATCGTGTCATGAAACTGTATAGTTGGCGTATCGATCTCCAGGCGCTCTTCCTTGAAGGCTTGATATGCATCCTCTCCTATTCTGTAGGCCCCTAGAAGGTCTTTGACAACTTCTGGTGGTGCCATAGTCGCAGTTGACAAACTGACAAGATCTTCTTGCTCTGCGTTGAAGGGGTTCAACCAGCTGGTCTCCATCAGTTGAACTAAAGATTGGACATCGGCCTCATCTCTTCTAATCCTGGGCATCTGTAGGTCTGGGTGGCTGAAGTCAGTATACTTTTGGCCTACTACCATAGTCCTGAGCTGCCTTAAGTACCTGCTGCGATACTCCGATGTCAGGTAGTACCTGGCGACAGCTCCGCCTTTCAGGCTGAAGCCTTTTGTGCCCCCTGGTGTCTGGGTGTCTTTGTTGATCGTCTCTTCGATTGTCTGGTCCACAGGAGTCCGTCCAAAGGGATTCTTGCTACCGATCTGGACCGAAAAGCCACCTTGCATGAAGTGTTCATGGACCTCTGGGTGTTCAATGGGCAGTCGAGACATCAAGGCATAGTAGTAGGTTAGGAACCGGGCATAGTTCACTTTGTCATAGGCAAAACACCACGGTATCATCTGTCGGATTGCTCCTAGGTGGAGCATCCAGTTGCCTTCTCTGGAGGCTCGAATTAAGTCCAGCATGATCTCAACCATGTCCAGGTATGACATCCAGAATGCTGAGAGGTTGTGTTCATCTCTGAGGGTCTCAAGATAAACTTGGAAAAGCTTCATGATATGTGTGCATGATTCACTCTCCATCAGCTCTTGAAAGAGTCCCTGAGACACATTGCTGTGAAAGCTGTTGATGTCCTTCAGTGTTTCATCTAGATGGTGTATGTCCCTTGAATGGTTTTCTTCTAGCCATGAAAGGAAGCCTTTCCATGCAAGCCTCATCAGTGCTTCATACACGAGCTTGTGTAGTCTCACTGCTCTGTTGTACCTCTTGCCGTTCATCACTCCTGACACTGATCCTTCTGCGATGATACCTGATTCCACACACAGATCTCTAAGACCTGCATCTTGAAACCTCTTTCCTATGGTGGAGATGAGATTACAGATTGTGTGGAAGACGCCCATCCTGATGATAATGTTCTTGAACTTCTCTTGTTTCCAGATAACTTCGGCAGCTTTGGCATAGAGTGCTTGATCAAACACGCACACAATCTTGTTAAGCTGTAAGGACTGCATGATAGCATGCGTTTGTTCCAAGATTTCATTAACGGTGGACATTTCTGTTGCGGGAGCATTGATAGTGGGCAGGTAGCTTACAGTGTCCTGAACCACTGCAATGTCTCTGCGCATTTTGATGTTGAACCCAGTCCAACTGCTGATGGACTGGTCCTCATGGTCTGACATTCGAGTAAGAAGCCAGATATGGTTCTTTGTCTTTGAATCCTGGACTTCCTTGGTAGTGTCGACATACGCAGTCTCAATCCTAGGTGGCCCTGCCCGCCGCCCAACATTGTATATTGGCAGCATTGATGATGTCTAAGTGATGCTTCTTATCTTGGACTTGGTAATCTCTGGCAGGACTTTCTCTGGCACAGAGCCTGCAACCTTGGACTGGACAGCAATGCCATTGACTCTATGAGAAGTACCTGCTCCACTTAGGGTCTCTTCAAGTCGGTCAATGTTATCCCAGGCCAGGGTTGTGAACACACCAGGGTAGATGTTTGCTGGCAGTGGAATGTCATCCTTTGAGCATTCCAGCTTCTGGATACAAAGGGCTGTATCGATCTCCTCAAACATTGAGTAAGACACACAGTGACCAAGACGATTCAGAGTTCGGATCAGTTCTGTGTTTCCTGTCAAAGACTTTACAGCATTGGTCAGCAGTACGTGCTTGGGTGGTTTTGTCTTGCCACTGGTAACAGCAAAGACCAAGTCACTGCCAAAGGAAGTGGCAAGACGTTGAGCTCTTTCAGAGGGAGTTTCACACTCACACTCTCCTGTCAGCAGGGTGTGCAGGAATTGAGTGACTGCTGCAGGAATGACATTCTGATCTGTATCGGGAGGCCATGGCTGACTCACATCTTGTTTATTGATCTCATTCCTCAGCTGCATTCCTGCTTTGGTTAAGACATCTTCAGAGTTAGCTGCTCTTGCTTCTTGCAGGTCTTTTGCCATTTTGTGTGCTTGCCGGGCAAGGTCGTCCATTGAGAGGCTGCGTGGATAGATTAGAAGCTTTCCTTTCTCATCTGGGACAAAGCGTAGTGATTCTCCAAACTCGGTTTCAATCTTTCGGCGAACATGTTTCTTTGTCGCTGGTTTCAGTTGGATAATACCACGGGACATCATGGATCTCTCAAGCCTAGATGTGAGGTTTGTCATAGGCAGTACCTCTGGGTTGGGGAATAATTTGGTCCTTATATACAAGCAGAGTTCCTCGAGGGCTTCTGTCTCAACCTCTTCGTAGCGTGCTTCCTCGCTTTCTTCCTGATTTTCACCTGCACCCGACCTGGCGGCCGCTGGGAAATCATCTTTTGTGAAGAGTTTGTAGCACGACTTGTGGTAGTGACCCTCTGCAGCAACAAGGTCTCTGCTAACTAAACCAAGGATTCTCTGGTTGAGTTTCCTTATTGCTGCTCTGCGAGTCTTCTCATCTGCTCGTAGCTCAACACACTGTATGAGTGGCTCCCTTGTCTTTGTTGTTTTTATGTACTTGCTTGACTTCTCGCAGAAGATACATACTTTGGCATACACCCTGCTAGTACTAGGGGCATCCCTTGATGCCCTCCTCCTGGGGTCGACGCTTGCTGATTCTATCTTGACACCCTTGGCAAGGATAGAATCCAGTGACTTCTTCATTGTAAAGAGACTACGACATTTACGGTGATAATGTATGTGTGGTATTCCTCCTTCTTCAAGGCCCTTGGCTGCTTCCAGGACTGGATCATGCTGCCTGATTTCTGCAGCCCTGAGCAATGTGTTCCAGGAGTCCAAATCCTGTGGTGACACCAGAGCATCGCTGTCATCATCAGAGCAGTGGATGATACAGTCGATCCGTGCTCTCTTCCTCGCAGATGGTTCCATCCTGCCGTCAAACAGTCGACACACACCTGCAAAAAATATCACCATTAAACCATGAACAAACAAACACATTACATGGAAACCACTCTACATATGTTTGCTCCTTCCAATAATAAATTATCCCCAAAATATAACAAAAAATCCCCAAATATGAAATAAACCCCTAAATATGGAGAAACTTGAAATACACATCGGAATAATTCTTGTAGAGAATCAAATAAGCTACAAGAGCTGTTAGAATATATTTTTCAATGTTCCCCATATTTAAGGATTTATTCTAGATTTAGAGGAAAATACCCAAAATATAGAGTATATTCCGAAATATGAGGAAATTTGAAAAATACCTAGGAACAACTCTGGTAGAGAATATAATTCTACATAGGTGTTCAAAGTTTCGCGATGATTGTGTGATGGATTTTAAAGAAAATGAGGAAAACGCCGAGCGTCACGCTAAAAATCTTTATTTTTGGGTAGCGCCCCTATTGCATCAAAAAAATTAGACTAAGCTACCAGTGCGAGAAGGCTATCATATCTTAATGTACTTACAGTCACTCTATAAACATTTTAGTACCATTCGTGTTTAGTCACCCCAGGTGGTACCGATATCTGGCCTGGCTCATGGACTAATTGGGATATGAAATAAAGAAAGGAGTGAAATTAATGGTGAACATGAAGTTCAGCATTACAACCTCCAAAACCACAATTTAAGTTTTCCCTGGCCAGTTACCCACACAGTGGTTAGCCTTGAAGACAGCTTATGCCACCCCCCCCCCAACCCCACCCATCCCCACTTCCCATTCTCTCTCTCTCTCTCTCTCTCTCTCTCTCTCTCTCTCTCTCTCTCTCTCTCTCTTTCACACACATTCGCTCTCTCTCCCTCTTGTATATCCGTGTATGGTTGTTAATTACAGAAGCTGAGACTACACCTCCATTACTACTAGTGGTGAACATGTTATCACCGGTAGGACTCATGGGGCTCAGAGAAGAGTCGTGGGAGAGACTCATGTATAATAAATTAGAATAATTAGGAACATTCACATGGGACGCTTTTCTCAACATATTTTGCAGTATATTTAGCCGGCAGCTTCAACATTAAACGTTTATTAAGAACGATGTCACCCTGAATATTTGACATGCACCCCAACTGTTAATACAAGTACAAAACAAACATGAATTTTGTTGAGAATTTGCTCCTTACAATTGCACATACTCTTAAGCTAATTATCTGCCATATCCTTCCTTGTCAGCGAGAAAGTAGAACCAAATTAGTTCAAATATCTGGAATTTTGACTAATGTTTGTATTATCATAATTGATGAACCGTAGAGCGTTATGGTTGACTACTCGGATTCGTTATCACTATACCATTGATAAAATAAATATTGGGAAACTCTTGTAATATTATACTGTAGTGTAGCGGTATGGAAGATTAATAGGCAAACCTGAAATTCAAGGCTTGTTCCATGATAGGAATGACACAATTATGTTTATAAACAAATGATAACAAATAACCTCAACAAATATCAGTGTGGTTGTGTTGACGGTTGATATGTTAATACTCAATTGTAGGAAGATTAATCAAGAAGTAATTATATTAGGAATATTTAGTAGCAAACTATTTTCAACACCTTAAATGAATCCGACACAATTAGTCAGTCAGACGAATAATATGAGTTTCTTGGGTAAGTCAAGATTGGTGATCCATTTCCTGCTCCGCTCGGCCCCGTAATTGGGTTTTCACACGGGACGAGTCAGCAGGACTTTTAACTGACAACTTCCCAGAGATGTCTTAGTCCTTCTGGAGGGCAGATCCAACATGTATCTCATGATCGGTGGAGTTTTCTTTGGTAATCTAGATTGTTCTGGATTTGAGTGTTATTATGTTTTATTTACCATTATAGCAATATTCCTTTATCCTGGTAGGTGCTACAAGGACAATTAAGCCCTGACACGTTCCCTGGAACAAATATTAATATATTAATGAAGTTTGCAATCCATTACCCAAAACTTGTTGTAGATTGAAGAGAAGTTCTACCATTATACAGTATGGTTCTTTTAGACATACACATTTTGGATGTCTCTGGTTGCCTGTATGCCTGTATTGTGTTGAGTCTTATACATATGTTTTACATTACGGATTGAATTGACTGATATGTGCTGGTTGATATTTTAGAATATTAAGTTCGAATATTAAGAATTAGAGTAGTTAATTAAAAGATAAGTGGTAATAAATATGAATAAATGGAGAATACTTATGAATAGATGAGTGATAACAAGATCGTTTGGGATAGGGGATGTGCTGCCAGCTGGACTAGATAATAGTCCATCAGGCACCTGGCCCAAGGAGTCGGTATGTATGAAGTGTCATGCCTGGATGTGTGGTGGGCGGACATTGTGGTGGTGTGGCTTTGCTGAGTGACACCTGCTGAGACTGGAAACTCTCAGGGAGGTCTGGGACCAAGGAATCTGTTGTTGTAAGATCCAAAATGGGCCTGGGTCTCTGGGTCTTCTGGGCGACCTAGATGTGGGTAAATTTGTATTTTGTGTTTGTCTTTTGTTTGTTTTTGTGTTGTCTTGTCTTGTCCCTGTTTGGGCTGTTTCAAATCGGCCACCCCCAGCTATGGGGAATGTGCCAGGGTATACACATACATCCATACACAAGTTTGAGTGGTACCCCCTTGCGAAAGCGTGAGTAAACTAAGAATTAAAGAATAACAACATGAACACTGGAACAAATAATACACATATATTTATGTTTTCTTTGTATTTATTATTCTATCTATCTATCTATTGCCTGACGCCGTGATCCCCGAAGGGGTGGCCACGAACGAACCGCCCCCATGCACCTCTGTCCCCAGTCAGTCGACGCCCCTCCCCCCAACCAGCACCGCCTTCGTTCATGTACTTCCTCACTCCATCCTTCCACCTCATATTCGGTCTACCTCTCCCCCTCTGTCCCTCCACCTCGCTCTCGTACACCCTCTTAGTCATTCTCTCGCTTTCCATACGTTCCATATGGCCGAACCATCTCAAGTTGTTCCTTTTCACACTTTCCAGCACATCTACCTCCACACCACACCTCCTTCTTACTTCCTCATTAGTCTGTCTATCCCTCCATGTAACTCCGCACGCACTCCTTAAGTAATTCATTTCCACTGCTCTCACTCTTGGTCTGAGTCTCTCAACCAACGTCCATGCTTCGCTTCCGTAAGTCAGTGTCGGGATTACCACACTGTCATGCAAGGACTTCTTCACTTCCATACTGACCACCCTATTTCTTGTTACTGCTTTTAGCGTTCCTACAACCCTCTTCCCCTGTTGTACCCTCTCCCGCACCTCTTCATCCATAGTCCCATCTTTACTCAACACACTGCCCAGATACTTAAAAGAGTTGACGATCTCCATAGCCTGACCGTTCAGCTTCACCTCACACTCTGTGACTTCACCCCTTTCGAAGACCATAACCTTGCTCTTCCCCGTATTTACCTTCAAATTCCGTTTTTCGCACACTGTTCCAAACTCATTTACCAGACCCTGCAACTCCCATTCATTATCACTCATCAGAACTGTATCATCCGCAAACAGCAGTATAGGTAGCTTCCACTCAATTCCCTCCCTTTTCAGCGATACACCAACATCCACTGCTCTTGATAGTATTTCTTTCATAACTCCATCCATATATACAGTAAACAACCACGGGGACATCACACACCCCTGTTTCAAACCAACATTCAGGTCAAAGAACTCGCTCTGCTCACTCTCCACACGTACTGCCGCCTTTGCACCCTCATACATGCTCTTCACTGCTTTCAGCAACTTGCCCTCTACTCCGTATATTCTAAGTACTTTCCACAAACCTTCTCTATCCACTCTGTCATAGGCCTTCTCCAAGTCCATAAAGGCAACATACACCTTTTGTTTCTTCTCCAGATACTTCTCCACAACACAATTCAGGGTAAAAATCTGATCTACACATCCTCTTCCCTTCCTAAAACCTCCCTGCTCGTCGCCTATCCATTTCTCCGTTCTCACTCTCACTCTCTCAATCACTACCCTACTGTATACCTTCCCTACTACGCTTAGAAGACATATTCCTCGGTGGTTACCACACACTCCTCTTTCCCCTTTGCCCTTATATAGGGGGACTATTATGCCAGTCTTCCAGTCATCGGGTGCACTCCCCTTCTCCCATGCTAGTTTGCACATTTTCCATACCCATTCTATCACTATCTCACCACCATACCTCAACATTTCCCCACACACTCCATCTGTTCCTGGTGTTTATTATTAATTATTATTTATTTTTCTTATATTCAATGGAATCTTTGAATTATTGAAATATACCTGTAGTTGAGGTTCAGTGAAGGTTCCTGGCTGGTGGGTGGTGGTTGGTGGTGTGATTACCCAACTCCATAACCTTGTCCCCAGGCCACAATTTGTCTGGAGGTTGAGAACTCACACGTGCGTTAAATGAGTATTAGTTCCTCCAACCCATGGTGTGTGTGTGTGTGTGTGTGTGTTTGTGTGCATGCTGGAAATATGTGTATGTATGTTTGGGGGGGGGGGGGGGGGGTGTCAGTTAACGTATGATTATATATGTGTGTATGTGTATAAAATAATAAACTAAACGAAAGTGACTGATATACAGTGTACATAGATGTCCCTACCTAAGGTCGATTCAATATGCAGGCTTGTTGTCGCTCGCCAAGTATAAAATCAAAACCTACAGTAAATGGCAGGACAGGTTTAACTCGTTCAGTACCAGGGGCATCTTTCTTGTCATATTCTGGCTACTATTAGACGATTTATTTCAGCGTAGGAAGGACCTCAAGCAATAATATGGCTTCAAACTATCTCCACCAGCCCTTTTAACTAACACAGATCCTTCCAAACCTGCATAATATCGTTAAAATATAGCTGAAATAATATATATCACATGTCGCTGGTATTCAAAGGGTTAAGAGGGAGTGGGAGGGTTTTCCTTAGCCCCTTCTCCCTCGTGTTGGACCCATTAAGATTTTAAGGCGTTCGGCTCATTAGTTTCGTGATTTTAAGACTTTTCGCCCATTTTGTTGGCAATATTATGACTTCACGGCTTTAAAGTGTCGATTTTTTCCTGGCTAGCCTATAATATAAGAGAAACCGGCCTAGGGCCGACATTTTTATTTTATCGAAAAATTTACACATTTATCTTCAAGGAGGATCTTAGGGTTTTATTTTTGTATATATATATATATATATATATATATATATTTTGTTTTGCATGATGGAGGTCTAGGGAGGGAACTAAAATAAAAATAAACAGATACATAAATTAGCAAATAGATGAGACCCATGTCCCCTTAAAGCTTGACAGAGAGATAGAACGACAGGTCTCAAGATCGCAAAACTAATGGGGTGAACGTCTGAAAATCTCTTAACTAATGAGTTAGAAGGGGATCCAAGAAAAAATAAAACCTTAAAGTGAGGTGGTAGGTTTCTTGGTAGGTAAGTAGTTTGCTAAGGAAACAGGTATATAGATAGGTAGAAAGGGGCAGGTCAATTGGTAGAAATGGGTAAATAGATTGGTAGTAGAAAAATACAAAATATAATTAAAGACAGAAAGAAGACATTAATATTATATATCTACACAGAGCTCAGATGGCAGGGAATCTTGTAGAAGTTAACAGACCGGAACATCTATGAATTACGCCTGCCTAAATGGCTAAAATAAGCTTATAGTGAACATCAGGACTGTAGAGAGCTATACTATATATATATATTATTTGTATATATGGGCAAGAGCTTTTCTCTAATATATGTTTCATTAAAGGGTATAGCAAGTTGATTATTGCAAAGATTGTTGTCAATATTTTCTCTTTTGTTGAGGGCATTCTTGCCTTCCACATGAAGTTGTCTTAAGGTGTCTTCGTATATAATTTGTGTTAGTACCTGTGGTTGAGCTCACATAGTACATTGCCAGAACACGTTTTCACTTTTCCTGGAGCTTCTTCAGTGGCTGTGAAGTGAATGAGGACTTTCGAGTCGATTCGATGGCTAATATAAAGTTAGAAGAAATAACTGTACACATATTTGGAGGTTGTGTACAGGATTGGGAAGAATGTTTGGAGGAATGCCTGGGAGGGAATTTGGGATTGGTGTGATAGTAGAGAACAGTAAGAAATCGAAGCACAGGAGTAGACTAAAATATTCTGGGATCAACCAGAACACTTAATTGTTTTTTCTGTTAAGCTTTATTATCATTATTATAGTGTGATAATCTTCTGCCCGTGTGTGATGTTTCAAATATTTCAATGTTAACAAGAGTCTCGCAATTATTAAGGTTTGCTCAGCGCATGTTCATACTGTACACATAAATTATGTTGTTTATATTATGATTTTGCTTTTGTTGTTATATATATATATATATATATCAATGAACTTATTATGATCTTCAATAGATCTTATAATTCACATATTGTATTCTAATGAAATTATTTTAATATTATGTGCCAGACTGCCACATGTGTTTGTTAATTTCATTAAACGAGTTTAGGAGTAAAGTTGATTGGTGGAGCAAACATAATAGTCTATACTTATTTGTGGCTAGATTACTAACATACTTCTAAATCATTCCAAAAATACTCAACGCACTTTAACATATGTACATTATATTTCATGATTACTATTGTTATAATTATTACCATTACATACACATATAACTATATACACATATAGACACATATACATACACACATATATGTACTTTTCTTTTTCACCGTTTTTCCTTTATATTTTCATATGTTATATTGTTTGTGTTAGCGGGTTTATATACCCATGTATATTGTTTGTGTTAGCGGGTTTATATACCCATGTATATTGTTTGTGTTAGCGGGTTTATATACCCATGTATATTGTTTGTGTTAGCGGGTTTATATACCCATGTATATTGTTTGTGTTAGCGGGTTTATATACCCATGTATACCTGGATATTGATCTAATTGGAGGCTGATGATTGGCTGACTCATACTGCGCTCCTATTGGCTGGTCGCTGTATAACGTCATCAGTAGCCATATCGCATTCACGAAGGTAGGCTCTCTTCATGCTTGGTAAGGCTAGTAGGTGTTCTGCCTGTGTGTTTAAATTTGGGGATAAGTTTATATAGAGAGCTTCTAATATAGGCAACCTTCTTACATGTCGATTTCTTGCTATGTTTTCGTTGTTTTAATCAAGACCTCTCTCTCTCTCTCTCTCTCTCTCTCTATAGTAGCCTGGTGTGCATCTCTGTGGTGGTATTTAGGGGCACCTGAAGATCAATGGTAAGACAACCGACATGATAACTTCAAGGTGGCATGACCACCATGAAGTTATGGTCACAGTTACTAATGCTAATACATTTTAAATCCTTGGCAAAAATATTAAAGAACCTCCGAAATACAAATATTTTACAAACAAATTATTACAGAGATTCAGTTCACCCCAAAATAGCTTATAAATGTGTATATCAGTATTACTGACCGCGACTGTACAGAACATTGCATAATTTAAACAAACATAATTGTCAATCACAAAGTGAAATACTCGTAGTTCACAAACTAGAATATTATGAACTGCAATAAAGATAATATACTGGATCACATGCTTACCTTCACTAATGTCTTTGGGAGGTGTTTTGTGCTGGAGTGCAATTAATTTAAAAATATATATAGTTCCATAGAATACGGAGAGCCAAGAGAGTCAACAGTGTTTGAAGTCCATGACTAGTTCCCAAAATATTTATTTAGTAGAAATACTGAGGAGGGTTGGGAATATTATACCGCCATGATGATCACATTTATGCAAGAAATGGATCATACCAATTGACTGGAACATTAATACAAATAAATCTCTCTCGCGTATTCACATACGATTTGTATGTAAAATCCTGCCAATCTTTCCATCCCTGGGACGAGTTACATGTCGGCCATAGAATAGCTATGCAAATTTGAAACATATTTTCTCTAGTCCCTTTTTTATATTATAGAGGTAATGGTTTTATATTATAGAGGTAATGGTTTTATATTATAGAGGTAATGGTTTTATATTATAGAGGTAATGGTTTTTATATTATAGAGGTAATGGTTTTTATATTATAGAGGTAATGGTTTTTATATTATAGAGGTAATGGTTTTTATAGAGGAAATGGTTTTATATTTTAGAGGTTATGTTTTTATATTATAAAGGTAATGGTTTTATATTATAGAGGTAATGGTTTTATATTAGAGGTAATGGTTTTATATTATAGAGGTAATGGTTTTATATTATAGAGGTATGGTTTTATATTATAGAGGTAATGGTTTTATATATAGAGGTAATGGTTTTATATTATAGAGGTAATGGTTTTATATTATAGAGGTAATGGTTTTATATTATAGAGGTAATGGTTTTATATTATAGAGGTAATGGTTTTATATTATAGAGGTAATGGTTTTATATTATAGAGGTAATGGTTTATATTATAGAGGTAATGGTTTTATATTATAGAGGTAATGGTTTTATATTATAGAGGTAATGGTTTTATATTATAGAGGTAATGGTTTTATATTATAGAGGTAATGGTTTTATATTATAGGGGTAATGGTTTTTATATTATAGAGGTAATGGTTTTTATATTATAGAGGTAATGGTTTTTATATTATAGAGGTAATGGTTTTTATATTATAGAGGTAATGGTTTTTATATTATAGAGGTAATGGTTTTTATATTATAGAGGTAATGGTTTTTATATTATAGAGGTAATGGTTTTCAATATCTGGCCTATTTATAATATGCATTGTTATGTTATGTAAAACTAAATTAATTACAATAAACAAGCTCACCACACTTCAATGCACCAAAAACTGTCAACCTTTCAACTTTGGGGGAGACTTGTTGCAGGCAGCTTTGCCTTTTGTCTCCTTCATACACATTGTTATGTAATATGAATTAAAATAATATATAAAATTAATAAGTACAATAGTGATAGGTTAATGTACGCATTTTGGAGTGTCACTTGATAGGTAGTGTGAGTAGAGATTGCGTCATTCATTCCACGTGATCATATCTCGGGCGGGCGCTGAGTTGTATGTCTCGGTGCTTCGTGAGGCTCTCAGAAAGTTCTCGTTTTCTTCGCGAGTATAATTATAAGCGAGCAGCTCCCTGTCTCTAGGACTCCAGATTCAACTGACCAGCTGTTAGCATCACATTTCTCTCTCTTGCCTGTACAGTCTACGACAGAACTGCTGTCTTGGCCTGAGGCAATGTGTTAGTTCACTCACCTTTTAATAGATGGCACTTTAATCGCTTCTAATAAAACGGGGCGGGGTTAATATAGAGGTTCGAAGGAGGAGGAGTCAAACATGTGTGTGTGTGTGTGTGTGTGTGTTCGAGAACGGCACGCAGAATAAGTTTATTTTAACATAACACACAGGCTATATTATAAAATTAGCCCATGCTGGATCACAAATAAGTAACACACATTAGGTGTTGCGTTATTTATGGAATTTAATACACAGACAATCAAGTTTCTATCCTTCGCACTTTCCATTCCCCCCTCCTCCCCCTCTCCCTTTCACCCCAACTCTCCTTCTTCACCTGCTTCCTCTCCCCTCCCTCCCTCCCACTTCTCTCTCTCTCTCTCTCTCTCTCTCTCTCTCTCTCTCTCTCTCAAGGACATAAAAGATCCCTTCTAAAATACGCAGAATAATACTATGCGATTGTTTTGAATTTACATATACATAATCTATTTTGTATTAATTTCACCACACCACCAAACGCCTCCAATGAAATTAATGAAAGCATGTATGTCATCCACCGGGATTCGAACCTGGGTTATCACACACAGATTTTTAGACACCTTAACCATTACACCACCAAGACGGTTAAAGGTTTATGCACACGCCTACGACTTATGAAATAAATAATAAATGTTAGGGATGACAAAAGTAACACATATATATTGATTAGGAATAGGATAACTAGCGAGGCAGCGAACAACACTTGTTACTCGCTGCCTCGCTAGATATCCTATTCCTAATTAAGCTACGATTCCCGAAGAACACGTCTATATTTGTTTTTATATATATTAAGTGTAACAATAACACTTAGGATTTACGTTATTTGTGTTGGCTTAAGGAATAAGTTGGATAGTACATATACTTGTGACCTCCACAATTTGTAATGTTTGAGGAGACGGCGCTTCAACCTCTCTCCTCTGTCCATCACATTCAAGCACCAACCCACCCACACCAACACTAACACAGGATACAAAACAGACACACACACACTCACACCCAATAACATAAAACGCACATCACACACATGATCACATACAACGTAATGGGCACAAATCACTCACACATGGTAACATAAAACGCACACACACACACACACACACACACACACACACACACACACACACACACACACACACTGGTCCAGGCAAACTAGAAAAGGTATTAGCATTATTGAGGAGATGCTGCTGTCTTCAGTGCGTGTCATGGCCATCCTGAGCCTTACGACGTATACAGACTAATAACACACATAACAAAGCCACTATAACAACTTCGTCTCTCTCCAACACCCCTTCTCCCCTCTCTACACTCTTCAGAAAATAGGTAAAGTAGAAAGTATCTACGAGGTGCCGTTGTGAAGGCTTATCCTTCAATACCTTCACCTGACCTGACCCCATCCGAGGTTTAGCTGGTCCACAAGGGTGTGTGACATGAACCCAATAGAGAATTTGTGGGCCATCATGTCATGGAGTGGAATGTGGTTCAGGTTAGGATTGGAAAGGGCGGGAGGAGTGGGATTGGGGGGCAGGGGGTGGGGGGGGGGGGGGGAATCCGTCGCCGCCCTAATATAAGTTGGAATATGTTTAAATCAGCTCCAACGAGAATACAGGAGGTAGTTGATGCAGCTTGTGGGTGGAGATCATATTGATTTCATAAATATAAATTGTAAATGTTTACTTTTAAGATCCCTTTATATGTATTATATAATGTGTACCGGGTATGTGTTTCCAATGTTCACCGTAACATAATGATGGTGAAATAATACATATTAAATTAAATTCAAGGTAACATACACAGAGCTATAGTATACTTTTAATTATGTTTGGACGATAATTTAAACAATACGAAGTAAAAATATAAAATCCTAAACAATTTACAGTATATCAACTTTAAAACAACATAACAAGATTACTTGGATTATCGTTAATTGTTCAATTTGATGACTTACTTTATAGTAAATCATTACAATGGGTAACGCCGAACTGTTTACTGATAATGGGAAGCCACAGTAATTAAGCTAGTAATTAAGAATCCACTGAGAAGAGTATAATGCAATAATCATAGCGTGTCATATTACATGTTAGGGTAATATGTAATATGACATGTTTAGGTAGGCGGATGCCCAACCCCGAAAGGGGTTGACATAGGGGAGCTATCCCCCCGCCAAAGGCGGCTTTCTAGGGCCTTTCCTAGCTGATGTGGAGAGGATTGGGTTCTAGTCATGTGGTGATGGGCTGGTCTATCAGAGTGAGAACTGAGCGATCTCTGCCATACCCATAGCTTACTCTGACTGTTCCTTTTACTAATATATTTTCTAGATCTCAAGTGACGGCGCCTCTTCCGTGGATTGACCTCCCAATCTACCAAGATTGGAAGCCAAAGCGTCACATTTTTCCTTTGCCCCTCAACTTTCTCTTCATAATTGCTGAGGGGCACAGGGCCCTGGGTCGGTCTTTGGTTTCCCGGGCGTTTCCGCACCCTCCTTAGCTCCACGCCATAGAATGGCTTCGGTCACCCAGGCTTTATTGTGGTCGGCAGGGAGGGTTCTGTGGGGGCGCTCGGTTATGGCCTTGGCCTTCAATGGGGCCTTGGGGCTGTTCGGCCAGGCAGCTTGGGGAACAACAACAACAACATGTTAAGGTAGATTATGAATTGGTCAACCACAGTGCTGTGAATAGTGGTATGGAAGAATGTTTTTTTTTACTCTAATATGAAAATTTTATTTTATTACAAGAAAAACACGTTTCGGCTCATCTAAAGTGTTTTCTCTAACTGAGCCGATATTATCTTGTCTTTATGATATATATATTTGGTTATCATTTGGTCAAAGATAGATTACAATGTGATTCAACTTGTCTTGATGCGTGGATTGTAACATCCCGTTTCAATTACTTATATATTTATACGATTGTTTACACTAACCAGGACGCCAAGGTTGGCAACTTTGAGTGTTTTGCAACGGAGCATACTGTATATATTTATTTTCTATAACACATTGTATAAGGTAAATAATAGAATACGAGTTAATAATTGAGAATCAGTAGAGGTAAGAAGAACAGTATTATTAAAACACCAAAAATATTTGTATGGACAGCTTTGAACACGACGATGAGGTAAATTATATATTCGGTTAGGAGAGAGAAGGGGGAGAGAAAAAGAGAGAAGGGGGGAGATAGGGGAAGGCAGCAGAGAGAAGGGGAGGAGGGGGGAATGGGAAGTTCGAAGAATAGAAACTTGAATGTCTGTATATTAAATTCCATAAATAACGCAACACCTGATGTGTGTTACTTATTTGTGATCCGGCATGGGCTAGTCTAATTATATAGCCTGTGTGTTATGTTAAAATAAAGTTATTCTGCGTGCTGTTCTAGAACACACACACACACACACGTTTGACGACTCCTCCTTCCAACCTCTATACTAACCCCGCCCCCTTTTATTAGAAGCGATTAAAGGGCCATCTATTAAAAGATAAGTGAACTAACACACTGCCTCAGGCCATGACAACAAGTTCTGTCGTAGACTGTACATCCGGAATCGGCAGTTTCCCCTGAACGCGAGAAGCTGCTCGTCGATCGTCAGGTGCATTCCGGGGGTGTAGTTCTCCTGGCAGTGGCAGAGAAGGGCATTCCAGAGAGCCCTAATAGGGGCCAGTCTGTCGTCCTTGAGTCGTGCCTGGCGTGTTGTTCCGTCATCGAACCGTATGCACCGAATCAGGAATGCGAACCTCCGTTCTGACATGGTTGATCTGTATATAGGGGCCCCGTCCAACTTCGACCACATCTCTGTAGTCGGCAGGTGATTGTCTTTCCTGGCACCACTCATAATCAATATTCCTAGTAGGGCCTTCAACTCCAAAAGTTCCAGGTTTCTGAGGGTGTTGTGCTCTGCGTTCTTGAATTTGGCCCTGTACCGCTCGATCCTTTCATTGGTATGGACACATATGCCTGCCAACATCGTGTCATCCAGGAACAAAGATATAAAATCAACAGGGTTAGTGGCACCTGCAGCTGCAGGAGTAGGCTTTCCATCGAGGTTGTTGTTTTCTAAGTTCTTCGACATATTAGGATTGGGCTCCCTGTGCCAAACAGACCCATTCCTGGCCTTCACTGAGGGCTTGTCTAGTCGTATAATGGGGGCTCCAACCGCAGGGCCGAGTTTCCAATGTTCCCTCTTCCTGGACTTGATTATTGACGATGGGATGCCTGATGTGTCCTCTTCCTGGGTGGTGGGAGTTTCAGGGGAGCCTAGTATAACTTCCGGGGGGTGGATGTCTGGTGTCGATGCCGTGGAAGTTGTCGACCCAGGCCTAAGTGGTGTCAGAGAGTCGAGTGTGGCAGGGGGCAGCAGTGCTGGGTCATCGATATCGGCAGCTTCTAGATCAGCAGCAGTCAAAAATCCCTCTCTAGCAAAGGGATAGAGCCTTTTTCTAGCCCTGGCAGCAGTGACAGCGATACTATGGGAGATACGTGGCGTGTGAGAAGCGTGGGAGGTAGAGGGAGTGGGGTCCCGGAGGGGGCTGGGAGAGTCTGGCGATAAGGTGGCGCGAGTTACCAACTTGCTCTCCACCTCTCTGTCATCGAATAAGTCCTCTTCCCTTTTTTTTTTTTTTTTTTCTATGTGATTGAGGGAGGCAAAAGGCATTACTGCCTATAGCGAGTGCCTCCCCCATAGTTGAAAGAGTGACAGGGCCAAAATCAAGGGACCTTCGAGCCAAAATGCCTGGACACACGGAGTTTGAAGCAATTTAAGTCATAGGAAGAGGGAAAGACTGATTCTGGGAGAGAGTTCCA
Organism: Paralithodes platypus; assembly: GCA_032716605.1. Classification (NCBI taxonomy): domain Eukaryota; kingdom Metazoa; phylum Arthropoda; class Malacostraca; order Decapoda; family Lithodidae; genus Paralithodes; species Paralithodes platypus. The sequence goes on from CM064545.1 coordinate 2,985,262, forward strand.
GAGCTCAGCTGTTGAGTAGAAGAAAGTTTGAGAGTAACGTTTCACTCTTGGGTTGGAGAGTTGCACAGAGTAGGGGTGGGATTGAGTTGCAAGACGGGTACCACGTACCCTACGTAAAGGAGGTGGTATGCACTGGGATAGCTCTGAGGAACACTGATTATTATAGTAGCGATAGAATAGCGAGAGAGATGCAACATTGCGGCGGAGAGAGAGAGAGATTGCAGAGAGTTGGTGAGTGGACGGGAGTTAATGATACGAAAGGCCTTCCTTTCAACTTTGTCTAGGAGAGCGGTGTGAGAGGAACCTCCCCACATATGTGAACAATACTCAATACAAGGGCGCACTATGCCCCTGTACAGAGCAAGAAGCTGTGCTGGGGAAAAGAACCCCCTAAGGCGGTTGAGCACACCCAGCTTCTGGGAGGCTGCCTTAGCAAGCCTGGTAATATGGTTCTTCCAAATGAGAGCAGAAGAAAAAGAGACACCAAGAATATTGAGAGCAGATGAAGGGTTGATTTTTGTATTGTTGAAGAATAAGGGATAGTCCGCTGGGAGATCCTGACGGGTAGATAGATGGAGAAATTGGGTTTTGGAAGCATTAAAGTTAACAAGGTTTTCTCTGCCCCAATTGGAAATAGTATTTAGATCAGAATTTAAGATTTCTATGGCTTCATTACGTTTGTCGTTGAGGAATTGCTGGCTGGGGCGTTCTGAAAACTAATGGAGTAGTGTAAGGTTGAGTCGTCTGCGTATGAATGGATGGAAATTAAGGTACAGTTAAGGAGATAATTTATAAACATTAGAAAGAGAATAGGAGATAGGACAGAGCCCTGAGGAACACCGGAGTTTATAGGGTGAGAAAGTGAACAATGGCCGTCCACAACCGCGGCTATGGAACGGCCGGAAAGGAAATTAGAGACAAAGGCACAGATGGAGGGATAGAACCTGAAGGAGGGTAGTTTAGAAATTAAAGATTTATGCCAGACTCTATCGAAGGCTTTCGATATGTCTAGTGCAATAGAAAAAGTCTCAACGAAGTCCCGAAAGGAGGATGACCAAGAGTTAGTAAGATATGAAAGAAGATCACCAGTAGAGCGACCCTTAAGGAAGCCATACTGGCGATCGGAGAGCAGATTATGAGAAGAGAAATGCTTAAGAAATTTGGAAGCAAGAATAATTTCAAAAACTTTAGAAAGACAAGAGATGAGAGCAATTGGACGATAGTTGGAGGGTTGAGAGCGGTCACCTTTCTTTGGGACAGGTTGAATGTGAGCAAACTTCCAGCATGAAGGGAAGACGTTAGAGGATAGACAGAGACGAAAGAGTTTGCCTAGGCAGGGAGTCAGCACGGAAGCACAGTTTTTGAGAACAACAGGAGGAACACCGTCCGGACCGTACGCCTTATTAGTGTTAAGCCCAGAGAGGGTAGAAAGTACATCTTTAGAAGAGATTAGGATATTAGGCATAAGTAAGAGAGAGGAGGGCGGAGAGGGAGGAATAGCACCGGAATCATCCAAGGTGGAGTTTCTAGCAAAAGTTTGAGCGAAGAGTTTAGCTTTGTCAGAGGAAGAAGTGATGGTAGTGCCATCAGAGTGGGAAAGGGGAGGGAAAGACGAGGAAGAGAAATTGTTGGAGAGGGTTTTGGCTAGATGCCAGAAAGCTTGGGAAGAGCTAGAGTTGGATAGTTCAGTGCATTTATTATTGATGAAAGAGTGTTTGGCAAGTCGAAGAACAGATTTGGCTTGATTCCGGGCAGAAACATAAGAAGAATGAGTGTCTTGAGTTTTAAGGCGTCGGTACCGTTTGAATGCTTCCTCCTTATTGCGGACAGCAGTAGAACAGGCGTGAGTAAACCAAGATTTTTTAGCATTAGTCTGAGAGAAAGAGAATGGAATGTATGCTTCCATGCCCGATAGGATTACCTCGGTAATGCGTTCAGCACACTCCGAGGGTCCCCGGCCACGGAAGCAGAAATCATTCCATGGGAAATCAAAGAAGTACTGCCAGAGAGCCTCCCAGTCGGCAGCGCCAAAGTGCCACAAGCGCCGCCGGCTAGGAGGATCGGGTGGCCGCACTGGAGAGATAGGACAGGTGACAGAGATAAGTTTATGGTTGGAGGAGCCCAGAGGAGAGAAAAGATCGACAGTATAAGAAGAAGGGTTAGAAGTTAGAAACAAGTCAAGAATGTTGGGCCGATCTCCGATGCGATCCGGGATACGGGTGGGTTGCTGAACTAACTGCTCTAGGTCATTCATGATAGAAAAGACGTAGGCTTGTTCACCAGGTGGATCAGTAGTGTGAGAGTGTCACAACTCTCATCCTCATTGCTGTCAGGACCATCCTAATCACTGGCAATGGGTTCAGAGTCCAATAGAAGGCTGTCTATCTCGGCAGGAGTGAGAGATCTGCGGGCCATGGCGGTCACTGAAAATTTAAACAAATACACAACATTAGGAAAATGGCTCTAGTGGCGACATTTGGCAACATAGCATCAATCTGATTTTGGCAATGTGTAGACTATATATCTCCCTAAGCTACCACACACTATCATGATCATAAAGCAATTACTTACCCTGTAATAATTATAATGACATACAAAAGTTTTGAAATAACATTTGAGGTACGTACCTAGTACGATGGGAACGAAAGCGGGCCGAAAAATCCTGGTCCGACCATGTGGTCGGAGCGAGTGGGACAGAGGTGTGCCCAGCTCAACCGCGCTAGAAACACTGACTCATGGACGTGGATGTTCCCGCCTGGCCCAAACCGACGCTGCGTGATGACGGAAAACAGTTTCTGCACATGGCGTGGGGTTGTAAGCGACCCCTGAGTGCCTATTCAGGGCTTTAAGGTAAAAAGGCCGCCAGCCAATCAACGCGCTCCCTTTAAACCCGTTGAGTTTAACATTCCGGACTCGAGAAGTAGACATGCCACGCCTTCCCGGCCGACCAATCAGAAGCCTCCGTTTTCTGAGCTGACGGCTACGTGTACCGCCTTACATTTAAACTCGCTCACGCTCTTTTCACAGGCCGTTTCCTCTGGTTGCAATGGGTCTAATGCATCAGTGCCAGCCCTATTATCCCATAAGCCACTAAAAGACATTCGCAACCAGCTTCCAGGAACGTATTATGGAGAGAGAAGAGTGGAGGCGAAGGGAAGGAATATTAAAGTCGCGCGGCCAGAACGTCGCACGGCCGAGCGGGCGGCTCGGCCAATCACAGCGCTGGAGAGCGGGAGGCGGGACTATATCAAGGGGGTGGGGGTAGCTGCCGGGGTCATTCACCTCTCGGGCTCCACTGGGCTAACTTCTTGCTACCCACATTCTCTCTCTCGCTTGGGCACTCAGGGAAACTCGGATCCACTTATTCCAGCTTCCCAGCCCTCACCACTTGTTCCAGTAAAGTCCACCTCGGTCTAGCATCGCTCTCCCCTACTAGGCGGATACATCTTCAGTATCCGGCCGCCTGTCGTCACATCGCTGGCTTACATACCTACAGCCAAGCGGTTCAAGAGGGACGACAGATAGTAGATGAGAGCGAAGATTTCCTGTTGAGCTATTGGCAAGCTCTGAGGTGGTGAAGTTGATCCAGTAAACACCTAGTAGTACTGCAAAGTTTTTTTAAAGGATAAAGGACCCATATTGGGCCCGAACCAGATTTAACCCTTGTCGGACGGAAACATTTGTTACTTTTACGTCCAGTGTGGCAGGGAGATATACCCTAAACGAGCATCATTCCATGCTCTTTTTCATGCATAAACAAGAGCCAGAGGTTAATACTATTATGTATCCGTGAAAGGGCGATATTAGAGCTTTTTAATGACACCTGAATCATCCTTGTACGACAATGAGTTTGCTTGCAACTATGTTGCAACGCGAGTACAAAAACCCTAAAATACGGTAATTTCCCGAGATTTTACCCTATCTAGCGAGACGAGGGATATGTACACATGTTGTGGTGGTATCAGTGGCGGGACTAGGTCCACGCTGAACGGTCAGAGCCCGTCTGCGGTCCTCCCACCCCGTGGACTCTCTCTCATAATGCCGATAATGTGTGCAATATCCCTTGCTACTCAAGTCGTCTGCCGCTCTTTGGGCCTAGGTTCTCTAAGCCAACTTAAGTCGTCAGCCGCTCATTGAGAGTTAAAGAAAGAGATAAAATGCTTGACTAACCCAGTGGTTCCATAAATAATAATTTATGTGTTCTTATAGGACAAACTAAAGTGAAAGATACTACACTTATGTACATAAATCAAATGATGATGTGTTAATAGGATAATAGTTATTCTTGATAGAGAAGGCTCCATGCCGATTAGCTATCAATAGTATAGGATCTGGTAGGATAGCAAATAGTTATTAACATTAAAGTAAGAGGGGATAATTCCTAAATAGACAAGCAACAATAAGGCTCAGGGGAATACAGAATAGTTGCAATTAGATCAGCTTTAGTTTGAGAAATAGATAAGGAGGACACTAGTCCGTATGATCGACGAAATCTTTGTGTTATAAAGGAAACATTATCGATTATATTATTTGAAGGAATATTCGGTCAGTTCCGTGTTAAGCGTTATGAGTGTTAAGTCCACGATAATAATGTAATCATAAAATCTATGTAAAGGATTAAAGCAGTGAATCTTGTTCATGTAGGGGTTTTGAGGCATTGATCATAGTAAGCCATTTGCTGAGATATATTAGGTGGTATATGTGACCTATGACATATTGGTAATAGGGTTAGGAGAATATATAATCTCAGAGTGTTCTAGATAGGGCGATCAAGGTCAAGTATATTAACGCCCTGGTCTTTTGAGTAAATATGTTGTATATAGGGTTAAGAGAATATATAATCTAAGAGTATTCTAAATAGGGCAATTGAGGTCAATTGTCGTAATGCCCTGATCTTTTGAGTAAATATATTGTATAGTGTTAAAAGAATATATAATCTAAAAGTGTCATATGTAGTAACGCCCTGGTCTCTAGAGTAGACATATTAGGTCCCGGTATAGTAATATTATTTTGAAGCTTAGTTAGGAATATATCTCTAAAGACCAGGAAGTTAGGTCAGCCTTCCATACAAAAGAGTGGGAAGCTGGGCCAATCACCATGGAGCTTTCAAACCACCTCGACTATCACCAGCCTCCATTCGACCAACAGCCAGACTTGCAGTAAAACGAACAAATGCTTATGCAAGTTAGACATCAGAGACCGGAATTTTATAGAAACAAGTAGGTCTACTAGGACCTCCTTTGCAGTACCGTTCCGGAGAACTCAACATAACCCCGAGAACCTAGAAAAGAACAGAGATATCAACTTCATCATTAACCCTTAAAAAGCGGCTCACCACATAAGTCGAGTTAAATAAAGCTGGACTATGTGGCGGCGCTCGACATAACTCGAGTGGCAATTTCAGCACGTAATATTGCTGAGAGAGAGAGACAAGTGGTGGCAGGAGAGTAGCGAGTGTATGACTGCTCCAGACCACCGCGGCGAACCTACTGACACGAATCTCACCTCCCTCCTACCTCTCTCACTCGCTATATACGGAATTGTATCGGGAAAGTGGCTAATTACATGCTTTTTGCACTCGCGTTGCACGGTTATTGCAAGAAAACTAGCCATCATAAAAGGATCGTTATGGTGTCATTCGAAAGCTCTGTTTATGCCCTTTCAGGGATAGATACTTGTTTTACGTTCTGGGTCTTATTTAGGCATGAAAATGATCACATAAACAGCCCTATTTTGGCTAAAAACACCCCGCTGGGCGGTACATATAAATAAACCGCATAGGCCGCTCGTAAAGGGTTAATAACCTCTGATAATTATAGAATCACGGAAGTTACAATGATCTCTTACCTAGACCTCGTAACCACCACGAGAGTATTAAATAAATTACTTAAAATAATTATGTACAAACCTATAACCACCATGTATTTTTAGACTAAGTATTACCTTCGCAAATTACATCACAACCATTCACTATATCCTTTTAGAATTGAGTTACTACAAGTTAAACCTAAGAAATAACTTGAACATAGTCTCACTGAAATTAAAGAAAGTAAGCACCTCTACCTAAGTAATATTCCTAAGGCTGAAAATCACGGAGTATCTAACGGAAGTAGAAACTGCCTCCCCCTCCCCCTCGAGACTACAGCGAGACCTGCTGTGTTCTTTCTGATGCCAGGACCTTGGATTCCTGTTCATGAGAGGCAGTTCCCCCTGAAGTCCAGACAGCCGAATCTACGATCCACGTCAGCCGGACTTGCACTCGAACTACTGTCCTCTTAACCTACCCTAAATGTCTCTGAGTGTCTTACATTGTGATTATTGATATAAAGGTAAGGTAAAATATGCGAGTATTCCAGTGCTAATTCTTATGTAGATCTGTGACCAAGATCGATATTTATTGGGTTATGTATTAACCCCCTCAGACAGGAATAGTTAACTTACTGACGAGGAGGCAGACCGCCCGATATTTTCCCCACAACAGTCAAAATCACACTGAGGGACGGTTAGAAGTCGGAGGAATTTGGGGTTGCCACCAATCGACAGATTCTCATCTAATTTACATAACTTACTGAGCTCAAAATGACGCAGAAGCGTCATATAACTTATTATTGAGCTATTTCACTAGAGACATATGACGCGATCGCGCCATATGACGCGATCGCGTCATATGAGTCGGAGGGAGTTAATCCTTCAGAAGCCATATTAATTATTGAATTAAATCTGTGCCCAAGATCTAGTTTTAACTGGTGTCTAACACCTTAATAAATCGTATTACGCATACATTACATACTCCTGTAAACTGATATCCAGCGCCAAATACTCACAGATTTTCCTTGTATATGTCCATTCTATTATGTATGTAACAAGGTGAAGTTGAAGTGTATACCGTGTATCTATTCCCTACTTAATATAACTTTTACCTAGAACCTACGCTCAATTTCATATTTAATTAAACTCAGATTCTCATTCTTTAGAAGAAATATTGATTAGAATCATAATTTAAATCTAATTTATTCGAAAACCCAATTTATGCTTTATGATCCTGTGCGTTAACTTGTTTATTCATGAATAACTTATTTGGTTATTCTGCCATGAAATATATAATTTCGATCCATCTCGTCTAGGAATTCTAGCTTTGTATAGATCTGTTATCTAATTATTTCACCATCGCGAATACAACGCCAATTCGTTCTGTATTCTGTATAGGAATTTGTTAACTAGTACAGAACTCCTTCATACCTTACCAGGTATTTCCAACTAAATGCAACTTCGTGTACGCCATATTTTAATATTAGCATTATTATAACTATTAGTACACGCTATTATATTTATGCGTTCCTTAACCTCCTGTAGTCAAAATATCATTTGATTCAGGTCAGGTTGTACTCAACATTTAATTCTTATTCAGTAGATCTAAATCATTAAATCTGAATTCCTCGACCCGTGAGATTATTATTACATATAAAAAGTTAATATATTGTATGTTCATAATATAATTTTTCTCGCAACAAACTAACTACCGGTACGTAATTAGTTGTAAAAACAATTCAGCTCCCTTCTCCGTTTTAAATTAAAGTATTCCTCCTACTGTATATTCAAGATAAACATCGCATTAACCGCATTAACTATTTTCCGCACCTCAGTCTAGTCTCTAGTGGATGACCCGTCGAATTACCTGGTCATACTTAATTACGCGCAGCCTCTTTCATATTTCTTGGACGCCTCTCGTCTCACACTCTTGAACGATAACTATAGAAATCTTTGTGCGGTTAACCATATTGTTGAATAAACAATTCCCGAGTTCAAATCAATACTTCTTGAACTTATTTAGAATACTTCACGATAGATACTCAACTCATATACATATTATTATCAGGAGTTTTTCTATGTATAATTGTATATGTATGTCTATATATAATTGCATATTTCCACAGTAATACTATCCATTATTTTATGTTCATTGGTATGTTATTCAGAGACCTTTGTGTGTTCTAAATATATTCAGTGATTTACTTACTATTGCTTATAATAGTTAAGTAAACTTTAAGTTCACATTTCAGGTCCAGATATATATGTGATTAAGACACCTATTGTGCTATAACTAACTACACCAGATGTTCTTGCTACTCTCAAATAGTAGCTAAGTGAACCTAATGATCTCTTTCTAAATGAGAGTATATAATTATCTATGTGTGTTTATTGTGTTTATTACAACCTGATTGAGTATATAATTGTGAATAAGAACGTGTTCGATGTGTTCCTGTTGAGCATATTATATTGAGTTTAAAAGTCCATAGTTGGATTTGAGTAAAGACAATAACGAAGCTAAGTTGTATTACAACCCGGCATAACAGTTATATTATATTGCCTGGTGTTCAGTGGGTTAAGGTATATTTGAGTAAAGACAATAACGAAGCTAAGTTGTATTACAACCCGGCATAACAGTTATATTATATTGCCTGGTGTTCAGTGGGTTAAGGTATATTTGAGGAAAGACAATAACGAAGCTAAGTTGTATTACAACCCGGCATAACAGTTATATTATATTGCCTGATGTTCAGTGGGTTAAGGTATATTTGAGTAAAGACAATAACGAAGCTAAGTTGTATTACAACCCGGCATAACAGTTATATTATATTGCCTGGTGTTCAGTGGGTTAAGGTATATTTCATAGGATATAAGAGTTATTCATGGTTATTATTTTACTTGTGTACTTGTCCGTCATTGTTATTTTGTAATGTTGTATTTGTTCATCATAATTATTAGTCACTTCTGTACTTGTTCGTCATAGTTAGGGTTTACGTTAGTACTTGTTCTATACAGTTACATTTTATCCTTGTACTTGTTCATAATTGTTTTTGTTTCCCTCTTCCACTTGCGTCATTCATATCCAGTTGATAGAGCCTCACACTGATTCTACTGTATGGTTGGCAGGGATTTATGTTGAGGTTTCCTGCAGTCGTGCGTATAAATGGCTTATATGTCTGGCAGTAAATATAGTAGGATTGAAGTAAGATAGTAGTTGTACCTAGATTCAGATTAATACATGTCATATTTTGCTCATCACTCTCTCTCTTTATCTCTCTCTCTCTCTCTCTCTCTCTACCGTAAAGTGTACACATATATATCGAAGGCGGATCTTGGAGTTACTTTTATAAACTTGACATTTGATGGAGGACTAAGTAGCAAACTAAAAATCTCCCTTTAACAACACCTGTGGACCCAACATGGCGGAGGGTGGCCGATATGCATCACTATCGTATAGTATGTCTGGCCGTGTCTAACTCTCTCACCCGGGGCCTCATTATAAACGATCACAAACGGAAATAGAATCATAAAATACACGACCAGAGATAGAAACATCATCACAGGATTATATATAGCTACGTCATAAAGGTCCACGGATATCCTTTATAAACTACATAATTTACATACTCTGTCCTGGTGTGTGTGGCCGTAGTGTTATCAGAGAACAGCCACTGTACATGTGACGACCGTCAGCTACCCTATATTGACTGCCTACCAACACTAGAAGGTATTGCATTTAAGTAAGCTCTGGAACTCTTCCTCAATCTATCTTTCCCTCATCCTATGACTGACGCTGCTTCAAGCTCCGTGTGTCCAGACATTTTGATTCTGACTTACCCTGATTTTGGCTCTATTTCACTCATTCAAATTTTGGGAACACTTGCTTCACACAACTTTGCATTTTGTCTCCTTCATACACATAGAATATAATATCACCTGCAAGTGCTAACATTTATAAAGTAATCGTAACTATAAACTCCTCACACGACGTATAATATCCTATACAATTTTGCTTTATCAGCACCAGAAGGAGTTTTTCCCAGTGTCTTTTTTTCTATGTAAATGAGGGAGACAAAAGGCAAGACTGCCTGTGACGAGTGCCTCCCCCAGAGGTGAAAGAGTGACAGGGCCAACATCAACGAACAGTCGAGCCAAAATACGTGGACACACGAAGTCTGAAGCAATTTAAGTCATAGGATGACGGAAAGATGGATTCTGGGAGAGAGTTCCAGAGTTCAGCTGTTGAATAGAAGTAAGATTGGGAGTGTTGTTTCACTCTTGAGTTGGAGAGTTGCACAGAGTATGGGTGGGATTGTGTTGTAAAATGGGTACTACGTACCTTACATAGAGGAGGTGGTATACACTGAGCGAGCTCTGAGGAACATTAAGTATTGTAGTAGCAATAGAATAACGAGAGAGATGCAACATTGCGGCGAAGAGAGAGAGATTGCAGAGGGTAGGTGAGTAGACGGGAGTTAATGATATGAAAGGCTTTCCTTTCTATTTTGTCTAGGAGTGCTGTGTGAGAGGATCCTCCCCACGCATGTGAACAATACTCAATACAAGGATGCACTGTGTCCCTGTACAGAGCAAGAAACTGTGCAGGGGTAAAGAACCCCTTGAGGCGGTTGAGCATTCCCATTTTCTGGGAGGCCGCCTTAGCAAGACTGGTAATGTGGCCCTTCCAAGAGAGAGCAGAAGAGAAAGAGACACCGAGAATACTGAGGGAAGATGGAGGATTGATTTTTGTATTATTGAAGTACAAGGGATAAACCTCTGGGAGTTCATGTCGAGTAGTTAGATGGAGAAATTGGGTTTTTGAAACATTAAAGGTGACAAGGTTTTCTCTGCCCTAAATGGAAATGGTAGCTAGAACAGAAGATAAGTGTTGTATGGCTTCATCACGTTTGTCTTTGAGGGATTGTTTGCTGGGGCGTTCTGGAAAACAAATTGAATAGTGTATAGGTAGAGTCATCTGCATATGAATGGACAGGGCTGGAGGTACACTTGAGAAGATCAATTAATAATACGAAAGGCTTCTATTTTGTCTAGTAGTGCGGTGCGAGAGGATCCTCCACACACACGTGACTAATACTCAATACAAGGATGCACTGTGCCCCTGTACTGAGCAAGAAGCTGTGCAGGGGTAAAGAACCCCTTGAGGCGGTTTAGCACACCCAGCTTCTGGGAGGCAGCCTTAGCAAGACTGGAAATATGGTCCTACCAAGTGAGAGCAGAAGAAACAATCAACACTTGGCATTAACGCCTACTGTAACGGCCACGTTTATATAGTATTATTCTTGCCATATTTAGACGATTTTGAGCAGTTTAAGAAGGATATCTGGTAGTAAAAAGGGTTAAGTGAGATAGTTCGAAGACTGTTCACTGCTGGAGGCCCTTTTTATACAAATCAACTAATAGTGTCAAGAACATGATAAAAGGATGTTACCGGTACTGAATGGTATTAAATGTACAGGTTATTTAATACATTACCTCCTGGTGTTGTTAGAGATAGCATACAGGCGACGATTGAGAAGTGTTATTTACGATACAGTCTCAATAATATACTATTATGTATGTAGGTGATAAACATTATTATTGATAGAGCAGCATCCCTTTATCATATATTCTTCTATTTTGCTCTTCTTTCCTACTGTACTTCTCACTAATGCTTCCTGACCGCTCACCTCCCCAACCTGTTTATCTCACCTCAAACGAAATTCAACTTTGGCAAAATTAAATTGGGTTACAACAATTGCAAAGTGTTTAGTTAAGATTACATTTGGGTATCATGTCATTAGTTGTGCAGGGTCTTTATTACAATATCTTTTGGTGTTGATAATAACAAAAGTTACTTAACTCACGCATTTTGGTCAAGCCCCAACTCCTTCATCTCCTCCTCCAGCTCCTTTCCTCCATATGTCCACTGTCCCCATCCTTGCTTCGACGCATTCTTACCTTTCATATATTCATGTTGTTGTCGAGAGGAAATGTAGAGGCTTCGATGATTGAGGACTGTGTAGTTAGCATTAAAGAGTTATTATTATTTAATGGTATATTTATTTATTATAGTTTATTATAATACCCATCAAGAAAATGTTTCACTTTTTCCACTGAAAAAGGTCCCGGCCGAAGGCCGATTCCTCCTAGATTGCATGAACGCTATCACCAGCCAGGATTTATTTTTACTAATAACTGGCACGAAAGATCTTAGATTTGACATGTAATGGGGAGTAAGATCTTAGATTTGACATGTAATGGGGAGTAAGATCTTAGATTTGAAATGTAATGGGGAGTAAGATCTTAGATTTGAAATGTAATGGGAGTAAGATCTTAGATTTGAAATGTAATGGGGAGTAAGATCTTAGATTTGAAATGTAATGGGGAGTAAGATCTTAGATTTGACATGTAATGGGGAGTAAGATCTTAGATTTGACATGTAATGGGGAGTAAGATCTTAGATTTGACATGTAATGGGGAGTAAGATCTTAGATTTGAAATGTAATGGGGAGTAAGATCTTAGATTTGACATGTAATGGGGAGTAAGATCTTAGATTTGAAATGTAATGGGGAGTAAGATCTTAGATTTGAAATGTAATGGGGAGTAAGATCTTAGATTTGACATGTAATGGGGAGTAAGATCTTAGATTTTACATGTAATGGGGAGTAAGATCTTAGATTTGACATGTAATGGGGACTAAGATCTTAGATTTGACATGTAATGGGGAGTAAGATCTTAGATTTGAAATGTAATGGGGAGTAAGATCTTAGATTTGAAATGTAATGGGGAGTAAGATCTTAGATTTGACATGTAATGGGGAGTAAGATCTTAGATTTGACATGTAATGGGGAGTAAGATCTTAGATTTGACATGTAATGGGGAGTAAGATCTTAGATTTGACATGTAATGGGCAGTAAGATCTTAAAATCGCCAAACTAGAGGGCTGAACGTCTTAAAATGTCAATACTAATGAGGCTAAGCATGAGGGAGAAGGGGGGAGGGAAAAAACATAAATTAAATTCCCCATAATTATTTGTAACATAAATGATACACAATTAATGTGTTTCTATTGCGTATATGATTTATTGTGAATATATAACCCGAAGAACACTGTTGATGTCTACCATTCCAGTCACCTGATATTTTAGCTAACCCCGAACCGTACCTATCACCGTATTTACACCGTCATTAATACGCAATAATGAATAGTAACAGGTTAGATTCGCTCCAGTGCACTAAGGCAACTTCCTGATAATTTGCTTGAAACTGCAAAATTCCTGTTGAATGTTTAAAATCTATATTTTATTAATTTCACCACAACACCAAACACCCCCAATGAAATTAATTAAAGTATATATGATCCGCCGGGATTCGAACCCGGGTTATCACACACAGATTTTTGCCACTTTAACCAAATTAATGTGATCGCAGTATGCAGCTAACACACACACATACGCTCACAAACACACACACACACACACATACATACATACTGTCATAGTGGCCGAGCACGCTTAGTCTTTGACATGGAGTGCTGGCTCTGATGTTGGGGGTTCGATCCCACGCACCGGCAGGGGAAGTTTCTCACAAAAACTTTCTCTGGCCGTGAAGACTAGGTCTGGTTGGACCGTCTCAAATTCTCCTGCCCTCGTCCTACTCCCTCGGGGGTATGTAGGCGTTCTCATTAGCAGCCAGGATCACTCTCATGATCCCTCAGGATAAGATCAAGGTTAACTCTTTGTATTTTTAGCCTCATTGGCTGCCGCCTCGAAATAATCCGATTATTATTATTATGATTATTATTATTATGATTATTATTATTATTTTTTGTCTTATTCTTATTATATACTTACATACATACTGTACATACCGAGTGTAAATGGCTTCAAATGACGTACAGATGCTTGTTGAGCTACTTATATAGCTTATGTTTGCTTAAAACATAGCCATTCAAAACCAGCAGGTCTGCAGTAGTATATAATTATTATGTCATAGCCATCAATCAAACGAATCTGGCAAACAAATGTGGATAACAGTTCCTGTGACGGTACTTATTATCCTTGTAGCCACAAATCCTTCTTAAAGGTAAATTCACATCAAACTTAATGCTTTCCTCTCTTTCAAACATGTATTTGATTCACTATGATGAGTATATACAGTACTTAAAGAACAGGCACCTAACACTTACATCAGTACAAATGACTGAACAATTAATTGTTGGCCTTTTTTTTTTCTGTTTAACTGTATGTGAGTGAGGGAGACAAAAGGCAGAACTGCCTGTGGCGATTGCCTCCTCCAGAGTTGAAAGAGTGACTAGCCAAAATCAAGGGACGGTCGAGCCAAAATGCCTGAACACACGGTGTTTGAAGCAAAAGTCATAGGAAGAGGAAAGACTGATTCTGGGAGAGAGTTCCAGAGCTCAGCTGTTGAATAGAAGAAAGAGTTGCACAGAGTAGGGGTGGGATTGTGTTGCAAGTCGGGTGGTACGTGATCTACGAAGAGGGGGTGGTATACATTGAGAGAGCTCTGAGGAACACTGATTATTGTAATAGCGGTATTATAGTGAGAGAGAGACTGCAGATAATTGGTTAGTGGATGTGAGTTAATGAGACGGAAAGCTTTCTTTTCTACTTTGTCTAGAAGTGCTGTATGAGAGGATCCTCCCAACACGTGTGAACAATACTCAATAAATGGACGCACTGTGAAGCTGTGCAGGGGTTAAGAACCCCTGGAGGCAGTTGAGCACAACCAGCTTCTGGGAAGCTGTTTTAGCAAGAGTGGTATTAGTATCTTTTCAAGAGAGTTCTGAAGAAAAAGAGACACCAATAATATTAAGGGAAGGTGAAGGGTAAATTTGTATGTTGTTGAAGAGTAGGTCATGGTTTTCTGGAAGGGGGCAACAAGTAGACAGATGAAGAAATTGAGTTTTAGAAGCATTGAAAGTAACAAGGTGTTCTCTCCCCCAATTAAAAATAGTAGAGAGATCAGAATATAGGTGTTTTATGGCCTCCTTACGTGAGTTTTGGAGTTACTCCTGTTAATGGTGTTGTGGAAGGCTAGTTGAATAGTTTAATGTAGAATCGTCAGCATATGAGTGAATGGGGCTGGAGATACAGTTGAAAAGGTCGTTAATGAATAATAGGACGAGAATTAAAGATAGGACAGAACCCTGAAGAACACCGGAGTTGGTAGGTTGAGGAAGTGAACGGTGGCCGTCCACACCTGCAGCTATGGATCGGCCAGAAAGAAAATTAGAGACAAAGGCACAAATGGAGGGATAGAAACCGTAGGACAGTAGCTTCGAAATAAGGGATTTGTGCCAGACTCTATCGAAGTCCTTCGATATGTTTAGCGCAGCAGAAAAAGTCTCACCGAAGTCCCGAATGGAGCATGACCAGGAGTTTGTAAGATAAGAAAGAAGATCATCAGTATAGCGGTCCTTAACCCAAAAACAGCAACCGTCCTCAATAGAGGTTTTCTTGTGCACTGCGACCGTCCTCAATAGATCCAGAACATAAAAACAAACTTAGAAAACACCCCAGTGGTACTCAAAACAAAGACATTTCTGATTAGGTGAGATAATTCCCCTCCATTACTTTCTACCACTCCTACATATGTGCCCCCCCCCCCCCCCCCGCCTCCTTTTCCCCCTTCCTCATTATCAGCTATTTTTCCTCTTATTCTCCCTTTTATCAGGTAACTTTCGGCACAAAGTTCCCCCTCCCAGTGTCTTTATCACAGGTGGGGCATCTAGAGATCCTTGCAACACAGAGACTTCTACTCGGATTCATCAGTATCGATAGAGAGCTTGTAGAGGGAACATATATGCCACCCCTGCTCTCGCCTCATGATGCAACCTTGCGGCAATAATACATCTTTTTCACCCCCACAAATGCTATTCCCACTTCTTTTATTGCTCTTAAATGTTCATATGTTCATATTAAAAGCAAAATAGGCACATATGGACAAGTAATTATTATATTACATATGACGATTTTCGTCAGAATAGAACCAAATATCTTCGCTTGGCGGGAGGGTTTTAATTACCATGGCTTCGCAGTTTATGAGTTAAGGAATCCATACTGGCGGTCTGAGAGTAGGTTATGGGAAGATAAATGCTTAAGAAATTTTGAGGCAATTGTTTAAAAAAACTTTAGAGATGCAATAAATGAGAGCAATTGGAGGGTTGAGAGCAGTCACCCTTCTTTGGGACAGGTTGAATGAGAGCAAACTTCCAGCAAAAAGGGAAGACCGTAGAGGAGAGACAGAGATGAAAGAGTTTGCCTAGGCAAGGGAGTCAGCACAGAAGCACAGATTTTTAGTACAATAGGAGGAACACCGTCCGGTCCATATGCTTTCTTAGTATTAAGCCCTGAGAGGGTGGAAAGTACATCCTTGAAATATATTATGATGTTAGGCATAAATAGGAAAGAACGGGTGGAGAGGGATGAATAGCACCGGAATCATCCGAGGTTGAATTTTTAGCAAAGAGTTCAGCTTAATCATAGGAAGAAGTGACGGTGGTGACGTCAGAGTGGAAAAGAGGAGGGAAAGACGAAGAAGATAAATTGTTGGAGAGGTTTTTGGCTAGATACCCGAAGGCTTGGAAAGAGCTAGAGTTGGATAGTTCAGTGCATTTATCATTGATGAAAGAATGTTTGACAAGGCAAAGAACAGATTTGGTTTGATTCTGGGCAGAAACATAAGAAGTAAGATATTCTAGAATTTGAAGGCGACGGTACCATTTGAATGCTTCCTCTTGATTGTCGATAGCAGTAGAGCAAGCGTAAATAAACGAAGATTCTTTTACATTAGACAGAGAGAAAAAAAATGGAAGAATCAAAGTTTGGAACATGAGAGAAAGCAAGATTGTTGTATAACCAGGGTATATATATTATTCATAAATATGATCATAGGTGTAAAGAATACCATAAATGTATTATAATATATATTGGTTAAATAATACAATGGCTTAGATATACTCCTAACTGGTTATGAATGAGTTAGTGTCGATTATAAACTCAGTCTGGGGTTAATGATTAAGGAGATACTAAATTGACTTAGAGTAATTGAGGTTATAGGGCTTGTTCTATATTAAGTCTAAGAGTTAGGGTTTAGAATACACAATTGACTTGGCTTAAGATAAGTGTTAAGAGTGAAGGAAAATGGGTGAGAACCGGAGAGGGAAAAGTGTGGAACCTTCCTTATCTCAGTGCCCTGGCTGGAGTGAGAGTTTTGCCTAGCTCCTAGTATGAGCTGGGGGTGTCGCTAGGGGTTAGTTGTCAACTCAGCAAAACTTAATCTGTGTGAAACTGGGTGTATATATAACACTTACACATTATATGGTGTCTAAGGTGGAGAAGTTGTTTGCAGAAAGTGTATATAAAGTGTAAGTATAAACAATCTAAATATACATATCAGTGTGATCAGTTTCACTTAAAGATTATGAAGGTGAAGTTAAATATGTGATTATCTAAATGGGTTAGTAGGTTATACTTAGTTTATTATTATAATAGGGTGTAATACACATATAATATTATATATACATATCCGTAGATTGCTCAGTAAGGTCAATTATGACAGCGAAGGTGACAAGACATGAGTCTAGCTTACATGCTATATATATATATATATATATATATATACACAGTATTTATATACTGCATATTATATATACCGACGCCTTAAAATTCAAGACTCTCATTCTTCCTATGTTTCTGCCTGGAATCAAGCCAAATCTGTTCTTCGACTTGCCAAACACTCTTTCATCAATAATAAATGCACTGAACTATCAAACTCTATCTCTTCCCAAGCTTTCTGGCATCTAGCCAAAAACCTCTCCAACAATTTCTCTTCCTCGTCTTTCCCTCCCCTTTTCCACTCTGATGGCACAACCATCACTTCTTCCTCTGACAAAGCTAAGCTCTTCGCTCAAACTTTTGCTAGAAACTCCACCTTGGATGTTTCCGGTGCTATTCCTCCCTCTCCACCCTCCTCTCTCTTACTTATGCCTAATATCCTAATCTCTTCTAAAGATATACTTTCTACCCTCTCTGGGCTTAATACTAATATGGCGTACGGTCCGGACGGTGTTCCTCCTGTTGCTCTCAAAAACTGTGCTTCCGTGCTGATTCCCTGCCTAGGCAAACTCTTTCGTCTCTGCCTATCCTCTAACGTCTTCCCTTCATGCTGGAAATTTACTCACATTCAACCTGTCCCAAAGAAGGGTGACCGCTCTGAACCCTCCAACTATCGTCCAATTGCTCTAGACTCTAAAGTTTTTGAAACTATTCTTACTTCTAAATTTCTTAAGCATATTTCTTCTCATAATCTGCTCTCAGATCGCCAGTATGGCTTCCTTAAGGGTCGCTCTACTGATGATCTTCTTTCATATCTTACTAACTCTTGGTCATCCTCCTTTCGGGAATTCGATGAGACTTTTTCTATTGCACTAGACATATCGAAAGGCCTTCGATAGAGTCTGGCACAAATCTTTAATTTCTAAACTACCCTCCTTCGGTTTCTATCCCTCCATCTGTGCCTTTATCTCTAATTTCCTTTCCGGCCGTTCCATAGCCGCTGTTGTGGACGGCCATTGTTCACTTCCTCACCCTATAAACTCCGGTGTTCCTCAGGGCTCTGTCCTATCTCCTATTCTCTTTCTAATTTTTATAAATGATCTCCTCAACTGTACCTCAATTCCCATCCAACCATATGCAGATGACTCAACCTTACACTATTCCATTAGTTTTTCAGAACGCCCCAGCCAGCAATCCCTCATCGACAAACGTAATGAAGCCATAGAACTCTTAAATTCTGATCTAACTACTATCTCCAATTGGGGCAGAGAAACCCTTGTTACCTTTAATGCTTCCAAAACCCAATTTCTCCATCTATCTACCCGTAAGGAACTCCCAGCGGACTATCCCTTATTCTTCAACAATGCAAAAATAAATCCTTCATCTTCTCTCAATATTCTTGGTGTCTCTTTTTCTTCCTCTCTCAGTTGGAAGGACCATATTACCAGTCTTGCTAAGGCAGCATCCCAGAAGCTGGGTGTGCTCAACCGCCTTAGGGGGTTCTTTTCCCCTGCACAGCTTCTTGCTCTGTACAGGGGCATAGTGAGTTCTTGTATTGAGTATTGTTCACATGTGTGGGGAGGTTCCTCTCACACCACTCTCCTAGACAAAGTTGAAAGGAAGGCCTTTCGTATCATTAACTCCCGTCCACTCACCAACTCTCTGCAATCTCTCTCTCTATCCGCCGCAATGTTGCATCGCTCTCGCTATTCTATCACTACTATAATAATCAGTGTTCCTCAGAGCTTTCCCAGTGTATACCACCTCCTTTACGTAGGGCACGTGGTACCCGTCTTGCAACTCAATCCCACCCCTACTCTGTGCAACTCTCCAACCCAAGAGTGAAATGTTACTCTCAAACTTTCTTCTACTCAACAGCTGAGCTCTGGAACTCTTTCCCAGAATCAGTCTTTCCCTCTTCCTATGACTTAAATTGCTTCAAACTCCGTGTGTCCAGGCATTTTGGCTCGAACGTCCCTTGATTTTGGCCCTGTCACTCTTTCAACTATGGGGGAGGCACTCGCTATAGGCAGTTCTGCCTTTTGCCTCTCTCAATCACATAGAAAAAAAATATATACTGTATATTTTGTGTGATAACCCAGGTTCGAATCCCGGTGGATCATATATATATCCTTTAATTAATTTCATTGGGGGTGTTTGGTGTTGTGGTGAAATTAATAAAATAAAGATTATTAGTAGGTTCAAGGATATTTCGTCGCGAGGCAGGTCTATATGATCTGTGCCCCATGAATATGCTCTCCTCTCACTTAAACAGTAGGCTACCATAGCGCGGTTGGGAATATGAACATGATTAGATTAATATCCAGTATTCGAGAATGGATAATAAGTCGTAGGCGTGTGCATAAACCTTTAACCGTCCTGGTGGTGTAATGATTAAGGTGGCAATAATCTGTGTGTGATAACCCAGGTTCGAATCCCGGTGGATCATATATACTTTAATTAATTTCATTGGGGGTGTTTGGTGTTGTGGTGAAATTAATAAAATAAACACATATATATATATATATATATATATATATATATATATATATATATATTAGTGTACTATACATGCTACAGTTGCGTACACAGACGCAACATCCACCTTTTGTTTGAAACTGAGGATAGAGATAGTAGGAGGATGCAGAAAAGTGTGTGCTTTCAGTAGTCCCAGACAACTGCATTTCGGTGAGGAGATAAGAGTCCACCAAATAAATCATAAGTCAAGATTCATATAATGTTATCTAATGACTAAAACCATTGATAATTTTACAAGTTTTTGAATATATATGTGTGCATAGAGAGTAGTTTTCAAATATCCCCTTATAGTTTTGTTGGGAACAACATTCAGATGTTATCATCATTGCTGATCTACCCATGGTAACATAGGCTAATTGTGTTGCCATAATATTATGAACTACTTTTAAATGGAGAAGGGGCCACAAACAATAGGAGGCCAATAAGGGGGAGGTCTACACTGGAAATC
Organism: Paralithodes platypus; assembly: GCA_032716605.1. Taxonomy (NCBI): domain Eukaryota; kingdom Metazoa; phylum Arthropoda; class Malacostraca; order Decapoda; family Lithodidae; genus Paralithodes; species Paralithodes platypus. Next base: position 3,005,636 of record CM064545.1, read on the forward strand.
AAAATGTAGGTATATTATAGGAAGGGTATGTAAAAGATATATACAAACATTCTGTACAAACATTGACAGTTATTTACTATATTTTCTTATCTTAGACAGGTTTATTGCTATAGTGTTTTGTTTTATCTGACGGTAGATAACCAGGCCCTCATCTTTATTACTCAGTTATAAATTAAATGTTGTTGCGAAATATGTTGTTATTTGCGTAATGGTGGCGTTAATATGACTTAAAGATATAGTAGTTTCATATGTGTTCATTAAGTATTGATAAATCATCTGCTAAGGGGTTTGCTTTAGTATCTGCTAGGAAAACTGAGACTATACCAATATACATGTTAAGGGGTATAATATGATGGACACTGTATTTACCCTTTTTAGTTCCATAATCTCTGACCGTGTATTATCAACAGGAAGAGAGTGCCCAACAAAAAATATTATACACACTATAATACACTAAATATTATACACACTATAATACACTAAATATTATACACACTATAATACACTAAATATTATACACACTATAATACACTAAATATTATACACACTATAATACACTAAATATTATACACACTATAATACACTAAATATTATACACACTATAATACACTAAATATTACACACTATAATACACTAAATATTATACACACTATAATACACTAAATATTATACACACTATAATACACTAAATATTACACACTAGCTAATTAGGGCAATGTAACACAAATCAAGGATAACAACACTATATACTGTAAAGGTGTATCATATAATTAGGTATATTGGTAGAGGTTTACCTTGTTATCCATATATTCGATGGGCTTATTACTGTCTATATATCTCTAATAGGGTATAATATGAAGGCCACATTATTTACCATTTCCATACCCATATAGTTTTACATTGCATTGTCAACAGGAAGAATGAGCTCCAAAACAGACAAAACATAAAAACAAAATGCAGACGGGTACACTAGCTAATTGGTACGAGGGCAAAAATTGCGGTAAAAAAATAAAATAAATAATTATATATACAGTATATATATATATATTGTTACGTATCTTGATCCTCAAGTGGTTAACTTGATGAATCTAGATAGCACAGAGATATATATTAAGGTATCAGTCAGCTGAAGGCAAAACAGAAGTAAAATCTAATAACATTATTTCCTGTTGTTGCTTCCTTTCCTTTTGGATCTTAGGACTTAGTATCCTTTATTGACGGATACATTTTAATTATGAAAAATACTGAAACTAATTAAAGTCATGTAGTATTTATAAAGAATTATTATTTAACCGAAGCTTAGTAGGCTATGGTTATGAACCGAAGAAGTATATCTAAAGAAGGACTATTAATTTTATAAAAAGTCTTGAAAGATAAATATTAAAGTAAGAATATTTCTGTCTCTTACCCTTTTTGAAATGAATAGATAGTTTTCTTATATGTCCTTTTATTTATATTTAATGTAATTATTCTTGGTTCTTGTCTTACGTTAATAGTATTATATTATTATTATCATCAGGATTTATATCAAAGTCACATAAAAAGTTAGATATATTTAATAATTAGTTAAATGTATTTCTTAACCACGTAACATTGAGGTTTGATTATGAGTAAATAAAGTTACAGGATCGCTTCATAGATTCGATTCAGGTCTCACTCAAATAATATGAAAAGCAAAATATAATATTTTGAAGCAAAATAATTTTCTTCAGCTTAGGAAATCACTAGAAGTAATATTATCACAGCCATGTTAGTCTAAGGCGATATTACTAATACGAGACAATAGCATCACCGTACTAAGCACCGTTAAGCAATGTAAGCTTAATTAAAAGAAAATGAAAGAACTCGTAAGTATTAATATAAAACAATAGTATTACTTTCATCATAACCCAATTACTTAAAGAGTTGCTTTAGTCCACAAGTTAGTCAACTAAAATAGTTACGTACATAATAGTAGCGTTAACGTTAATTCCCAATCAAATAGTTACGTACATAATAGTAGCGTTAACGTTAATTCCCAATCAAATAGTTACGTACATAATAGTAGCGTTAACGTTAATTCCCAATCAAATAGTTACGTACATAATAGTAGCGTTAACGTTAATTCCCAATCACATATCTCACTAACCAACATAACGTAAGTGTTTACACCGAACACACTTAACACACATTTATATAATCTGACTGACAGTCACAATCCCATTATAATACTTCACCCCGTCTTCCTCCAGCTGCAAGTTCACCTTCCCCAACTCCAAATGAGACTGATTTGAATGCCCACAACTCGGGTCTTATATACTAAACAATGATGGTGTAGGAACGAATCAGGAGGCGGGGGGTGGTGCCCGCTCCAATCATAGCTCCTCGAGTCGCATAACAGGTGCATGGTCCAATCACAGCTCCTGGCGTCGAACATACGTCATAGTGTCAGTCATCAAGTAGTTTGCAGGGTCCCCTATGACGCACGCAGGTGTGAAGGCTAGTTTGCTGGTTCCCCACTCGCTAATTCGCTCGCTAGTCTGCTTCACCGTTTGGGTAGTGTGACTCCTTCAACTCTAATTCGAACTCTTAAATTAACATACAGGGCTCCGTATGTCAGACCTCCCCCCTAGAAAAGAGTTTAAGGAGTATAGTACATAATATTAAACATAATACATAAATAGATTCACCACCAGATTGGCAACAGCAAGATTATAATGAGGATATAATAAGGATATCACCCAAAGTAGGCAACGTCTCCAGGTACCACATCAGAACATAGCCGGAACGTAGCTGGAGCGTTATTCGAACTGCAAGGCATCTCACAGCTGAAGGCTTGACAGCGCACTACTAAAGCATTATATTTACCTCGCTACAAGGGAGAGCTAATTGCCAAAATCCTCTCATTAAGTTAAACTTACTGCTGCATGAGGCCAACCTGATAAATGTAATCTTTAACAGATACGTGATAGGCAATCGCTAGCACGTTCTGGACCCCCTTAATATGTTTGACATCCAGGGAGTATTCCTGCAGCAACAAACTCCACCTGGTCAGTCGTTGGTTTTTATTTTGGAACCTATGCAAAAATTTTAAGGGGTGATGGTCAGTATATACAGTGATGGCACCAGAGGCAGATTGCACATAGACAGCAAAGTATTGAAGGGATAAAATTAATGCTAACAGCTCCTTCTCAATGACTGAATAGTTACGTTGGGCAGAATTTAATTTTTTACCGAAATAGCACACAGGATGCAATACCTCACAGTCGTCTTCCTGGAGCAACACTATGTATATATGAACCTTCAAGAGTGCTAAAATAAGTGGGAAAAGCATTTGGGTGGTGAAAAACGAAGATATTGCCCACCCGGTCATAATCTCAGGCGAGAGAGAGCCACAGGCAACCCTCCTCTCTCGCTGTCTGTGAGGTACCTGAGACGAGCGGGGCGGTGTGGGCCGGTGTCTGGGTGTTACATAACGATCTTTTCTGCAACCCACTTGTGCTACATTATCGCGGGAGAGAAAAATAACCGATAAATGATGATAATAAGAGGAAAAATAGTTGATAATTGAGGAGGGGAGGGAGGGGGGAATAAGGTGGGGAAGGAGGGGAGGGGGGTGGGTGAGATTTACATGGATGAGTACTGGAGGGGAATTATCTCACCTAGAGACAAATTCCTTTGTTTTGATAGGCCCTTTTTTTTTTTGGAAGGTTTTTTTTATGGTCTTGCTTCCGTGAGGCCTATCGCGTTCCCTATAGGAAGCCTTCCGTGAGGCCTATCGCGCTTGCCGGGTTAAGGGTATAGCCTCTGGGTAGCGAGTTGCCATGTCCATGATAGTTAATAAATAAATGTTATCTTGGGAAGTCTTAGGCAATGGGCCTACAATGTCCACTACCACCCGAGTAAAAGGATTCTCGAAAACGGGCAAGGGCACCAGAGGATGTACAGGCACCTTCTGATTGGGTTTTCCTGTCATCTGGCAAGTGTGACACACTCTACAACACTCCACTACATCTGCACGCATTCCTGGCCAGTAAAATTGGACTCTGATTCTGTCTAGAGTTTTTCTCACACCTAGGTGTCCTGCCAATGGTATACAATGTGCCATTTCCATGATATCTCTACGACAAGGTTTGGGGACTACTACTTGATGGACGTCCCAAGCCCCGTCATCGATTGGTCAGTGTGGCGGTCTCCATCTTCGCCACAATACTCCTCCTTTGAGGTAGAAACATTCACCACCCTCCTTCTCACATTCCTCTTCACTCACGGACTAGGCAGCTAACTCCTTGCATTCACTATCATCTCTCTGTAGCTCCACTAGGACAATTTGGAGGGGTTTCATAGTCATCGTTAGGGTCAAGATGAGCCATAAAGGTGTCAGATAAATCCACCTCAGTCACATCATCAGGCACAGTTGGAGCGTCATTCACACTCTCATCAACTCTTACATTCGGTACATTTCTGTCGGAGTGAACTGCTACTCGAGACATTGAACGTGTGACAGCACACACAGGGAAAACTGTTGGCATCTCCTTTTCGAGCTCACCGGTTAGTGGCTCGTTAACAGGGGAAAGTGACAAAATGGGGTCTGGTCGGTCCTTCTCACCTGCTACATCATTCCCCAAAAGGAGCGTTACCCCAGGCACAGGGATATCTTGGGACCTACACAAAGCTATGGTGGCCTCACCCTGTAGTAACTCACATTCAATTTCGCCTTTTACCAAGTGTGCATAAAATTGGCCTCCAGCACCTCTCATTACAACTGGTTCGCCAGGTGGGCACTCAGTGTAAGGATTCACCATGAGGGTGCTAGTAGAACCTGTGTCTCTCAGAATTTTTACCTCATGCATACAACCATTTAATCTCACGTTGCCAGATGAAATAAAGGGACGGTAACTGTCCTGCACTGATGGTGAAATTATTATTGGCTTAACCCTAGTGGGTTGCACCACACATGCTACTACACCCCTGTCTAGATGATTTACGTTAGCTGCTAGGTACTCCTTCTGTCGGGAGTCCTGCATTAAAGGAACTTTTGGTGCTAGGTACTCCTTCTGTCAGGAGTCCTGCATTAAAGGAACTTTTGGTGCTAGGTACTCCTTCCTGCATTAAAGGCACATATGGAACTTGAGATACGGCGGCAACTGTCTGCCCCGATCTCTCGGTTCTCTCCTTGGCCCAGCACTGATAAGCTAGGTGGCCTCTCATGCCACAAAAAGTACATACTTTAGGGGATACGGGAACGTTCCCTCTTTGAGCATTACTATTAGTTTGGGGCCCACCTCTGTTACCATTGCCCTGAGTCGCATTTTTAGTTGGGGGAACAATTCTATTTTGGCTAGCTGGGGAAGACGTTATAGGCTTGTGACTGGGTCTGTCAGATTTGTGATTGGGATACTTAAATTTAGAGCTAGAATTATCGTAGGGCTTCTTTCCACGAAATTTGTTGTTAAGCACGTATGTGTCAGCCATGTCAACGGCGTCAGCAAGACAATCTACCTTTTTCCCCTTTAAATGATAGGATACAGAAGAATCAATTTTCCATAGGAAATTTTCTAACAGGACCAACTCCTTCAGATCGTTGTAGCTTGTGACTTTCTTACTCTTGACCCAATGATTGAAAGTTTTAGTCATGGTCCTGGCAAATACCTTATGGGTTTCTTCTACTTTCTTCTGGTTTTTACGGAAAGATTGCCTGTAAGCCTCAGGCTGCAATTGATAGGTTTTTAGGATAGCTTCTTTGAGATTGTCATAATCCTGCCTAACTTCTGCTACTTCTGACAAATACGTGGCTCGAGCCTGCCCTGTCAAAACAGTTTGTAACATAAAAGGCCATTGATCTCTTGTCCACTTCATACCTCCAGCAACTTCCTCAAACAAAACAAAGAAATCCTGCACATTATCCTCAGTGAAAGGTGGAATGACACTAGTCATAGTCAATCCCAGAGGGGGAGCAATTTCGGGAGCATTTGTATTGACATTTAGTTGAGCTATACGATATTGATATTCACATTGTTCGGTCGTTGCTCTGGCTTTTATGCTGGCTTCTTCGGTATTTGCTTGTATTCTGGCTAGTTCTACTTTTAGTTTGGCTTGTTCTAGTTCGAATATTTGATCACCGGTCAAACCAGGTGGCAATTGTTCATCAAGTTGGCTAGGTTTACTCGGGATCCCACCAACTGCTCCGTCTCCCTCCCCGCCTTCTACAGGGAACAGGTGGGTTTTTATGGTCTGAGCCACCTCTACTTTGGACATGTTTGAGACAGTTAATTGGAGATGTGAGGCAAGCACTTTCAGTTCGGATTTTGACAGACGGTCAATATCAGGGGCTGTGGGTTCTGATTCTATGAAAACTCGAGCATCTTCGTCATTAATTAGTTGAGGCATGATTAATATTTGATTTTTAAGTAGTGAAATGGTAATGAAACTGAGTGAAACTGTATGAAACGAATCCTGGCGAGGTCGCCACTCTTCTGTTACGTATCTTGATCCTCAAGTGGTTAACTTGATGAATCTAGATAGCACAGAGATATATATTAAGGTATCAGTCAGCTGAAGGCAAAACAAAAGTAAAATCTAATAAAATTATTTCCTGTTGTTGCTTCCTTTCCTTTTGGATCTTAGGACTTAGTATCCTTTATTGACGGATACTCTTTAATTATGAAAAATACTGAAACAAATTAAAGTCATGTAGTATTTATAAAGAATTATTATTTAACCGAAGCTTAGTAGGCTATGGTTATGAACCGAAGAAGTATATCTAAAGAAGGACTATTAATTTTATAAAAAGTCTTGAAAGATAAATATTAAAGTAAGAATATTTCTGTCTCTTACCCTTTTTGAAATGAATAGATAGTTTTCTTATATGTCCTTTTATTTATATTTAATGTAATTATTCTTGGTTCTTGTCTTACGTTAATAGTATTATATTATTATTATCATCAGGATTTATATCAAAGTCACATAAAAAGTTAGATATATATTTAATAATTAGTTAAATGTATTTCTTAACCACGTAACATTGAGGTTTGATTATGAGTAAATAAAGTTACAGGATCGCTTCATAGATTCGATTCAGGTCTCACTCAAATAATATGAAAAGCAAAATATAATATTTTGAAGTCAAATAATTTTCTTCAGCTTAGGAAATCACTAGAAGTAATATTATCACAGCCATGTTAGTCTAAGGCGATATTACTAATACGAGACAATAGCATCACCGTACTAAGCACCGTTAAGCAATGTAAGCTTAATTAAAAGAAAATGAAAGAACTCGTAAGTATTAATATAAAACAATAGTATTACTTTCATCATAACCCAATTACTTAAAAGAGTTGCTTTAGTCCACAAGTTAGTAAACTAAAATAGTTACGTACATAATAGTAGCGTTAACGTTAATTCCCAATCAAATAGTTACGTACATAATAGTAGCGTTAACGTTAATTCCCAATCAAATAGTTACGTACATAATAGTAGCGTTAATGTTAATTCCCAATCACATATCTCACTAACCAACATAACGTAAGTGTTTACACCGAACACACTTAACACACATTTATATAATCTGACTGACAGTCACAATCCCATTATAATACTTCACCCCGTCTTCCTCCAGCTGCAAGTTCACCTTCCCCAACTCCAAATGAGACTGATTTGAATGCCCACAACTCGGGTCTTATATACTACACAATGATGGTGTAGGAACGAATCAGGAGGCGGGGGATGGTGCCCGCTCCAATCATAGCTCCTCGAGTCGCATAACAGGTGCATGGTCCAATCACAGCTCCTGGCGTCGAACATACGTCATAGTGTCAGTCATCAAGTAGTTTGCAGGGTCCCCTATGACGCACGCAGGTGTGAAGGCTAGTTTGCTGGTTTCCCCACTCGCTAATTCGCTCGCTATTCTGCTTCACCGTTTGGGTAGTGTGACTCCTTCAACTCTAATTCTAACTCTTAAATTAACATACAGGGCTCCGTATGTCAGAATATATATATATATATATATATATACAGGGTGATTCAGAACTAATTTCAAAAAATGAGAACACATATTCATGAGGTGGAGATGCGTATATTTCTTTCTATGACTTTTCCCCTAAAGTGTATGGAAAACTAGTTAAAATTATTTAATTAAATCTAGCGAACTTATCCAATGCCTTGCCAGTGATGTTATAGGCAGGAATCAGAACACATTACCCCCTCTTCCCCCCTCCCCCCACCCCTCCTACTCTTCACCACCCCTACTCCTCTACTCGGCTCCACTCAGTTAACAACCAGCTTCACACTGTTCGTACTTCGAGACCCGTTATTTTGAAGCATTTCACAAAATGCAATTATCAGAATATCATCCCTGTCAGAGACCGACCTTCCTAATTTAATGAGTTACTGGACAGTCTAGTCGGGTGGTTGTTATTCGGTGGTACACTCTACATCAATAATCCTGTCCCAAAACGAACTTTAGACATCAAAATGAACCTCCGAAATGCCAATATTAGGTAGAGAATGTATGAAAAGATTCGGTTCAGTTCGGGACAGCTTCAAAGATTTAAGAACAGGATTAATGTCGTAGAGTGTACAGCCGTGCCTGATAATCCTTGACCAGTGTTGGCAGTGATTTGCCATTAATCCCTGTTCAAGGATTAATAGCCACGACTGTACAATTAGAATAGCTGATTATTATTTATCTGATAAATTTACTTTACATAATTTTCCAAATGATTTATTTTTACATTAAATCTGAATAATGGTATCCAAGAACTAGAAAAGCACTCAGAGAGCGCAGACCTCCACCAAGGCCGCTCAATCTTCCATCTGTTCCTTATCCCATTTCTGACAATCCCTGAAAATGTGAGCAAAATCCGTCCATAACTTTTTAGGGCCGTGGCGGAGGTCTGCACTCCCGAGTCCCCCATCACACCCAAAATCTAATCATTAGTTCCTTATACCATTTCTGACAATCCCTGAAAATTTGAGCTAAAACCATCCATAACCTTTTTGAGTTATCTTGGTAACAAACTCACAGACAGGCAGACAATCAAACCAACACCGGTAAAATCATAACCTCCTGGCGGAGGTAATAAACACTAATAATTTGTTCCCCAAAGTAAACCGGCTTAACTGCTGTTTATGGTTAATACTGTACACTAGGAACAAATGCAAAATACGTGCTTCACATATTAGTTTATTTTTCCAGTACTGTTTTCTTACATGCGATAGGTGACGGATGAACAAAGTTAATGTTATGTATTCTGTACTGCTATGTTATTAGTAAAACATAATTATGAATGTAAGTAATAAAGTAATAACGTAAAATAAAATAATAAACGAATGAACCAAGAGCTTGCAATGCCCCATCATAAGCCTAGATTTAGACTACCTCCAGTGTATGCGAGAGATAGAGAGAGAGAGAGAATAAGTAAGTTTAGAAATTGCAACCAAGTTTGAAGTCTTTTTATATCTTAGAGCAGGTGTTCAATGTGACCACCATCAGCCTCAATACATACATTATAGCGGCGGATCAAGGATCTTTGAACCCTCTCCAATATCTCAGGAGTTTCACGAATTTTGGTACTCCCATCTAGAATTCTCTGCATCAGATCCTGTTCATTGGTAACTGGAGTTTGATACACAAGGGATTTAAGGTGACCCCACAAGAAGAAATCCGCTGGATTCAAATCTGGCGATCTGGCTGGCCATGAAATGGGGCCACTTCGCCCTATCCACCTGCCGGCAAAATTGTTATTAAGGTACTCCCTGACTCGAAGGCTGTAATGAGCAGGAGCACCATCATGCATTAGCCACAGCTGACGTCTTATTCCTAAGGGAATGTTATCAAGGAAGACTGGCAAAGAGTCTTGTAGAAATTCTAAATATTTGACACCTGTCAGAGTACCCTCCAAAACATGTGGGCCTAATAGGTGGCTACTATTCACTCCACACCAAATGTTAATGGAAAATCTTTGCTGATACGCATTGGGCCAGATGACATGTGTATTTTCATCATCCCAGTAATGCAGGTTGTGTGTATTAAACATACCATCCCTGGAAAAGGTACACTCGTCAGTAAATAACACACTCTTTGGGAAACTGCGATTTTGGGTAACATTTTCGAGAAACAATTGACAATATTCTCGTCGCCTTGGATAATCGTTGGGATGTAAAGCTTGAACCCGCTGAAAGTGGTATGGGTAAAGCAGTTGATCGTGTAACGTTCTCCATACTGTTGACTGACTTAATCCTAAATCATGGGCAACTGCACGAGTGCTTGTACGGGGATTATTTCCCACTGCATCCAGGATTAGCTCCTCTTCATGTGGTGTGATGTCACGTGGCCTTCCAGTCTCCTCCATCCGTGGTCTAACACTGCCACGCTCCCGAAGCCTCCTATCTATGCCGCAAAATGTTCTGGGCCATGGATGTTGCTGTCGTAGGGGAAAACGTGCTGCATAAATCCGTGATGCCTCTAGACTGTTCCCATTTACTGCACCATAAGCCATATGCATATCTGCATATTCTTGGAAGGTGAACCTTTGCATGTTTCCGGCTTGCCTGTAATCATGAAAGTTTGCATTATGAGCCCCCCTACATTCAGTCTTTTTGTAATCTGTGCATTTTAACATTTGATGTTCTGTTGATACATACACTTAAATTACTCTATCGCGCGTGTGCATCGTTAAAATAGTTATGCATATCGCTGCATAAGGAACGAGACCAAGCATCACAGGAGACTGTGCATAGTAAGAACATTGTGAATAACATTGCAGAATGTTATCCCAAGAAGTAGTTGGATTAATTTCATTGATATGATTATGTGTACGGTCACTCATCACTAGCATCATTCAAGGCCAGATAAAATACTTATAAAACATTGGGTGTGTATACATGCAATGACGCTAACCTCTAGGTGCAATTACAATAATAAAGGATTATCGAGATAAGTATTGTTCATATTCCTTCCTGACTCAATTTTAACTTTAAGATTTCATAATAATGTGTGTTCATAAATAAAATTATGAAAAAATAGATATTGCTACGTTAGCTTACACATACGGTAAGAATTGTGTATGTGAAATTATACCGCACAGTTTCTATGTAATTCTAGCAACGGCATGAGGTAGACTATTTCTTTGGAGTTTATGTTCAAAGAAAATTTAATAATATTTACTTTAACTAACTATGCTATTATCGCTACTAAATATTGAAAATTATGAATAAATATTATCACAATATTATTTTCATAATTCAGTAGGCTACATTATCCTCTCATTAACCCTTCTCACGATCCTGGCGCCATTTGACGTTTTCTTCTGGCAATCATTATAAGTTTTATACAGGTTAGGAAGGATCTGAGGGGATGAAAAGGATAAACACTAGCTCAATAAACCCTCAGGATTTAAAATACCTTTCACAATCTAAATAAAATAGTCCAAGAATAACCAGAAAACAGAAGAGCAGGGCGTCCTCGGATCATGAAAGGGTTAATGTGCACCGTCAACGACAATACCGGGTATAACACCTTTTCTAAAGACTTCTGTTGATAATGAGATGTAAAAATACTGCAATAAATATCTTAATGAACCAATGGCGATTAATGAGCAATAAATAAATACAGTAACTATGTATTACAATAACTACAAATTTATCTACAGTATAACAATGTAAGCAATAATTATTTCTTGAATAATTACACATAATATTCGACTTTGAAGAAAGAATAACTTGTCTTACCAATCGAGGAGTAGCAGAAAGTATGAATAGAGGGTCGAAAATGATCAACTAAATGAACCTGTGTCGTAAATATTTTTGAAGCGTCGGATCAAGTTCAAGACTTTGGCTTCATCTTTAGCAGCAAAACTGCAAGTCATAAGTGTTCGGATAGTTGGCTGAGGCTTTGGCTGCAACATACACTTTCGTATTGGTGATGGCTTTTCACAGTAAGGAGATGGCCCAGAGGATGTGCATAAATGTGCTAGATATCTGTTAGTTACCAATCTTTATCCAATAATTATACCAATATCTCCTCCACACTGTTTCTAACCTTGTGATACCGTTTACTTTTCTGATATTTTAATTAGCAATGCTATATCTGTGTCTTATAATGGTTAGCAAGTCCTGCTATACTAACCTAGCAGGTCCTGTAACTGCTAAGTCCTGTCCTGGAGGAGGTTACTAGTTTCAATTGTCCCTATTTTGATTATTCTATATACAAATTAATTTCTGCTGGTAAATTTAAATACATATGTTGCATCTACCGTTCCCCAAATACTCCTCCAGAGCAAAGTCTTTTTGATTCTCTGTCCTCACAACTCAGTGTCCTCAACTTAAATGCTTCTTCTGAAATCACTGTGTTGGGTGATTTTAATGTCCATAATGTTGAATGGCTCACTCATTCAGCCAGGACTGATGATGCTGGTCTTGAATGTGAGCTATTTGCAGACTCATTTAATCTCATTCAACTAGTCAACCAACCCACCCGTGTACCAGATAATCCTAATCATAATTCCCACCTACTGGACTTATTTTTAACAACCAATTCAGAAAATTATGATGTTACAGTGAGGTCCCCACTTGGATCTTCTGATCACTGTCTGATACAGGCCACCTGTCTATCACCTACCACACCTTCCCACTCTGAACCTGTTTTGGTGACTAAATGGCATTACGATAGGGCAGACTGGGAGGGTCTTCAAGGTTTCTTTATTGATATTCCCTGGACCTCTTTCTTTTCTAATGATGCACACTCCACCTTGAGCCACATACAAGATTTTGTAAAAATTGGAATGGAAACTTTTATTCCTCATCAAAAGTACAGTAAAAGATCTAATTCACCTAAATGGTTTGACCATAATTGTGCTAGAGTAACTGAACAAAAAGCAATAGCCTACAATGCATACACAAGATCAAAAACACATGAAGCCTTTAATTACTTTAGAAACATCAGAAATCATGCCAAAACTGTATTAAACCTAACTAAATCAAACTTTCTCCATAAGCAGGCAAATAAACTTCTAAATAATCCAAATGATAACAAAATATTTTGGTCTACTCTTAACTCATTCAAATCCAACTTCACTACTGCTTCATCCATTCCACCATTAAAATCTCCGACTGGCAATCTTGTAAGTGACCCACGAGGTAAAGCTAACCTTCTTGCAGATATTTTCTCCACCAACTCAACCTTAGATGAAATAAATCAAGATGTCCCTGTACTTAATTTTAATTCACCTGAAATTCCCTCACTTAAGATCCACACCAGACATGTCAAAACTATTTTGTAGAATCTCTCAGTAGATAAGGCTCCTGGTCCAGATGAAATTCCTCCAATAGTACTTAGGAATTGCTCCTTGGTGCTCGCTCCTGTATTGGCAAATTTTTCCGTCTGTGTACTCATACCTCATGCTTCCCAGTACCCTGGAAAGAAGCAAACATCCATCCAGTTCCTAAAAAAGGTGCCTCTTCAGATCCATCAAACTACAGACCAATAGCTATAACTTCCACTCTTGGCAAAGTTTTTGAAATTATATTAAATAATCACATAATTAAGCATCTGGAGAATAATAAATTAATCAGTGATAGGCAATATGGTTTTAGACGATGTCGATCAACTGCAGACATTCTTTGCCTTCTTACGCATCAAATCAACCAAGCTACAGACCAACATGGTGAAACACATACAATAGCACTGGATATATCAAAGGCATTTGATAGAGTCTGGCATCAATCCTTATTGTCGAAGATGTCACACTACGGCCTTGCATCATTAGTTCCACTAATTTCTTCTTATCTTCATAACAGAAAAATATGTGTAATGGTAGATGGCCTTTATTCTCAATTTCACTCAATAAATGCTGGTGTTCCCCAGGGATCAGTTTTGGCCCCAACTCTGTTCCTCATTCATATCAATGATCTCATATCTACCATTCATAATCCAATACATTCCTACGCAGATGACTCAACACTCCACAGTTCCTTCACATTTACCAATTCTTTCACCCAACCCGATCTTATAAATTCAAAAATAAACACTGCAATTTCTCTGAACCAGGACCTTTCTAGAATTAATGAATGGGGACAAGAGAATCTAGTTTCCTTTAATGCACAGAAAACCAAGTACATTCAATTTTCTAACCGACAGAATCTCACTGACTCCCATATATTTTTTAATGATGTAAATATTCCCACTTCCCCTAGTATTGACATTCTCGGTGTAACATTAACTACTAACTTGAGCTGGACACATTATGTTAGAAGCATTGCTAAGAATGCCTCTAAAAAACTGGGACTCCTGTACAGAGTTCGAGAATTCTTCACTGACGAGCAGTTGGCCGTAATATATAAAAGTCATGTGCGCTCTCAGATGGATTACTGTTCACCTCTGTGGGGTGGAAGTGGAGTGGTTGCATTGAGGTAGTTGGACAAAATTCAAAATAAAGCTATTAGATTAATCAATAACCCTGCAATCACACAGGACCTTCCTACATTAGCCATACGAAGAAACGTTGCATCCCTTGCATTATTCTACAGATATTTTCACAGCAATTGTTCCGAGGAACTTGCTTCAATTGTGCCGCCTCTCCACATCTTTCCCCGTAGAACTAGGGCAGCTGAGAGCGCCCATGAATTTACACTTTCTCCTCCACAATGCAGAACTTCTGCTTATCAGAATTCATTTATCCCCAGAGCTACTACTCTTTGGAATTCACTTCCCTCGAATTGCTTTCCACAAACTTACAATCAACAAATGTTTAAATCCAGTTGTTACAAACATTTTATGAATGGAGGATGCCTTTAGGCACATGGACCTTTTTGTTTTATCTGTGTTTTTCCTTCCTCCGTTCATTGTCTCTTAAAAAAAAAAAAAAAAAAAAAAAAAAAAAAAAAATTATATGAGCATTTTTCACGTTTATATACTTAGTTGATTTTGATAGATATATTTTTATCTCAATACACGTGAATTTTGTGACATTAGTTCTGAATCACCCTGTATATACTGTATATATATATATATATATATATATATATATATATATATATAAATATACAGAGTATATATATATATATATATATATATATATATATAAGGGGAGGTGTGGCAGAGTGGTCTTGCCACTGGACTGGTAATCCAATGGACTCAGGTTCGAATCCCAATATGTCAATGGGAAGATATTATTGGGATGGAATTTGTGCTGTACCACAGCACACCGAAATGACAAAACAAAATACCCTCATTGTTCCCTGATTAATAGCACTGTATGAATATTCCCATATTCAAAATATGCTAAAGGGGGCAATGCCTAGTGAGTTAATTGCTCAATAGGTGGCGTTCTGAGAGTGAGGATCCGAGCCTGGGGAGTGAGACTGTGAAGCGTAGAGGCAATGCAGCTTCAGAGATGGAGTTGGGTTCGAGCCGTGAATAGGTGCTTCGCATGTCTCACTCGCTAGACTGGAACAAGACCTCACGGGCCTCACCGTGTTCAGCGGAAGAGTGTAAAGGCTATCAGCCTATGCCCGAGAGGGAGTAGTTGGAATATAGAAGAAGAAAAAAAATATATATATATAAATATAGGCCTACCTGGTATATATATATATATATATATATATATATATATATATATATATATATAATTATATACCTGGATGCCTTATCCCCCTTTATAAAGGTGGTCAAACACAAAATGTCCCCAAGCGGACCCATACCCTTTGAGGACAACCCATGCCAGTTTAGTGAAGGACTTACAGGATTGACCACTCAACTTAGGGTCCGTCCGACTCCAAGGTTTTCTAGCACTAGAAAAGCACTAGTTGTCTACAGTGGTGTGCAACTAGTCCATCCAGTAATCTGCTTCACCCATAGGTAACGAGTACGGATTTGTATATACAGTATATATATATATGTTTTTTCTTCTTCTATATTCAAACTACTCCCTCTCGGGCATAGGCTGAGAGCTTATACATTCAGCTGTTTTACATTGAACGGTGAAGAATGTGAAGTCTCGTTCCAGTTTAGGTGGTGAGACATGCAAAACACTTTTTTAGCTGCAACCAGCCCCCGCCATCTTGCCTTCGCAGGATGCATGGGGCTTAGTTGCCCACTCACGGCTCGAAGCAGCCCCATCTCTGAAGTTGCCTCGCTCCAGTGCTTCACTGTCTTACCTCCTAGACTCGGACCCTTACTCTCAGAATGCCACCTATTGAACAATGAACTCACTTGGCATTGCCCCCCTGTAGTATACCTTGAATATGGGAATATTCATACAGTGCTATTTAATATTCATACAGTGCTATTTAATATTCATACAGTGCTATTTAATATTCATACAGTGCTATTTAATATTCATACAGTGCTATTTAATATTCATACAGTGCTATTTAATATTCATACAGTGCTATTTAATATTCATACAGTGCTATTTAATATTCATACAGTGCTATTTAATCAGGAAACAATGTGGGTATATATTTAGCGTTTCGGTGGGCTTTATGAAATGCACTGATACTTGGTATAGCACAAATTCCATCCAAAAAATATCTCCTCATTGACATATCGGGACTTGAACCCGGGTCCATTGGATTACCAGTCTAGTGGAAAGACACACACACCCACACACACACACACACACATACACACACACACACACACACATACACACAAGAAAGGACCGAAAGAAGATGCAAATAACTACAGACCCGTGTCTTTGACTAGTGTTGTAGTAAAACTGCTTGAGAAATTGATCAGGAAATTTTGGATTTGTCACCTCGAGGAGGACCATTTACTATCGGATTGTCAGTTTGGTTTTAGGTCGAATAGGTCATGTGTATCAAATTTGCTGAGCTTCTATGATAGAGTGATTGAAATTATGCAAGAACGAGACGGATGGGCAGATTGTGTATTTTTAGATTTCAAAAAAGCTTTTGATAAAGTACCCCATAAAAGGCTTCTATATAAACTTGAAATGTGTGGAGGAATCACCGGTGGACTCTTAAAATGGATGAAGGATTTCTTAACTGGGAGGAAAATGAGAACCATCATAAGAGGGAAATATTCATCATGGAGTGATGTGATAATTGGAGTGCCCCAGGGCTCAGTGTTGGCCCCATTGAAGTTTTTAATTTTTATAAATGATCTGCCTCTTGGAATTAGCAGCTATATTAACATGTTCGCCGATGATGCAAAATTAGTGAGGAAAGTGGTTGATAAAAATTGCTGTAAAATGCTCCAGGAGGACATCAGTAAGCTGTGTCAATGGAGCCGAATGTGGAAAATGGAACGTGATGGAGATGGGAGACGGCCAGGGAAGACCCCATGGGGAGTACAGTATGGGCGATGTAAGGTTGGAAAAGTCAGAGAAGGAAAAAGACTTATAGGAGTTGTAGTGAACAGGAGGTTAGATCCCGGTGACCACATCAATAACTTGGTAAATAAGGCATATTCGTGGTGGGCTAATATTATGGTAGCGTTTAAATTCCTAAATGAAGACATGGTGAAGATATTAATAACACAGTTTTTAAGGCCTAGCCTGGAGTATGCAGCGGTTGTATGGAATCCACACATGAAAAAACACATAAGTAAGCTCGAGAAAATTCAGCGTGTGATCACAAGATGGGTGCCAGGGTTAAAAAACTTACAATATGAAGACCGGCTGTGTCACCTGGGGATTCCCTCACTTGAACAGAGAAGGGAGAGGGGAGACATGATAGCTTTATTTAGGTATGTTCACGGAAAGGAATATATTGATCAACCACATTTTGTTTGGCCGGCGGTGGGGAGGACGAGAGGACATGACTATAAACTGTTGAGGAGGAGAGCTAGGAAGGATGTTAGGAAGTTTGGTTTTCCAGATAGAATGGTTGAGAAGTGGAATAAGTTACCAAACGACCTAGTGTGTGCACAAAGTATTCAAGCTTTTAAAGTAAATTATGATAAGTTAAAGGCTAACGGGACACTACGAGAGTAATCTCAATGCTGTAAAATACAATTAGGTAAATACACATATACACACACATTAAAGTGTTCATGTTTACATAGCCATTATTATGAGTAAGATAATTATGTTGTCACAACTAATAAGAGTTGAGATGTTTACCCTTATCACCCCTGAGACGATGAGGACCTGTGGCCTGGACCGACTGGTGGGTTTGACCAGTGTGTTGATACTCTTCTCAGCAATGATGTATGGCAGAACTGTTCCAAGCAATAAAGGTTAGTATGTGTGTGTGTGTTATGGGTGCTAGAGTGTGTTTGTAGATGTAAGTGTGTGTGTGTGTTTCCGTTCGCCATATGTGTGTTAGTGTGTTGTAGATGTACAGTATGTGTGTGTAAGTAGGCGTGTGCAGCTGCGTTGATGGTGTAATGGGTTGAGTGTTTAAGATCTGTATGTGGTAACCCAGGTTCGAATCCCGGGTGGATCATATCCTTTCATAAATTTAATTTCATTGGCAGGTGATTTGTGTTGGGAGTGAGATTAGTTAATTAGATTATAATATGTGTTAGTGTGTTTGTAGATAAATGTGTTTATGTGTGTGTGTGTGTAAGTGTTTCTGTGTATCGTATATGTGTTAGTGTTTTGTAGATTGGGGAGATTGTAGACACCAATCGAGCAGGGCAATACCCAGGGGAGGCCTCATACGCATGTAATAAGGAGTTGCTGGAACTCCTGTTTCATTTTTATAGTTTCCCTCACTGTTTCTGTTTGAGTCTCATCTACACAAACAGCAATCCAGCTAGCTCTCACAAAGACTTCCTCATCCTATTCATTAAATTAAACCACACACACCACACTTCTTTGCAATGCACACACACACACACACACAGATGGGTATCATATGGTTCACCTAAGCTGATGGCTACCTAAGCCTTCGGGCGAGACGGTACCGTCTATAGTGAGAATGGTACCATACAGATCCACCCTAAGCCTTTGTTTCCGATGTCGCCAATTGGCTAAATACAGACTACACACACATCCACAGCCATTCCAACAGTACATAAAACACTTAACATGCATTTCACGCAATACATTCCCAGTTAAGGAGGCGCGATAATAATGAGCTTAGCTCGCATTGCGTGGATTCCCCTTGACGAACAAGTAACTGAGTAACACACACACACACACACACAGAAAACACTTTTAAAATGGCGACTGTCGTCTTTGTTCAACTTTGGGGTAAACACTTGTTGCAGGCAGCTTTCCCTTTTGTCTCCTTCATACACATTTAAACAACACAAACATATATATATGTATATGCGTGGCGGCGCTGCAGCAGAATGGACCACAGGGCGATAACTGCCAGCCCTCAACTACAACCACAGTAACCATAGGTGTGTATGTGTGTGATGAGGATATAGGGGAATACTTTGTTTGTTTTTGTTTACACATGTTATATATATATATATATATATATATATATATATATATATATATATATATATATATTATTATTTTTTATCTATGTGGATGAGGGAGACAAAAGGCACACCTGCCTGTGACGAGTGCCTCCCCAGAGTTGAAAGAGTGACACGGCCAAATTAAAGAAATATTCGAGCCAAAATGTCTGGACACACAGAGTTTGAAGCAATTTAAGTCGTAGGAAGAGGGAAAGATGTATTCAGGGAGAGAGTTCCAGAGATCAGCTGTTGAATAGATTGGGAGTACCATTTCACTCGTGTATTGGAGAGTTGCACAAAGTAGGGGTGGGATTGTGTTGCAAGACGGGTACTACGTACATTGCGTAGAGGAGGTGGTATACACTGAGAGAGCTCTAAGGAACACTGCTTATTGTGGTACCAATAGAATAGCGAGAGAGATGCAGCATTGCGGCGAAGAGAAAGAGGTTACAGAGAGTTGGTGAGTGGACGGGAGATAATGTAGTAGGATTGCTGTTGTTATTGTTGTTGTTGTTGTTGTGTGTGTGTGTGTGTTTTACTGATTATCTTATGGGCGGTAATGTGTTGTACTTGTATGTGTGTGTCTTGTTGTTTGTCTAATGGGTATTTAGGTGTTTGTAGAGTAATTGTGTGTGTGTTTGTGTGTGTGTTACTGTTTATCCTATGTATGTTAGTGTGTTTTTAGATATATGTGTGCATAAGCGTGTATGTGTATAACTGTGTTGTCTTCTGTGTGAGGTTTGTTTGCAGATATATGCGTGTAAGTGTGGCTATTAATAGACGGTTATATTTACATAAGGAGTGACATGGAATTCAGAGGGTTAATTGATATACTCCTCACCCTTTTAAGTCCCACATATCCTTCCTAAGCTGTATACAATCGTCTAATGATATCTAGAATATAACACTTCAAATTTTAACCCTGAAATGTGTTGTGGAGAAATGTCTGGAGAGGCAACAAAAGCTGTAAGTTGCCTTTATGGACTTGGAGAAGCCCTATGACAAAGTGGATAGAGAAGGTATGTGGAGAGTACTTAGAATATACAGAGTATATGGCAAGTTGCTGAAAGCAGTGAAGAGCATGTATGAGGATGCAAAGGTGGCAGTATGTGTGGAGAATGAGCAGAGCGAGTTCTTTGGCCTGAATGTTGGGTTGAAACAGGGGTGTGTGATGTTCCTGTGGTTGTTTACTGTATACTGTATATGGATGGAGTCATGAAAGAAATACAAGGAAGAGCAGTGGATGTTGGTGTATCGCTGATAAGGGAGAGAACTGAGTGGAAGCTACCTGTACTGCTTTTTGCTGATGATACAGTTCTGATGAGCGATAATGAATGGGAGTTGCAGTGTCTGGTAAATATGTTTGGAACAGTGTACAGAAAACAGAATCTGAAGGTAAATGCAGGGAAGAGCAAGGATATGGTCTTCGAAATGGGTGAAGCCACAGAGTGTGAGGTGAAGTTGAACGGCCAGGCTATGGAGGTCGTCAGCTCATTTAACCCGCTGAGACCCAGCGTCGCACGTGTTGCGTCGGCAATGTTCGATCACCAGAACCCAGCGACGCAACGTTTGCGTCCTGGCCGGTCCGGTCCTAATTACTCCGGTCCTATGGCACCCCGAGGGCTCAGATTTGTATGGGAACTGTGTAAGTATCCCACGAACCCATGCCGATGGTTGAAAACTCTCAAAGTCCAACCGCATGCACGTGAGTGCGCAAAAACATGTTTTTTGGGGGAAATTGCCTTCAATTTTTTACTCTTGTAAAATCCGTTTTCGGGGGCTCTGTAGGACCATTTTTTTGCACTATATGACCATTTTTTTTCCTTCATTCCTAACCCATTCGCTATTGTTTCTGGAATAAAAAAAAAATCAAAACCTGCTGGGCCCTGGTGGTACATTTATTAATAACTAGCTGGGGCTCAGCGGGTTAAGTATCTGGGCAGTGTGTTGAGTAAAGATGTGACTATGGATGAAGAAGTGCGGGAGAGGGTGAAGCAGGGGAAGAGGGTTGTAGGAACGCTGAAAGTAGTAACAAGAAATAGGGTGGTCAGTATGGAAGTGAAGAAGTTCTTGCATGACAGTGTGGTAATCTCGACACTGACTTACGGAAGCAAAGCATGGACGTTGGTGGAGAGACTCAGCCCAAGAGTGAGAGAGGTGAAAAGGAGTTCCTTGAGAAGTATGTGCGGAGTTACATGGAGGGATAGACAGACGAATGAGGAAGTAAGAAGGAGGTGTGATGTGGAGGTATATGTGCTGGAAAGTGTGAAAAGGAACACCTTGAGATGGTTTCGGCCATATGGAATGTATGGCAAGTGAGAGAATGACTAAGAGGGTGTACAAGAGCTAGGTGGAAGGACAGAGAGGGAGACGTAAACCGAAAGAGAGGTGGAAGGATGGAGTGAAGAAGTGTATGGATGAGGGCGGTGCTGGTTGGAAGGAGTGGCGTCGACTAACTGGGGACAGAGGTACATGGGGGCGTTTCGTTCGTGCCCACCCCTTCGGGGATCACATCATCAGGCAATAGATAGATAGATAGATGATCTTCAAAAGGTTAATATTATTATTTATTTTTATTATTATTATTATTATTATTATTATTATTATTTGTTGTAGTAGTAATAGTAGTGGTAGTAGTAGTAGTATATGTCACACCTGTGGGGAGGTGTGGTGGAGTGGTCATGCCACTGGACTGGTAATCCAATGGTCCCGGGTTCGAATCTACTGTAGATGTTTCAATGGGAAGATATTATTGGAATGGAATTTGTAAGACAATGAAGCGCATAAGGCAGAGCAGCTTTAGAGATGGGGCTGCTTCGAGCCGTGGGTGGGCAACCGGGCCCCGGCCATGCATCCTGCGAAGGTAAGATGATGAGGGCTGGAAGCATCTCAAAAAACGCTTTACATGTCTCACTCCCTAGACTGGAACGAGGCCTCACAGGCTTCATCGTTGAACGTACAGGCTCTTAGCCCATGCCCGAGAGGGAGTAAAGTAGTAATAGTAGTTAAAGTAGAAAAGCCCTCCGCCCATCACCGCGCTCCCTTCTACTTGCTTGCAACGTCAGGTGACTTTGACAAGTCACGGCCACAACATGCCACGCCTTGCCAGCCAGCCAATCAGCGGCCTCCATTATCGGAGCGCGAAGCTGGACTTCCTACCTCACCTCAAAAGTCGCTCTTTTTCTCTTCCCGAACAGTTCCTTCTGGTTATCAACAAACCAATACCTCGGTGCCAGCCCTGTACTCCCTTAAGCCACCAAAAGAGGGTTATAATCAGTTTCCTGGGACTTATTTTGAAGAGAAGAGAGCAGAGGTGAAGGAGGCAAGAATTCAGAGAGCAAGCGTGCCACCGCGCGTGCCAGCCAGCCAATCACAGCGCGGGAAAGCGGGAGGCGTGACTATAAAGGCTGGCGCGGAAGGGTTACTGGGATCATTCACCCCTCGGAACTCACCGGGTTATCTCCCTACAACTCGCTTGCTCTCTCTCGCCCAGGCACAAAGGGAAACCAGGAGCCAACCATTCCAGCTACCCTGCACTCAACTAAAGCCACAACACAGACCACCCCTGACCTCTCCTCACTTTCGCCCACATGGAGGATACACCTTCAGTATCCTGTCGCCTGTCGTCACATCGCTAGCCTACACACACACAGTCAAGCGATTCAAGAGGGATGACAGAAGGTGGCGGAAATGAGGATTTCCAGAAGAGCTACTGGCCAGCTCTGAGGTGGTAAAGCACAGTTCCAGCACACACACCTGATTCCAGCATACACCAAAATATAATTGTTTAAGCTCGGTTCACACATACCCGTCCTGAGCTCCCGTCCTTCCCCGACCACTGAAAACGTATGCAATCGTGCAAGGACTCCGACATAAACAGGTATGGTCTGTTCATGAACGTACAGTGACGCCACAACACAGGCTGCGGCGGCGAGGGAGCCGAACATTTTTGACATACCTAAAATAAACGGATCAGGACGGACCAACCGCCAAAATCGGTTCAAGGGCGGGTCACCCACGTGACTGGTCAACGCATAGGCGCCGTGTATAAGCGTCTATGCGCCGCCTAGACGCTACCAGACGTAGTCTATGCCCCGACCAAAATATTTGAAAGTTGAGACTGCGACGTGGCAACGTCGCCTCACGTGATCACTCCGCGCGTCCAAGCTAGTCCCCGCCCACCAAGCGTCCATAAAAGAGCCAGCCGCGTGTGGTAGTAGGGTACATCTTAGTGACGGGTGTTGGACAGGGGCTCAGGTTGTGGGAAGTTTGCATGGGTGGAGTTGATGAGTTCATTTAGTGGGGATTTAAGGAAGCACCCAGCATGTGACTCGCATCCAGGGCTGCCGATGTCCACATGGATGAACTTGTAGTCTGCATCCACGACTGCAAGTAGGCCAACAGAGTAGAACTTTTTATAGTTGTAATACTTTGATCCAACGTATGATGGGTTCCTGATCCGAATATGTTTCCCATCGATCGCCCCTAGTGCGTGTTGGAAGTCCCACCGACTTGAGAACCTGTGTGCAATGGCCTTCCACTCCTCTGGTGTCGTGGGGAAGTGGAACACCTCGTCAGAAAAGGCTCCAACGATGGCCTCACACGTCTCGGGAACAAGTAGGGAGATGGTGTTCTTGGCTACACGGAAAGCGAATCTGAGACTGGCGTAGGAGTTCCCACTTGCGAGAAATCGCAAGGTTATGGCCACTCTCAGCCCTACCTCCAGGGGCCTCCTCCAGAAGGTGGTCTTCTTCTCCAGCCGAGGCCGCACACACTCGCATATCTTGTCGAAGCGACCCTCGTCGAGCCGCAGGAAGCTCCGGTACAGTTCTGGATCCTCTGCTGACAATTCCCTCATGAGGGTGTGGTAGTGGCCATAGGTCTCCCTCCTCAGTAGGTATGGCTTCACCCACACACTTCGCTTTTTCCTTCTCTTCTTCAGTTCGCTCACAGCTTCCATGAAAGTTAGGACCGTTGAGCACAGTTGTACGTTGCAATCCATGTACAGCTGCACTTGATTCAACAGAGTGGCGTCCATGTTGAGGGACACTCGGCAGGATAAGTTATATCGGCGGCACGCTGGTTGAGACAGGTGTCTCTGTGCCACGCCCTAATATATATGCATGATGGGGGCCATCGCCGACGACACTGCGTCCATCATATTGTGGTCGCAGTGTCGTCGCAGTGCCGTCACAGTGCGTCTCAGACAGGTCGTATTCAGACTTATTAGGTCGCCTTCCAAAGGGACTGGTCGTGGCACCAAGTCGCCGCCCATGAGCCGTCTGCCGGAGCGGTCACGTGTTGAGATCTCCGTCCACTAGCCGTGTATGCGCCGTCTTCCGGGGCGGTGACGTGTTGAGGTCGGGCATCAGGGCCACACGTGACCACTCGGGCCCACTCGGGACACAAGGTCATCCGTTTGATGCCGTCCAACAGTTTTTGGTGGTCGGGGAAGGACGGGAGCTCAGGACGGGTATGTGTGAACCGAGCTTTAAGGACCCATATTGGGCCCGCATAAGATTGAGAAAGAAAGAGAGATAATGATTGACTAACCTTGTGGTTCGAATAAAAATGTATGTGTCCTTCTAGGACAAGACTAAAGGAAAAATATTTTAGACTCACCTGTATCCATAAAAATTATGATGTGTATTAATTAGTTATTTTTGTTAGCAAAGTCGTAATGCCGAAAGTGTTATTATATATAGGATCTGATAGGAAAGATTTAAGAGTAAAAATAAAGAGGGGAGGGAAAGATTAATTCTTCTAGTCAAAAGGGGCAACCAATAAGTTCAAGGAGAAACAGTTGTTTAGTTGCCCGATTGATCAGCTATAGCTAGGAAAGGACACTAGTCCATTTAAACCACGAATTAAGTTGTGTATAAAGGAAACTATTTAGAAGGACACTAGTCTATGTCAAACACGGGATTATTATGTTTTAGAAGGGAAGTTGTATCCATATAAATCGAAATACTCTTGGAGGCAGTCTGGGAAAAATGTTAGGGCTCTCACGTATAACAAAGAATTCCTCAGAGGTCATGCATAGGAATATAAATGTGAATCTGTTCCGTGTAGGCGTTTTGAGGCACTGTTTATCTTTTGTTAGCACAATTATAGATGAAGGTTTAATATAAACATAGAGTGTTTGTAATAAGAGTTATTTGAGAATATATCCGGAAGGTGTTATTGAGGTAAATATTGTAAACCAATGTCATTGAAGTAACTAGGTGACGGAACCCAATATTATATATGAGAGGGAACTTGTAATCCCGGTCGGTAATCTGTAAGGCTTTAATATCATTGTTGAGGTACTTGTGTAGTAACGAGGGTTGTGTCAAATGAGGAAATAGATTATATGTATTAAAGCCTTGGTCTTGAGAGAAGACACAGAAGGCTCAGTAAACGAGGGTAATTCTTGAGAGTAGAAGAAGAATATTACGTTTGTTTTAATTAGGTAAAGAGCGATTGTTGCATTAGGCCCTGGTCTCAACAGAAGACACAGCAGGGCTCAGATTAAACTATTTAGGATTAGTAACTAATAACGTGTTTGTTGGATCGAAGTCGACTTGAGTCAATACCTGAATAGCGGGAATTCAGCTAGGGAGTAACGGGAACTCTACGGGTCCAAAGTACACACTATCATGAATCGACGTAATATTCAATCCGTGTTTTGAACTCATCTCGGCCCGAACCAAGAACCCGTTATTAGAGTAGTTAGGAAGTTTGTTAAATAAAATATATGAACTTCTAAATGACTGTCGATTTATCCCCCATAATAGTAGTATCGTAGCAGAACTTAAAATAAATACTACAGTAGTAATTATAATACTAATAATAATAGTAGCAGCAGTAATAGTAGTAATTACTTTAGCTTCTTATATTCTAGGAGAGTGCCGAGTGTACGTGCTGAACGAACACACTTTCTCTGATTGGAACGTGAGTATAATTAGTATTTGTTGTATTATAATTTTAGTATAAAACCTTGAGGTTTATTAGAGGATATTATTAGACGATTTTATTCAGCTTAGGAAGAACTTGTGAGAGCTAGAGAGTTGATTGAGATAACTTTTTACCACCGGATTCCAAGAGATTTGCATATATTTGTCTAATGATAACCAGAGTAAAGAATAAAGATAAATACTGAACAAGTTAACCCTCTTAGTATTAGAGGGCGCGTGTTCACTTTATTCTGGATAATATTAGACGATTGTATTCAGTTTTGGAAGGCCGTCTACGAATCAATGGGGTCATGTCTATCTCATTTAATATTTTTTGTTTTAAGATAAAAAATAAAGGAAAGAAAAACAAAGACAAAAACACAGGCCCATGTACCTAAAGGTGTCCTACATTCATATCACGTTTGTAACACATTAACGTAAAGGTGTCCTACATTCATATCACGTTTGTAACACATTAACGTAAAGGTGTCCTACATTCATATCACGTTTGTAACACATTAACGTAAAGGTGTCCTACATTCATATCACGTTTGTAACACATTAACGTAAAGGTGTCCTACATTCATATCACGTTTGTAACACATTAACGTAAAGGTGTCCTACATTCATATCACGTTTGTAACACATTAACGTAAAGGTGTCCTACATTCATATCACGTTTGTAACACATTAACGTAAAGGTGTCCTACATTCATATCACGTTTGTAACACATTAACGTAAAGGTGTCCTACATTCATATCACGTTTGTAACACATTAACGTAAACGGTTGTAGTTTGTATCTTTGTGGAAGGCAACTCCAAGAAAGTAAATTCCAGAGATAAGAAGTTCTGGAGAGAAATTAATTTTGATAATGCGTCCTCAGTTACTGAAAAAGTTAACTATCATTCCCTTCCATAAATTTGCACTCTAAATGTTTACTGGGTTTCACAAGGTATATACTGTAAAGTAAGGTGTATACAGTTTTCGTAATAATCTACCTTTATACTCTGGTAGTGATCAACCCATGTAATACAAGGAAAAAAAGGTTAATAATTATCAATATACTCAATAACATTATATACATTTTTCTGACCATGTTTATTCTCATTAATGTTTACAGTATCAGTGTTACAGTTACAAGGATTAAAAGAAACTATACTCGCATTTTATCCGTACCAATTTTACTTCCATAAATAAGATCATGACGAGGAACATAACTTATGTGGGCAACTGTACATCCATCTTTCCCTTCGCTTACCAGGATGAGTGTGGAACCAAATTTGTCCGTGCCCACATAACCATCCCAGGAACTCAGGAGACCGTGGCTGTCTGGAACGCCACCTGCCAATACATCAACATGTCTGACTGTGTCCTGGAGCCTAAGAACGGGGCAGTCGAGGGCAGTGCTGCCAGTGAGAAGATCTACAATTACTGCAAGCGCTTGACATTGACCTGGTACAGTATCGTGGTTTATATACTCTTCCTCCCTCCCTCATGTTTAGCCTATTAGCATTATGATTATACGATGTTTTCCCCATTGGTTTGGTGACTTTAATACCTTTTGCACCATTTAGGTTTCGATTTTTTCCTGGCGAGCAATAGCGAGCTTGAAATTTAGGAGGAACCAGCCGTCATCCAGGGCAAAAGCTTGATGAAGGTCTAGGGAGGACAGTACACAACATAATATAAGAATACATTAATGATCATATACATAAACATCTCCCCTCAGTTCTGATAAATGCATTTTCGAAGCGTGTCCGTGTGAACTGAGAATCATTTTTAATGGTTTGCTTGCTTATTACGTTTGGGAGGTTCATTTACTCAAGTCGTGGCTTCAAAATGTATTGGAATTAATGAATGTGACTGTAAGTAGGCCTTTAGTGGTCTAGGGTTCTTGGAGTTTAGAGTGAAGGAAAGTGTTACATATCTGAAACAATTGGTTATGTAAGGACATTATGTGAAGCAGGGGGGTAGAGAGGGGATTATATTATGTTCTTGGGGTTAAAAGCGAAGTTAAATATAAACTGTGTGAGATTTAAAAATTAATATAAACTAACAATAGACCGTTATAAGTAAGTACAGTAGATGAGGTAGGTAGGTACATAGGTTGGGGAATAGAAGAGTAAATAGTGTTGCTGTAGTTTACAGTGAAGTAAAGTATAAACAAAAGATAGCAATTCATTAAGGTGAAAAGGGAATTAAGGCAAACGCAAAAGGTCTATCCATGGACCATGAACAGTAATTAGGTAACTATAATTATTGTATCTTTGCTGTCCTCAAACCACATTCACCGAGTCAATCTTTTCCTCAATTATGTTCACAAACTCAAATTTATCATAGGCTACTGTGTCAGATAATATAGTCTGTTTTTGGTTTTAGTTAATTATATATTACTATGGCTACATCTTCATTATTAAGATACCATGATTTTCATAAATAGATATGTTGCAAATTATGAAAACTCGTATTTAATATGGAGCAGAGACAATCGTTTCCTATTCTTTCCATTAACCCCTTGAAGAGTATGTCGCTGTGTGACAGATTATTGTATAAAACTTAGGAAGATTGTTTGGGAATTAATGGGTAAAAACTATGTTATGTTTATCTTCAACCTCCATATAAACATCATAATCAAATAAAGTCGTCTAGTAATAGACATAAAATAGACAAATATCTGCATCCTCATATCCAAATAAGTTGAGAGAATGAATATATACACTGTATGAGGAGGAACACTGTATTGATGTTTATATATACACTGTATGAGGAGGAACACTGTATTGATGTTTATATATACACTGTATGAGGAGGAACACTGTATTGATGTTTATATATACACTGTATGAGGAGGAACACTGTATTGATGTTTCGAATATAGCCACATAAGGTCAACCAATTATTAGCCTGATGAAGCTATATTCGAAACGT
The DNA here is from genome assembly GCA_032716605.1 of Paralithodes platypus. Lineage (NCBI taxonomy): Eukaryota > Metazoa > Arthropoda > Malacostraca > Decapoda > Lithodidae > Paralithodes > Paralithodes platypus. The sequence continues at coordinate 3,034,864 of CM064545.1, forward strand.
TGTCAATAAAGTGTTCCTCCACATATGGTGCAGGCTTTTGTTATTATAGTATTGGCATGTTTATCAGAATACTATGAATGTAATATTGTTGGTATTTCAGAAACACAATTGGCATGGCTGGCTGGCAGGCACGGGCAGGTGGCTTGACATTACACCAGTATTATGCAGGACACAACGTACGACGAAGATCAACACTCTCTCTCTCTCTTTGATTTTAATGATGATCTTTCACCTATAACCAATACAAACGTCTATAACATGAAGATATTACATTTTTGTTTCTATATGGATAAGGGAGACAAAAGGCAGAGCTGCCTGTGACAAGTGCCTCCCCCAGAGTTGAAAGATTTTGTTTTTGCTTTTGGTGGCAGAAAGAAGTGTGGTGTGCTTGTTTGGTGTAGTGAAGTAGATAGCAGGTGGAGGTGTTTGTCAGAGCTAGCTGGATCAATCTGTGTATGTGAGGCACACACATAAACAGTAAGGGAAGCCCAACAAATTTAACTAGAGTTCCAGCAACTCCTTATCAATTGGCTATAGGCCTCCCCTGGGTATTGCCTTGCTCGATTGGAGCCTGTAATTTCCCCATCTGTTATCTTTTACAGAGATTGCCACCTGCAAGTGGCACCGATTACTGTGACGAGCCCACAAACAACTTTGCTAGATTTAATTGTAACCCACAAACCCAACTCCATATTTGACTGTGACACGCTCACATGTCCTATCGCGGACCATGATAAGATTTCAGTAATGGTTAGTTTATGTAGACTAAATCTGCAACATATATTTAAAACTTTTCTTCGCTTAATTTTAAGAAGATACTCCCCTGACATATTGTGTAATCTGTTGATAGAAGAGAGATTGCAATCTAATCATGAACATAGATTACTGATTTAGATTACACATTTAACATATGTTTAGAAACATGTACACCGAAAATGTAAAATTAATTTAAGCGATCATTTTGCCGTTGGATAACAAAGATATCAAGACCTTGATTCAGGAAAAAAATCAAGTATGTTATAACCTCAAAGTTGATCAAAACAATGTTTGAAATAAGCGATATATATAAAACTTTAAGAATACAAAGTGAGTTAGGGGGAAGGCCTGCCGAGCGAAACCTGAGTACTACTGTATAATCACACACATATAGATTAGAGGAAACCAATGGTAATACCGTAGTCACTTGGTGGACCTTATGAGAGTTAATTAATCACAAATGCTAAACAGAATAAGAATATACTCTTCGTAAATTATAACAACGCTAATATACATTTATAGTAAATAAGTTAAACAGCTGTTTTCCAAATGTTTGGAAGGACGCTGAGTGTTACATGCTTAGGTAGTAACGAGTTAATCTGAATAATATGTTTTGACCTCAACCCATAAGATAGTGACACTATTATCCTGATAATACAGCATCTGAAGAACAGTATATCTTATGGACCTGATGGTATTCCTCTACGTTTTTTGAGAGACTCCCATCCCATTATTATCAAATACCTCATTTGCATAATTAACACTGCATTACAGTAGCTTTCCCTACTGCATGGACACACTCCACAGTCATACCAGTCTTTGAATAACGTAACATGGATGAAGCTTCTAATTATCGTCCAATTTAATAATTGTCTCTTCTCTCCAAAATATTAGAACAGGTTGTGGCATCAAAGGTGATGTACTACTTGGAAGGTAATCATCTTCTTAGGAATATCCACTATGGCTTTAGACTTAATTTATCTACTTAAACTGCCCTCCCAACACATCCTATTCTTACGAAATTTAAATAATAAGATAATATCTCTGATTTTTTTCTGCGACCTATTCAAATCGTTCAACATTGTCGGGCCGATTTTTTTTTTCAACAATTGCATAAAGGTCAAAGTAAATTTTGTCTGGTTCTTGAACCCTTTATGCAAGATAACTTAACCGGTCCAAATTGGCAATTTATATTTGATAAGCTGGAAATGTCTTATGGAGTTCCTCAGTATCTGTACACGGTCCAATTTTGTTTGTTGTTTATGTAATGACCATTCTCAAATAATAAACGAATATCATGTAATACAATATGCTGACTTGATGTTCTTGAATAGAATAAGGTACTCCATTGATATGTCTAGTCACCAATATATTTCATAGTCCCTCGTATTTAATACATTAAACTATTGTTCTCAGATATAAGGTACAACAAATATCTACCATATGAACACATTGCAGAGACTACAAACATTTGCTGCAGTGTTAATGGGAGCAAAACAAAAATATGATAATGTGACTCTTTTTCTAAATTAACTACAGTGGTTTTCAGTAAAGATAATAGATAGTGTATAATGTACGCATATCAGTCTTTATGATAATGTATAACATAATTATGTCTCCTGTTGGTTTATATTTTAAATTGTATATTTGTCACGAGCCGTGGCATAGTCAGTAGAGCGTCAGCTGCTGATCAAAGGGTCGGAGGATCGAGCCCGCACTGTCGAAATGTTATTGGTAGTTGTGAAGCCCGGGCAACTTGAACCAGCGATTCGTGACAAACGCCTACTATTCATGGGCACCCCTTCTCGAGAATTATGATGTCTGGCAAAAAATAAAAAAAATAAAATAAAAAAAGACAAACAAATATTATGTTCTTTTATAATTTATTTTACGCCATTGAACATTAGTTTATGATCTAAGAGTTTTAACATGTTTCTAACTTACTTGAATCATCTCTATGGACAATTGTATATGTTCCTAGAATATTTACTGAATATCTGCATAAATAACCATTGTGTTTTGGCAATAAATATAGTTTACTTTACGTTTATTTTTATAATGATCCACCCCCGACCATAGTTCCCCTCTCCTTCTCCGACCATTCTCTCCTTCCCCTACGGTATCAGCACATTTCAACTCCGAGTTTTCATACTCAAAATAAGACGAGACACTTCAATCAACTGGAAGATGGTGACGAGTAGACAGATGGAGACATTGGGTTTTGGAAGCTTTGAAAGTAGCAGGAATGTCTCTGCCCCAATTGGAAATAGTTCATAGATCACAAGACAGGCGTGCTATGGCCACTTCATGTGAGTTTTGGAGTGATTGCATGGTGGGATGTTGTGGAAAGCTAGTTGAATAGTGTAAGGTGGAGTCAGCAGGATATGGGTGGATAGGACTAGAGGTACAGTTGAGATCATTATTGAATATTTGAAATAGAACTGGCGATAAGACAGAACCCTGAGGGACCACAGAGTTGATAGGTTGAGGAAGTGAGTGATGGATGACCACACTCGCACCAATGGAACAGCCAGAAAGGAAATTAAAGATAAAAGGCACAGATAGAGGGTTAGTAGCCGAATGATGGGAGTTTGGAAATAAGTGATTTGTGCCAGACTCTATTTAAGGCATTTGATATGTTCTAGCTCTTCCCAAGCTTTCTATCATCTAGCCAAAAACCTGTCCAACAAATTTACAAATGTCTCACCTAAGTCCCGATGAGAGGATGACCAAGAGTTAGTAAGTTAACGCCTTACGAGCGGGCCCGTCAGTAACTTCTACTACCTGGCAAGCGGGAGGTTTTACCCTAAACGACCTTGTTTCCCTGCTCTTTTTCATGCATAAACAAGAGCCAGAGCGTAATACAATTATGTATCCCTGAAAGGACGATAATTGAGCTTTCCAATGACACTAGAACCATCCTTCTACGACCACGCGTTCTCTTGCAACGATCGTGCAAGACGAGTGCAAAATCCCTAAAATACGTTAATTTCCTTACATAATTCCCTGTGTAGTGAGGCAGTGAGTGTGGGTGTTTGTGGAGTAGAGCCCAGTGCTGGCGCGGAAGCTGTGCCGAGCGGTCACAGCCGACCTACGCTCCTCCCACCGCTCGTCTCTCTCTCAGAGCCAAATATTGCTCAGAATTGCACACCGCCTTAACTTAAGTCGGTCCCCGCCACATAGTCCTTTCTTCTCTAGACCGACTTAAGTCTGGCCCCGCTAGACAAGGGTCAAGAAAGGAGATCACCAGTAGAGCACCTCTTAAGGAAACCAAATTGGCAATTTGAAAAACGATTATAGGAAAACAAATGCTTAAGACATATTGTATTATGATTATATTAAACACTTTAAGAGATGCGAGAAATATGGGGAATTAGACGATAGTTGTGGGTTTGAAAGTGGTCACTGCTCTTTGTGACAGGTTGAATGAGAGCAAACTCCCAGCAAGAAGTTTAGATCTTTGAGGACACACATACGGAAGAATGTGCCTAGGCAGGGTGCTAGCACAGAAGCACAGTTTATGAGATGACTGTAACAACATCGTAGTGGTAAAGAGAAGGGAAAGATGAGGAAGTTAATTTATTGGAGATGTTTTTGGCTAGATGCTAGAAAGCTTGGGAAGAGCTAGAATGAGAAATTTCATAAAATGTATTATTGATGACAGAGTTTTTTGCAAGTCGAAAAAGAGATTTGTCACTTTTTCCTGACAGAATAATAAAGACTTCGAGGTTTGTGAGTTTGAAATAATTGGTATAATTTGTATGCTTCCTCCTTATTGTGGACAACAGTAGGACAAGCATGAGAAAACCAATATTTGTTTGCATTATATTGAGAGAAAGAAAATGTAATGTATGCCTCCATGCCCGAGATGATGGCCACATTAATGTGCTTGGCACTCTCCGAGGGTCACCGGTCATGGAAACAAAAATCATCCCAAGGGACATACAAGAATAACTGCCAATGAGCCTCTCAATTGGCAGTGCCAAAGTGCAAAAACGGGAGGATCAGATGGTCGTACTGAAGATATAGGACAGGCAACAGAGATAAGGTTATAATCTGTGGAGCCTAACGAAGAGAAAACATGTATAGTGTAAGCAGAAGGATTAGAAGTTAGAATAAATTAAGAATGTTACGCCGATCCTTCAAGGCGTTCAGGGAAACAAGTAAGGTGCTGAACTAACTGCTCCAGGTCATTTAGCATATAGAAAAGATGTATCCTTTTGAGTTTCACTCAGAGGATATGATGTGTATAGATTTTTGGGTTCGATCCTACAAAACAGGTCGGGGCTTCGTGTATAATGATGCTTAAAATTAGTATCTAATACGGATTCAGTTATGTTATATACTCTCATTTAAACCAACTATTATTCCTTGACTTACTTATGTACAGGGGTACATGTAGGTTAATCTTATAATGTAATACCGGTAACCCTATTATAACAGCTTATATTATTAGCATTGTATTTCCTTGTATCAGATACAACTCATGCAGACAGAAGGGCGCCTGAATGTATACAGTTGACCTCACGGGTCATGGGAATCACATATGTCAGGACTGATATCATCAAACCGTAGTCAACCAACATCATGTGATCGGGGGCATGTATAGCGTTTGATGGAGGTGTGGAAAATCAATCTAAGGTGTGTCGGAATGTCTAAACCACACCCAGGTATATCATCTTCGAGAGGAATTGGTTGAGATGGACATACAGCCTGCTGGTGAGTGGTTTAACGTCATATAGAGGGCGTAACCCGAGGTGATATGGAGGGGTATTTGAGATTTAGAGAGCAGAAAAGAATACGCCCTCACTTGTGTAATATCACGGGGTCAAGAGGCCAGTTCGTGTTTGTGAAACCAGACCTCTCCATTACTTGGATTAATTTTACTAATACTTAACCATTCAATATACTAGTGTACTTCTGAATAAGTCTTAAGGTATCATTTCATTAAAACTATTGTGAATTATTCTCAAGTTTCAGTTACCTGATACTAATTATTATACATTGGATTATTAATTAATGTCCGTATGAGGTGGAGAAAGTTGGCAGCATTTTCAGAGTTGTTTAAACAAACTAGCTCTAAACCCTACCATTATATGGTGGCCAAGCGGTGGTCCTTTTACAACAGAGGCTACGCCCATGTGTCGATTAATTGACCGCAAACGCTAATAAAGTATTTAATTCAAGTTACTGGAAGTCTGTAAAGTAATTAATTTCACTTATTAGGGCTGGCTGTAGTGTTACGACCGGGGCTACGAATAAAACAAGGGCACTTAATGATTGGACTAGTAATAGGGCACTATGCAACAACGGTACGCTAGATCCAAACCCTCGAACTTATATGCCGGCGAACAAAAACACCTATACCCTCCAGAGTTAATCTGCGATAACGGGGTATCCTTAACTGGGCATAAATGTACTCTACTTCAGGCTAACCCACACTGGTATAGCCTGATAACAAACAAGATGCAAGTTACGTTAAAATGCATAAAAGGGAAGCTATGGAAAGATAAATTAAATCACTGCAAGATTTAATAAAATAAAAAGATGCTTCAATACAGTTACTCTAAACAACAATAAACTCTTCTCTCCTATCTGAAAGAAAGTGAAGTATAGTCCTACAGCATAGACCTGGAAACTTCTGAAGAAAGTCTGATGCTCATAAGATGCTCGTATCTTAATTTATATAAAGGCAGGAGGCAGGACACCACACGTGTAGACTGAATACACTAAAAGATAGGACATATAATGTTAACTGACACGAGAATACTATAAATGCGCAACGGTAGTAATGCTCGACACTAAAAGAAGTACTTCCTCATCAACGAAAGAGTCTGCTATGGTTGTGAGGCTCAGCAACAACCTAGACAAATAAATGCTGTGAATAATAATGCGTACATAACAAAAGAGCTCATGTCCTAAATAGTGTCTGCTCAGCGAATAAAGTCTAGCTGGGATATCAAGGTTAGGAAACTGTGGCTGAGCAAGACAGGCTCATAGCCTAGCGTTGTCCTTAAGGCGGTATGATTAAAGTTACGTTAATGACGGGGATGCTCTCTTGATAGATCCAGATCACAAGTATCTGGTTCTATCCTGGCGACCCTAAAAAGACAAGTAAAGAGGCAGCAAAATATGGAACTGGAACAGGCCAAAGCCCTCAGTCAACACAATGCTGCACTCGCAAAAAGACGCAGCCGAAAAGACAACCCAGGCTACCACAGGACCGGTCGAAGTCGTGTAGGTATAAATAAACCATACACACATCGGAGACAATGACTACAGTTACCTTATCCCAGTCTAGCATTAAATAAAAGGGCAGAACACTAAATCAATAATGGAGACACACACAGAGTTCTTAACCTCCACTAACTAAGAACCCCAAACCTATTCTAAGTACATGTAAATATCTCTGAGAGCTGGTGCTGGTAATACGACTGGCCAACTATGGAAGTCGTATGCAGAACCAGAAGGGATAAGTAATTGAATAAAGAGAGAAGTTCAGAGAGAGAGATAGTAGTATAGAGGGATATATGGGGGACAGATTTCTAGGAACATCTAGTACCACGCATGCTGTGCCAAGCTCTGCCAGAGAAACGCAGGAAGGAGCCCCCCCTAGCACCAACAAAGGCAACGGCACCCAATCACAGACCACTACGTCATGAAATGCTAGCATCCTTGGGCCTCGTCAGGATCCACCAGCCAATCAAGGGCTAGGGAAAGCCCTCGCGAGGGAGGGAAAACTCCTCCAAGCGAGGGAGGCAACACTCACTACCCCCTCGCTGCCCGCTCTCTCTCTCAACTTCATGCTACAATGCATCTTATATTCTATCAATGATATAAAATGCTTCCCGTTGTCGCAGACGAAAGCAAAGACCACCACTGGACTGTCTGTGACAATGCGGTTATTAAGAAAGTAAGAACAACATTCTCTGACAACTGTAGCCCATTTCACTGCCCTGGCGAGCGCTAGTGGCTAACGAGAGGCGATTCTGCCAACGCTGGTAGACGTCACAGTAGGAGATAACCAACTAGCGAGTCTGGCAGCTCATAGCGCCGCTGTTCTAACGAGTGCGGAGTTGGTCGCGATTCGTCCTATTCATCTAGCAGTGGATTCCTGGGAATCCTCAACTTTGCCTGAAGGAGGAATCTTCATGGAAGGAGGGCCTAGGTGTGCAGAGATTGGTCGTACCTTGGAGGATCAAGTTTGAGTGGAAGTGATTGGAGGACGAGATCTCGACGGAGCCGGGAGGGCAGGCACTGCCTGTGTTTCAAGGTCAGATTGCCACCAACACCACCACACACACCCGCGGGCGCTGAGCCGCCTACCCACCACGACTCAGTTGCCTATGAACTGTGTTTGAGCGTGGATATATATCTGTTTGCCGTAACATTGAAGAGGTAAAGTGTTCTTGGAGTCCTTAAGTGATTTTTTAAAATCAAAGTTACACCAATCATTCATATTAAATTCTATAATTCAATTGTGTAATTAATTTGTTTATGTCACTGTCTTTTAAATTAATTATTTGTGCAAAATAGGGTGTATTTAGAACCAGGAATTGTTGAGCGGTGTTTTACAGGAATTATTTATAATTTATCTCTGAAGATTTTATATATTATATGTTTATCAAGTTGAGAATTCCCCATGTCATTAAAACGTTTGTTTAAGGAAAGACCTAAAGTTCCCGTTATCGTTATCGATCCAATTGAGGAGGATAATTTGGAAGAATTTTCAGACGACTCTAGGAGCGATTCAGAAAATAAATATTCAGAGGTTGAACCTCAAGCAACTCCTAGTACTTCGGGGATTCCTAATTTGTATCAAAATGTTAATCAGAGTGTGTTAAGAAGCGGGGCTTACCGAGATACAACTCCTTCCTACCTCTACCCACTGCCTAGAATTGTCATTACCAGACCTCCTGTAGATAAAGTCAATATGTCTGGAAATGAACCCAGGCTTTTCATTTAAACGTAACCCGTGGGCAGGCTACCAAACCATTCATTGGTTTGGAAGAACACAGAAATATATTTTCAGTCTTGGATGATGTAGACACGGAAATAGCAGCAAAAGTTATTACACAGGAGAGGGCCAAAATTGAAATTTTTCGCTCGAAAATTAACAAGGGTAATACTCCAGCTGGATACCTTTTCGCATGCGATGACCTTACCAATGCTAGGAATTACAATGAGTTTAGAGTAGAGTTCCTTGAGAAGTTCGGATCTTCAGCTAAGGAGGAAGTTGCGAAATTCCATGACTTAGCCGATCAGCTATTGAAGCAAAGGAAAAATCAGTCAGTGGATACATTATTGGCGCAGTGTTCACAATTCGCATATTATATGTTTATCTTCAATAGTTCTCAAGCAGTGACCGAAAAAAAAAAATTGATTTTGATTGATATGGTTTATAACATTTTCGATTTATTTCGTTGCTACGAAGTGTATGGTTTTAAATTTAGGCTGTATGAATATGGCAAATAATGCTGATGAGTATAAAACAAACAAGAAGTTCCTACGACAAATCCTTTTTGCGCTATGAATATTTGAAATGAAGAGCCAAAATGCGAATATTTACGCTTCACCCGTCTCTGTTCCGCCGATGCTAGCCGGGTTCCGAGCTGTTCCCCACCTCGGCGTTGGTTTATTTGCTCGGATACGTATATAACTGTTTATATCACCGTCATCGGAAAATTATGCTCTTTCTAATGGTGAAAACCAAAATAATAGAGCGTAATTGGTTCGCGAGCTATGCGCAATTGTTTCCATGCACTGTTATTGTTATGTAAATATATGAGAATGTTTATACAGTTGTTTATCTTTGCCACAATATACAACACTTTTATATAATTTTCCTTGCCAATAATTGTATAATGTTCATAGAAGACATGTCAGTCATGAAGGTTGTCAATTTTACTTACCTGATAGGGCCACAACCCTTTCCAACGAGAAGGGAAATGGCTCCTGGGTTGACACTGAAAAAACAAAACAAGAAAGCCAGGTTATCATCAAGTAATAAATTCAGAAATAATTCTATTGTACACACAAATAAAGTAATATATAAATATATATTACAAGGTGTCAAACAAAATATAATGAATGGTAACAAAAATGTGAGTATGTGTGTGTGTATATATATATATATAAATACAATATATATATATATATATATATATATAGATATATATATATATATATATATATATATATATATATATATATATATATATATATATATATATATATATATATATATATATAAATACAAGGTGTCATAAATATATATATATATATACAAGGTGTCATAAATATATATATATATACAAGGTGTCAAACCACAGAAATATGCAGATTTCCAAGCCACCCTAGGAGGTACTGCATTTGACTCGTTATTTTTTTAGAGTGGTATCCCCAGGAGGCCTATATCCAATTTGATGATGAAGGTGGGTAAATGTAGGGGTGAATGTCGGTGGGTGAACGAGGGTGGGTGAATGAAGGTGGGTGAATGAAGAAGAGAAATGGAGAAGAGAAATGAATGAATCAATGAATGAATGATTGCACATGGCTCCTGACTATAGGACACCTGCATTGTGACTATGGAAAAGGTTGAAGCAGTCATTGATGTCAATGCAGAGGGCAACCGTGCAAGTCGTGCAGCGGAAGCTAGTGTCCTTGCGAATGCCGGTCATTACTTTGCAGTAATAGCAACGGAGTCGCTTCTTGGCCGGAATCCTCTGCCGAGAATGGTCCAAGGCCCTGTTCAACCGGACATGGTTCAGAACAATAGGACGGGGCCTTGGGACCACTCCAGGTCGAGGTCTCCGGACTCGCACCGCTCGTGCTGCTTCCAGTACTGGTGGCGGTTGGTTAGCAGCTTCAAGAGCTGCTTCCCCATCGTCACCAGCAGCAGCTGCATCAAGTGCTAGTACCACGGGGGGTTGAACCAGGACATAGTTTCCCCCGGGGCAGCAGCATCAGCAGCAGCATCATCTGGTTCTGGTGGTGGGGAGGGGACATCGAGACATGGTGCCCTCTCAATGCCTCCACCAGGAGCAGCAACAGGAGAGGGTGGAGAGATGTCAAGAGCAGCAGGGGCTGGGGAGTCTGGATGGTCGTCGTCGGACGACCCATATGGTCCACCGGGTTGCCGTTGCCTGCGTGCATGCCTCTGTGGCTCACGCTGGTCAGGCGGCAGATCTTGTGCTCGGTCGACTGGCCTCCCCGACATAGGCCACTCTGCAGGGTTGAAGTGCAGCAAGGAAGTACAGATGTGCTCCTGGAAGTCCAGCAAGGTCATCTTCTTCCTTGGGTAGCACTTCCTGTACAGGACATGGGCGTTGAAGAGGGCCATGTGGATGAAGTAGAAGGTGATCTTCTTCGTCCACTTGACCGTCCTTTGCTGGATGGGGTAGTACTGGACCATCTGGTCGAAGTGATCACCCCACCCATGTGGATGTTGTAGTCTTCAACGCAAACAGGTTTGAAGATCTCCCTCTGTCCACGACGCCACCTGCCCTGTTGGTCCTTCTCTTTGAAACTGACAAGCTTCGGGATGGTCTCCTCTTTGTGGAAAGTGGACACCAAGTTGACTATGCGCTTGTCTCGCCAAAGTAGGACCATGGTTAAGCCGTTGCTCATAGCTATTGTCGCATCGCGTTCAAGCTGTTTTGCTTTAGCAATGTCACACAACCACTTAGGAGCTCCTCGTACAAGGTGCAGGGTGCCACACACATAGATGTTGTGTGTGAGCATTTGCTAGCACAGGTCAACTGAGTTGTAATAGTTGTCCATGTACAGCCTGTACCTCCGTGAGACCCTCCACCGTCTCCTGGAGAGATGTACCCGGACCGGTGTAGACCCGAAAGTCCCACACATAGCCAGTCAACGCCTCTGCCAGGATGTACAGCTTGATACCGTACTTCGTCGGCTTCATTGGGTTGTAATCCTTGAATGAAAGGCGACCCTTCCATCCAAGGCTGCCTTCGTCAAGGGACAGCTTTTCGGCGGGGATGTATGCCAGCTTGAAGCCTTCAAGTAGGTATTCCATCACCGTCCGAACCTTCACAAGCCTGTCCTTGTTCTGCCTGCAGACTGCCGTGTTGTTGAAAGCATGGAAATACTTCAACAAGGCTAGAAACTTAGCCTTACTCATTGCTCTCCGAAATACTGGGTAGTCGTGAAGGACAGTTGAACGCCAGTAGTGACTCAGAGAAGGAATCTTGGTGATGCCCATGAGGAAGTACAGGCCAAGGAATTTGGCCATTTCCTCCTCACCAAACAGGTGCCAAAGACCGTCTGCTCCGTCAACGAACTTGGCGTAACCATTTGTCTCCAATACCAGGTATTGCAGCATCTCCCTTGTGAAGAAGAGCTGGAAGAACTGGAGAGGAGTCACCGGCTTTGGAACCTGCATGCCAGGGGTCCCTGAGAACATATCAGGCTGGGGGTCGAAGGGGAAGTCGGTCCAACCGGCATCACGATCGGGGGCAGGATCGCGAGCACGGCCACGACCACCGCGAGGACCACCTCGAGGAACACCTCTGTGGCCCCTGGGCCTAACACCTGCCCCCCTACGGGGACCTGGCCTCCGGCGTGGCATAGGTGGTAGGTCGAGGGGTTGAGTGGGGAGAGCTTCTGCATCAGATGATGCAGAAGCCGGTGAACCTGGTGCAGCACCAAGTGGTGAAAGGTGTGGAGCTGGTGAACCTGGTGCAGCTGCACCAGGGACGCACAGGGACGCTACGGGGTTGCCAGATATTTCATTTTGTAACTTACTGATGGCTAACTTACCAGCCAAAAAAGCGTCATAATCGCGTTATAAACTTATTTACCACGAATATTTCTAACTTACGGGTGGCATTAGACGCGATTGCGTCATACGACCACTCTTCGAGGGGTGGTGTTAGGACGCGATCGCGTCCTAAAAATGCGATAAGGTTAATCAAATACACCACTGCCGACTGATGTGGTGTAGTTGATAAAAGCGTCGGCTATCGTCTGACTGTCGACGGTTCGAACCCCACTGAGCTTTGAAAGATATATATATATATATAAATATATATATATATATATTTCTATTATATATATATATATATATATATATATATATATATATACTGTATATATACAAATTATATACAATAGTCAAGTGGTTATTTTGTTATGTTACGTTTCTGACGGTGTACGCCCAAACATTTGATTCTGACAATCCACAGAGCCAGATGGTGAGTTGTAGTATGTGCACAGCTTCTCACGAACTGCTTGCCATGTTTCGTAGCTGTGTTGCCCGGCATGGGCCCCACACGATCGAGGATGTCTGCCTGACGTACCAGCTGAATGACTTCTCCTGTGTCAACGTTCTCCTCAACAACAATACCTTTTCGATCCGAGGGATTCCTAACGCGTAAAATATTATGTAGGCAACAGCACGCCATGACAACAGATTCAACGCGATTAGGATGAAGAGGTATGGTGGTAAGGAGACAACAACCTGTAATGAGAAAGGTAAAAACAATTATAATATTTGACACACAATTTGGGATGGATGAACAAACCATGCATCAATATGAGGAAAATGTGCAACTATATTAGCAAAGTGTGTGTGTGTAAAACAAAAATAGAGTACTGAAAAGATAATAACATAATGAAATGTGATTCTCCATAAATTCGATCACCCCACACGAGTCAGATTCTTTTTTTCACAACCAACTACAATTATGACTGATATATATTAACAGAAGACATTTTTCCAAATATTCAAGAGTAAGGAGGATCTTCTTTTAAGATATTAAAGATGGTTTATTGTATTGAGTGGAGATTGCCCACTGTTATACGTATATGTATGGGTGGATGTATGATATGTGTCTATATAGACACATATATAATGTTATATGTAAGAAATGAAAAGAAACAAACAAATAAAATAAAAAATAAAATAAAATATATATACTGTATGTATATATATATATATATATATATATATATATATATATATATATATACAGTATATATTTATATATATATATATATATATATATATATATATATATTTTTTTTTTTTAGACCTATTTTAAACATGTGCTTTACCTACCGGACAGACATGATACCAAACACATTCTCAACCACTCTCCTGGCTCGGGATAGGCGGTAATTAAAAATACGTTTTTCATCAGATAAGCCTCTCGTTGGGTATGGTTTCATCATCCAAGTCTTCAGTGGATGTCTTCATGTGTCGTCTCCAATTAAAAAGAATGGAATGTCCTCGGTGCCGTTTTGTAGCAGTTCTGGTTCAGGAACACCAACGTCATTCTTCTCCAACAGCAAACGAATGGGTGTTCGTAGAAACAGTCCTCCATCTGACACTGATCCCTCTGCACCTACATCTATGTAGAAGAATTTGTAGTCTGCGTCAGCGATGGCAAGCAGCACAATGCAATGGTAACCTTTGTAATTATAGAAGGTCGTGGCAGCTTTGGGTGGTTTTCTGATTGCTACATGTTTGCCATCCAAGGCGCCCATAGCATGTTGAAATTGCCACTTGCTAGCAAATTTATTTGCAACTACCTTCCACTCTTGTCGTGTTGTTGGACAAACAATAACATCATCCATGTACGCACTCACAATTGCGTCACACACCTCGGGCACAATTTTGGAGATGGTGTTGTGCGCTATCCTGAAAAAATACATTAGACTCTTGTAACTGTCACCTGTGGCCAGGTAACGCAATGTTACTGCTAAACGCAAACCAGGTTCAATGGCTTGCCTCAAGTTAGTGTCCTTTTTGGCAATGAAGGGTCCAATTTTTAGCAGAATCTCTTTAAAGAGTGCCGGGTCGACTCTCAGGAAGTTTTTGAAATCAGCTTGGTCCTCTGCTTCTACTTCTTTCATAAGGTTTTCATAACCCCCAAACCTAGCTCGCCGTAACAGCCACGGTCTCGACCAGACTTTTCGCTTCTTCGTCGTTTTTTATTTCCTCTCCTCTTCTTCCTTCGTTTCCTCTCTGCTTCCCTCTCCTGTCTTGAAAGCTCCAATAGGCATTCCAGATAAATTAGGCGCTGCCGCGTCGCAAGGGCGACAAGGTCCATACGAACAGGTACATCGTTTTGGCGTAGAGGCGGCGTATGTCCCTCCATCTCAAAATTTAACAGGCACGTTGTGGTCGAGGTTAATGTAGAATGAGCTCTGGGGCCGTGTCAATGTCTTTATATACCACCAAAATAGTTTGGGGGGTTGTGGGTGGGTTGGGGCATGTTTACTTGAGCGATTGTAACGAGATATGGGGTGGGTGTGGGAGCTATTTCCTTGACAGATTGTAAAGTGATATGCTATCTGATATGCTATATGCTTTATGATATCTGTGTGTGATAACCCTGGTTCAAATCCTGGTGGATCATATATACTTTAATGAATTTCATTGGGGGTGTTTGGTGTTGTGGTGAAGTTAATCAAATATAAATTAGCACAATTACATTTGCTCAGCTGCGCACACCTCGCCGATCGTGTTCGGACACCGCGGATACGTATCTGCGATGGCAACGCCGATGATCGACGATGAATCATTCATTCATCGCAAGAATTTGTGCCTTTAAAAAAACATCTTGTCACTTCGCCGAAGTAAATGCCGAACCATCGCTTGAATCGCCGAAGACAAACATTCGGCGAGTATTCTTTCGTCCTCGCATGATTTCCCAAGATATTTTTGAAAATGTGACATGCCTCGCATAGGGCATCGGCGAAACATCGTTCACTTCGTTGATAACGTGCCAGAAGATCGGCGATTGCGTCGCCGACATCGGCAATATCTTCGCCCAGTTTAATTTGTCATCTGTTTGTAACGGTCGAAATCGTGAACGTCGCACGTATTCTTGCGAATTTGACAAAACGAAGGCATCGGCGATGAAAATCGTGACTTGCCTCACCAGTGGGAAAGGGGCATAAGTGTTCAAAGTAAATGTGTATTGCTTTTTAGATAATATGTTTGTTAAATAATTTACTTATGTGCTTAATTGTATGTCTATACAGTAGGAATTGAAGCGATAGCCTGAACTTATATATTTGTATTCGCTATTGTATGAATGTTAATTGGTAATGTATTGTTTTATTGCTAGTGTAATTAAATGCATGTGCTTAATCTGACTTTCTAACGTTTTCTCTATATGTAATTACACATTTTTCAAGTAAACATTAAACATAAAATTCGTTTAGGCTATATATGTACAACACACTGGAACCTTTTCGAAATTCACGTAAAACCAACAATATGTCTATGTTGTAGCCAAATGTGTTTGGAAATGGAACATCAAATGTAAGCAAAGGAATATTTGAATTGCCGGTTTCCGGTTTGTGGATGGTGTTGGGCTTTAGATATATATACCTGTATATATATATATATATATATATATATATATATATATATATACTGTATATACAGGGTGACCAAAAAAAAACTCCCACATTTCAAATGTAAATGAAACAAAAATGGTTAAAGATAATCAAAATATTATTTGCACACATGAAACTTCATTCAATACAGTTTTTATTCATCATGTTTTAAAGATGACATCCTCCAAATGGTGGCCGTCATTGTCTATACATGCTTGGAGGCGATTTCTGAAGGCTGCCATGGCTCAACGGGTCATGTCGGGTGGAACAGCGGCTATCTCCTGCTGAATAGCAACCTTAATGGTTTCAAGAGTTTGGGGTCGATGAGTATACACTCGTGATTCAGGGAAATATTTCCCTAAGCACTTGCAATGATCGTCGAGATGTGTGTGCCGTAGCTCCATCTTGCTGAAACCACACATCAATCATTGCAAGTGCTTAGGGAAATGTTTCCGGATCGGGTGATCTCGTTGCGTGGCGATGTTGGGTGGCCGGCCCGCTCCCCTGCCCTCGCCCCTTGTGATTTTTTTTCTGTGGGGCTACCTTAAATCACGAGTGTATACTCATCGACCCCAAACTCTTGAAGCCCTTAACCCGGCAAGCGCGATAGGCCTCACGGAAGCAGGACCATAAAAAAAGCCTTCCATAAAAAAAAAGGGCCTATCAAAACAAAGGAATTTGTCTCTAGGTGAGATAATTCCCCTCCAGTACTCATCCATGTAAATCTCACCCACCCCCCTCCCCTCCTTCCCCACCTTATTCCCCCCTCCCTCCCCTCCTCAATTATCACCTATTTTTCCTCTTATTATCATCATTTATCGGTTATTTTTCTCTCCCGCGATAATGTAGCACAAGTGGGTTGCATAAAAGATCGTTATGCAACACCCAGACACCGGCACACACCGCCCCGCTCTTCTCAGTTGACTCCCAGACAGCGAGAGGGGAAGGCTGCCTGTCTCTCTCTCTCTCGCCTGAGATTATGACCGGGTGGCCAATATCTTCGTTTTTCACCACCCAAATGCTTTTCCCACTTATTTTAGCACTCTTGAAGGTTCATATATACATCATATATGTAAAATAAAAGCATACCGAAAACAAATAATGGTTTATATTGTAAATATAACGAATTCTGTCAGAATCCAGGGCTAGAAATGCACAAATAACTACCCTAGCACCTACGTCTATATCGCGCTTGTCAGGTTAAGGTTGGTATTCAGCAGGAGATAGCCGCTGTTCCACCCAACATGACCCATTGAGCCATGGCAGCCTTCAGAAATCGCCTCCAAGCGTGTATAGACAATGACGGCCACCATTTTGAGGATGTCATCTTTAAAACATGATGAATAAAAACTAAATTGAATGAAGTTTCATGTGTGCAAATAATATTTAGATTATCTATAACCATTTTTTATTAATTTACCTTTGAAATGTGGGAGTTTTTTTGGGGTCACCCTGTATGTATATATATATATATATATATATATATATATATATATATATATAGAGAGAGAGAGAGAGAGAGAGAGACAGTGTAAGAGATTGATATGCGTCAAGAAGTAAAGTTCGTAGGATGAGATGTAAATCACACTCACACATACGTTCTCTCATATACTGTACACATACTTTTAAGCTCCTTGGTGGTCTAGTTGGTTAGGTGCTGGGGTGCTGCACTACTGGCCTGGGTTCGAACCCTCGCTGGTGCATGGCACAAAATTTTAACACATGTGTGTGAGAGAGAGAGAGAGTGTGTGTGCAGCCTTGTACTGTTAAATAATTCAGTTCATGCATGTTTGTACTATTATGTCCTCATTTGATGGTATATTTTTCTGCGTTACCATGTGGTGACACTCAGCTATTTTGTATGTATATTTTGTGCTATGCTATTCTGTGCTAGGCTCCCCTGCCTATGTCGCTATCTCGTCCATATTTTACTGCATTGAATTGTTGGCTTCCGTAAAAACAGGTTTACCCTTGATCCTCTCCTGCGTATCACAACCGAAATCCAGAATGCCTTTGTTACTATTAAACATACACTTGGAGTTTTCTTTGACTTGCAAAAGGCGTATGACACAACATGGGGATTTGGTATTGTGCAAGACTTGCGTAAGCTAGGCCTGACTGAGAAATTGCTGTTGTTTATTCAGAGCTTCCTACGCCCTCGCTATAGCAGTGTTAGGGTCGGGAGTTGTCTTTCTGATTAACTTCTGCAGCGTGAGGGGGTTTCTCAGGGGAGTGCGCTAAGTGTTTTTCGTTTCATAATGGCCGTAAACGGTTTGAAAGGTTTGAAAGGTTTATTAACTCGAGCGACCCCAAGTGGGGTATTAAGAGTACATACTTCAATACAAATACAAAATACAATAACACATATACAAAACAACAACATTATTTGTACATAATAATATTTCAACTTGACTGGTGGCCTTGTTGTAAGTTCAAGACTTTGTCTTGAAATAATTCATAATTTCTCCTACAAATTTGGCAAGTTTTAATATAACTGCATGTTGTGTACTGCTGAATAACTGACATTTTCATAGAATTAGGATTATTATAATAATATTTGTTAAGGTACTGCCTTCTGTAAACATTAAAATGTGAACATTTGAAGAAAAAAAATGGAATTAATCACCGACTTCATTACAGTTACATAACGTACAAATTCGCTCGTTTACATTTATGTTGTTGTGTCTACCGCTGACAATAGGCAGCATATGATTACCACATTTGAATTTACACAACCTTATTGAATATTGCTTTGGCAGTTTAAGTAAATAATCTTGGATGCGGTAATCGACCGTCATTATTCTGTAATTCAAACAAACACTACTTCTATTAATTTCCTCCGTCCATTTTTGCCTATAAATATCACTAGATCTAAGTTTAAATGCTTCTTTAAACCAGTTACCATTAATATTATTTACATCATTAAATACATGCGACATTCCATTGCTATCTAGTAAGCATTTGATATTATTTAACCAGGGTAATTTGTACTGTTCTCGATCATACAAAACTTTCATTAATCTATACAAAACACATGAAATTTTATTTTCCGTATCACTTATAATCCTAAACCAAAAATTTACCATTCTATTGTCTATGATTTCCTGCAAACTTCTAAAACCAGATTCACCATACACCATACATGTTACAGTTGATGTATTCAACCTCAAAAGTCTCTTCAAAAAGCTATTGCATGTCCTTTTTAGGTGATCAATATTCTCACAGCCCCATATTTCACTACCGTACAATAAGATGGGTAATACTAGTTTTTCGTATAAATCGATACTTGTGTCGAACGGTAGGTTAAGCTTGTTAATTGTATTTAATAACCCATAAGTTGCTCTCTTACTTTTAATTACTTGTTTTGCTTTAGCTTTATGAAATCGACCGTTGAAGTTAAATGTTGTGCCCAGGTAAGTATAATCATCCACTACCTGGATTTCATCATTACCGAATTTAAATGTCCTATGTTTTCTGACATTACCCCTGGAAAATATTACAACTTTAGTTTTACCAATGTTTACCTGCAGTGATGAAAGGCTACAATACTCCTGAACGGCATTCAAAGCAAACTGTAAATCATCTTCATTTTCGGCCATAACTATAGTGTCATCAGCATAAAGTAGGCAAAATAAATTAAAATAAAGTTCAGCATCATTCTCGCCCAAGAACCCTGCAACATCTGTACTGATAGTTGGCAATTCCGAAAATGCATTACTGATGTGAGCTTTAAAATAATTTAAAGACATTTCAAATAGAAGTGGGGATAAACTTTCTCCTTGTCTCACACCGACATTACACGAAAAATAAGAGGATATCTGATTATTGACTTTAACACATGATTTAGCCCTGCTATTCAAGTTGTGCACCACCCGTAGTACCCTCCCATTAATATTGTGACTTAACATTTTCGTCCATAATTCTGTTCTCTCAATAAAGTCAAAAGCCTTTTTATAATCAATAAAAGCACAATACAACCTTTTCTTACGAGCCAAATAGTAATTAATAAGAACGTGCAACGAAAATATATGATCAAGGGTACTGAAACCTTTCCTGAAGCCTGCCTGTTCGTTCCCTAATAAAATATATGATCAAGGGTACTGAAACCTTTCCTGAAGCCTGCCTGTTCGTTCCCTAATAAAGTCATGATAGTCAAGTATTCATAAAGTCTCGTGTTAAGTAAAGATGTGAACAACTTACCCAGGCAACTCAACAAAGTTATTCCTCTATAATTATTAGCATTATCTATGCAACCATTGTTTTTGTAAAGTGGCTTAATAATTCCGACAGTCCAATCTGTTGGTACTACTGCAGAGTTCAGAATTAAATTAAACAATTGTACAACAATCAACATAACACTTCTAGGACAACTCTTTATAAACTCATTCAAAATGTGGTCAACTCCTGATGCCTTGTTATTCTTCAGTTTTTTACATGGAACAAAACCTCTTCAGACGTGAAATCCATATTTATAATGTCGTTTTCATTATCGGGACTACCCAGATCTTGACTATCGTTCACAACACTATTACCAACGCTCAGTTCACTGAAGTGAGACTTAAATGAATCTAGAGATATATCGCCTATTTTCTGTATCCGCTTAGAGTCTTCATTAATTATATTCCAGTATTCATGCGGGTTATTGGATTTAAGACATTTTAGTGTTCTATGTAAGTTTTTTTCATATGATATTTTAACACGTCTAATTACTCTTTTATGGTGTTTTGCTTTATTACGTAGGGTCTCCTTTGCACGATCATCTGTTTTTTTTATATAAAGAATTCTTAAGCCGCATGTATTCCTTCTTTGATGCCTTGCACTCATTATTAAACCAAGGTTTATTATTTATTTTTCTTACGATGTAAATATTTATGATTGCTTGTAATTACTTTACACATTCCAGTGTCTCTTGCAGGTTGGAGAAATATATCACACAAATAATTTGTTACATTATCAATTGATTCCTGATTTGTTTCCTCAATAGCGTCTAACTTTAATTTTAAATAATTTATTTTGTTAATGTCAAAGGTATTAAGATAATCATTATTTTTGTCTGAATTCCATTTAGATTTTACATAACTGTGTGTTATATTCGTCTCCATCTCCTTAATTAACAAATTCCTCGAGCGTGTATCCTTAATACAAATGTGCATTTGTAAGGGCCTATGTTTATCTGATAACAAAGAGTCAAATATATCTATATTCAAATTCCTAATGTTATGAAAAATATTTGGAGAACAAATTAATAAAGTAATCAATAACACTTGTGTCTTCACAGGTCGCTGCACCAATACATTTGTCCAGACCCATTCTCCCATTAACAATTTTCAAATCGTGACACTGACATAATTCAATTAATTTTCTACCATTATTATTAACCTTTTTATCAATGCTAAAACGCACCTTTGTTAACCCTAGATCATTAAATATTTCACAGGAGTTGTATATACTATTATCCAAACCGGCAAAATTGTCATCAAAATCATCTATGGTCATAAAATCGCTAAGTGTGCCAGTTCTACTGTTAAAATCACCCGCCATCACAATTGGTAGACTATAAATTTCTGTTAGTTTACTAATAATTATCAAGAGCTATATTGTCGAATATTTCTGGACTAAAATATTTAGATGCTTCATGAGGTATGTAAACTGATCCTAACAAAAAGTAATTACCGAGCTTAATCCATAGAACTGAGTCACATAATAATTCATCATTTATATTGCATATTTGTGTAGTACTTAAATATTTATTTGCCACAAAAATATTTACACCATGAACGCCGGGGTACGGATATTTTCTATTATCGTTCAGCTTATAACATTGAAAGCCGTCAAGCTCGGCATTAGTTTTAATTTTAGTTTCAGAGAAGCATAAGATGTCGAAGCTCTTAATATACTCATCGAATATACCATTTCTAATTTTAGACTTTAATCCACATATATTTAAAGCACATATTCTTATTATATCATCTGTTCCTCTATTTTCACTCACAACTGTCGGCTTGGGGTCGCAATGTTCCTAACTCTGACCAAGGAAACTTTCCAGCCATGCTTCATTCCATCCCAGCTTGTAGAGATCATCTGGCGTGTCGAACACTTTCTTGGTTTCATTTTGACCTTCCTTTACCATGGCATATATTTGTCCATCAATTGTCCATGTCTTGGTTGTATGAGGGTCCTTTCGAATTTCGTAATACATGTTGTTCCTCATCCTGGTCAGGTCCTCCTCGATAAACACGTCGTCCTTCAATTTCTTCTTATTCTTCAGCAGCTCAATCCTCTTCTTTTGTCGTGTTGTGGCGAGGGTTTTTAAGGAACCATTGGTGCAAAGTTTGTTGTTTCTAGATGACTATGCGATATATTGTTCAGCGGCCGATCCTGATATGGAAGAACAACACTTGCAGAAAGCCATCGATTTGGCAGTCCAGTGGGCAAATGAGTGGGGCTTCACATTTTCCCTTCAGAAGACTGTGGCAATAAAAAAAATTAGGAAGAAAACTCCAATTGTACCCCACCTTCTTCTTAATGGTAATATTTTACCATATGAAATTGCAGTCAAATTCCTAGGGCTCACTCTGGATAGCCATCTTACTTGGAAGGAACATATTCTTAATCTTAAGGCGTGTGTTACGCGGTCCTTGGACATCCTGAAAGTGCTTAATAATAAGTCCTGGGATGCGGACTGTTCTTCTCTACTCAGGATTGTTGATGCTCTATGCCGGTACACAATTCAGCCATGCGCATATGCACAGGTGCTTGCTGTACATCGCCTGCAGAAAGCATGTATGTTGTAGCAGGGGAATTGCCTCTGGATCTCCGTAGGGAAGAACTAGGATTACATTTAATGTTTAGAATTCGCAGTTCCCCTGATAACCCTAGTTATTGTTCGGTCACCGATAGCCAATTTCTTCCCTGGTATGAGGCACATAAAAGCTTCCCCAAGCTTCTCCAGATTCGCATGATGGAATCGTTGAGTGACACTCATTTGAACTCTGTTTTTATAAGGGAGGTAAAGTTCCCCTCGATTCCACCGTGGCTTCTACACTCTCCGTTAGTATGCATTCTTCCAACTTACAAGGCGAAATTCCCTCCAGCTGCAGCAAAGTCCCTGTTTCTGGATAATTACCAAATCCATAAATCTTCATCGGCATTCATTGTACACCGATGTGTTGAAAATGGCATCAGGTGTGGGTTGTGCGGTTATTGTTAAGGACACCACTCGCCTTGTTCGATTACCTCTGTCTTTACTACGGAGGCATATGCAAATATCCAAACTTTGAAAGTTGCAAGTAACTCTCACTCTGTTGAACACCATCTCTCCTCCTACAAACCTGATCTTCTCTTCCTCACCGAAACTCAGGTGCCTGTAGCAACATCCAGCTGCCCCTTCTCTGTATCCTCCTACTTTCTCTATCCTAGTTTCAAAGCCAAAGGTGGATATTGTGCATATGTGCACAACAAACTCACTTGATCTTGTGTTCCCGATTTCGACTCCTTAATTCTCAACTTTATGGCTCAAACTTTCCTGTCATTCTCTTACTAAATATTTCTGTGCTGTCTATCTTTCCCCTAACTCTACCGACTTTCTCAAATTCTTTGACTATTTAAACTCTACAGTGGAACACATTCTATCCATTTCTCCTGTCTCAGAAATCTCCATCTTAGGAGATTTCAACGTTCACCACCGCCAATGGCGGTGAACAAGCTGGTGAACAAGCCTACATCTTTTCTATCCTAAATGACCTAGAGCAGTTAGTTCAGCAACCCCCCCGTATCCCGGATCGCATCGGAGATCGGCCCAACATTCTTGACTTGTTTCTAACTTCTGACCCTTCTTCTTATACTGTTGTTCTTTTCTCTCCTTTGGGCTCCTCCGGACCATAAACTTATCTCTGTCACCTGTCCTATCTCTCCAGTACGGCCACCTGATCCTCCTAGCCGGCGGCGCTTGTGGCACTTCGGAGCTGCCGACTGGAAGGCTCTCCGGCAGTACTTCTTTGATTTCCCATGGAATGATTTCTGCTTCCGTGGCTGGGGATCCTCGGAGAGTGCTGAACGCATTACCGAGGTAATCCTATCGGGCATGGAAGCATACATTCCATTCTCTTTCTCTCAGACTAATGCTAAAAAATCTTGGTTTACTCACGCCTGTTCTACTGCTGTCCGCAATAAGGAGGAAGCATTCAAACGGTACCGACGCCTTAAAACTCAAGACTCTCATTCTTCCTATGTTTCTGCCCGGAATCAAGCCAAATCTGTTCTTCGACTTGCCAAACACTCTTTCATCAATAATAAATGCACTGAACTATCCAACTCTAGCTCTTCCAAAGCTTTCTGGCATCTAGCCAAAAACCTCTCCAACAACTTCTCTTCCTCGTCTTTCCCTCCCCTTTTCCACTCTGATGGCACAACCATCACTTCTTCTTTTGACAAAGCTAAACTCTTCGCTCAAACTTTTGCTAGAAACTCCACCTTGGATGATTCCGGTGCTATTCCTCCCTCCCCACCGTCCTCTCTCTTACTTATGCCTAATATCCTAATCTCTTCTACGGTCCGGACGGTGTTCCTCCTGTTGTTCTCAAAAACTGTGCTTCCATGCTGACACCCTGCCTAGGCAAACTCTTTCGTCTCTGTCTATCCTCTAACGTCTTCCCTTCATGCTGGAAATTTGCTCACATTCAACCTGTCCCAAAGAAGGGTGACCGCTCTCAACCCTCCAACTATAGTCCAATTGCTCTCATCTCTTGTCTTTCTAAAGTTTTTGAAACCATTCTTGCTTCCAAAATTTCTTAAGCATTTCTCTTCTCATAATCTGTTCTCAGATCGCCAGTATGGCTTCCTTAACCCGGCAAGTAAGGATCCAATAATATAAGGTTTTACTGGTGTGCTGCGGAACACCTTATATAATCCCAGGCCTAAAAAAAAAAACATTTAAACCAGGCCAGTATCAATTGATGTTTTTTTTTTTATTATTTTTTTTTTTTTTTTTTTTTTTATTATTGCCCCTTGGCCATGCCAAATATCACTCCTCCAAATCCCCTCCTCCCCCCCACCCACCCCTTCAATTATCACCTATTTTCTCTATTATTCCCTTATTTCGGCGGTATATATTTGTGCTATCAATAGCGAGTCATAAGCAGGCTATGCTTGTATGTGTTACCAAGCGAATGAAAGAGAGAGAGAGGGACAACTACACGACAGTGTCTCTCCAGACGTCGTGAGGGGTGGATGTTGGCAGGCTGGCTGGCACTCGATGATTATAACTCTCGCTTTCATTTCGCGATTTTGACCAGCCAAACGCTGTTTCCACTTGTTTTATGGTTGTAACAGGTTAATATCTTCATAACATAAAATAGGCGCATATGGATAAGTATTAATGATATTTATGGTACGATGACGATTTGAGTGAAGGAAACAGTCTAAATACCTCCGCACAAGGAGGGGTGGCCACTACCCCACCCTACGCACTTAAGAGGTTAAGGGTCGCTCTACTGGTGATCATCTTTCATATCTTACTAACTCTTGGTCATCCTACTTTCGGGGAGACTTTTTCTATTGCACTAGACATATCGAAAGCCTTCGATAGAGTCTGGCACAAATCTTTAATTTCTAAACGACCCTCCTTTGGTTTCTATCCCTCCATCTGTGCCTTCGTCTCTAATTTCCTTTCCGGCCGTTCCATAGCCGCGGTTGTAGACGGCCATTGTTCACTTCCTCACCCTATAAACTCCGGTGTTCCTCAGGGCTCTGTCCTATCTCCAATTCTCTTTCTAATTTTTATAAATGATCTCCTCAACTGTACCTCAATTCCCATCCATTCATACACAGACGACTCAACCTTACACTACTCCATTAGTTTTTCAGAACACCCCAGCCAGCAATCCCTCAACGACAAACGTAATGAAGCCATAGAACTCTTAAATTATGATCTAAATACTATCTCCAATTGGGGCAGAGAAAACCTGGTTACCTTTATTGCTTCCAAAACCCAATTTCTCCATCTATCTACCCGTAAGGAACTCCCAGCGGACTATCCCTTATTCTTCAACAATACAAAAATCAATCCTTCATCTTCTCTCAATATTCTTGGTGTCTCTTTTTCTTCTGCTCTCAGTTGGAAGGACCATATTACCAGTCTTGCTAAGGCAGCCTCCCAGAAACTGGGTGTGCTCAACCGCATTAGGGGGTTGTTTTCCCCTGCACAGCTTCTTGCTCTGTACAGGAGCATAGTGCGTCCTTGTATTGAAAATTTTTCACATGTGTGGGGAGGTTCCTCTCACACCGCTCTCCTAGACAAAGTTGAAAGGAAGGCCTTACGTATCATTAACTACCGTCCACTCACCAACTCTCTGCAATCTCTCTCTCTCCGCCGCAATGTTGCATCTCTCGCTATTCTATCGCTACTATAATGATCAGTGTTTCTCAGAGCTTTCTCAGTATATACCACCTCCTTTGCGTAGGGCACATGGTACCCGTCTTGCAACTCAATCCCACCCATACTCTGTGCAACTCTCCAACCCAAGAGTGAAACATTACTCTCAAACTTTCTTCTACTCAACAGCTGAGCTCTGGAACTCTCTCCCAGAATCAGTCTTTCCCTCTTCCTATGACTTAAATTGCTTCAAACTGCGTGTGTCCAGGCATTTTGGCTCGAGCGTCCCTTGATTTCGACCCTGTCACTCTTTCAACTATGGGGGAGGCACTCACTATAGGCAGTTCTGCCTTTTGCATCCCTCAAAAAAAAAAAAAAAAAAAAAAAAAAAAAAAAAACACTGGAACGGATTTCACTATTTACACTGATTCACAGGGTGTTCTTTCTGCCATGGAAGCGTACTCCCCTCTTCATCCATTAGTTCAGTACATTCAGGCATGGCTTTATTGCTTAGCATCTAGACACAAATTATTCATTTCTGTTGGGTTCCAGTTCATGTGGGGATCCAGGGCAATGAGGAGGCTGATACAGCTGCAAAGGAAGCTGTACTAGAGTGTGAGGGCCGGTTCTCTATCCCCTCTGAGGATTGGAAATACAGTATCCGGTCGCTGTTTCGGGGGAGGTGGCATTTGAAGTGGTCTTCCCTCACTAGCACTAACCAAAAACTTAAAGCTTTCCACCCTTCTGTGAAGCTTTGGTTCTTATCGCCCGTTCAATTAGGTTGACGCAATGGTCGCACAAATACATATTGGATAATGATCACCCTACGTTGTGTGCTGTGTGCAACGAGGTACTGTCTGTAAGCCACATTCTAACCTTGTTGTAATTACTCATTTGCTAGATGCTCTGTAGGTTTTAATTTCCTTTCCCTGTCTGAAATTCTTGGCCAAGATGGAGATGTTTTTAAGCTTCGATCTTATTTATTGGAATGCGGTATTTTGTTATGATATTTATTTCTCCCGTGGTTTTTACTTTTTGTATCCTCTGAATGAATGAATGATGGCTATAGATAAGTAGGAGATTAAGAGTTTTAGATAGTGGAAGAATAAGTTGAGAAATGGGAAGTGCAGTAAAAGATAAAAGTACTTGGGGTCACCCAAGTTGCTCCATTGTCTAAATTGATCTTTTAATTTTTGTATGTACGCTACCTGATGTCTTAATGTTTTTATATTTTGATATTCCTGTACTGATGCTTTAATTTCTGGATGTAGCGCAGAATGATCTCTTCAGGTCCCAGTGCTTGGCCTTTGTTCCGAAAGTGTATCAATTTAATAATTGCCAGAAAGCTTGGGTAGAGCTAGAATTGGATAGTTCAGTGCAATAAGCATTGATGAAAGAGTGTTTGGCGAGTTGAACAGATTTGGCTTGATTCCGGGCAGAAACATAGGAAGAATGAGATTCTTGAGTTTGAAGGCGTCGGTACCATTTGAATGCTTTCTCATTATTGCAGACAGCAGTAGAACAAGCGTGAGTAAACCAAGATTGTTTTGCATTAATCAGAGATGAAGAAAATGGAATGTATGCCTCCATGCTCGAGAGGGTTACCATGGTAATGCGTTCAGCACTCTCCGAGGGTCCCCGGCCATGGAAACAAAAATTCTTCCATGGGAAATCAAAGAAGTACTGCCGGAGAGCCTCCCAGTCAGCAGAGCGAAAGCCCTACAAGCGCGGCCGGCTGGGAGGATAAGGTGGCCGTACTGAAGAGATAGGACAGGTGACAGAGATAAGTTTATGGTCGGAGGAGCCCAAAGGAGAGAAAAGATACACAGTATAAGAGGAAGGGTTCGAAGTTAGAAATCAGTCAAGAATGTTGGGCTGATTTCCAAAGCAATCCGGGATACGAGTGGGTTGCTGAACCAATTACTCTACGTCATTTAGGATAGAAAAGATGTAGGCTTGTTCACCAGGTTGGTCAGTGAAATGAGAGGTGAGCCTTAGCGGTGGTGAACGTTGAGATCTCCTAAGATGGAGATTTCTGAGCAAGGAGAGATGGAAAGGATGTGTTCCACTTTAGAGTTTAGATAGTCAAAGAAATTGTGAAAGTCAGTAGAGTTAGGGGAAAGATAGACAGCACAGAAATATTTAGTATGAGAATGACAGGATAGTTTGAGCCATAAAGTTGAGAATTCAGAGGAGTCGAAATCGGAAACACAAGAACAAGTGCGTTTGTTGTGCACGTATGCACAACATCCGCCTTTGGCTTTAAAACTAGGATAGATAAATTAGGAGGATACAGGGAAGGTGCTGCTGGCAGTTGCATCAGGCACCTGAGTTTCAGTGGGGAAAAGAAGATCAGGTTTGTTGGAAGAGAGATGGTGGGAAAATTAGAGGAAAGGCCATGAATGAAGCTGAAGTTAATAGTAAGAGTAACATGCCGTGGTCAAGAGCAATTTGAAGAGTCGGCTGGCGAAGGGCAGTTAATAATGGGGGCATTTGTGGTCCCCCCCCCCCCCCCCCCCCCACCATGGGACTCCGAGCCGTAGCGTAAGATGTAATTTATTTATTTTGTGTTTATTGCTTTTTAAGGAAAGAAGTGTAGTGTGCTTGTTTAGTATAATGAGATGGATAGCATGAGGGGATTGTGAGAGGTAGCTGAATAACTCTGTGTAAGTGAGACACAAACATAAACAGTAAGGGAGGCCAAAACAAGTTAAATAGGGGTTCCAGCATCTCCTTATTACATGATGTCTATGAGGTCTCCCCTGGGTATAGCCCTGCTGTATTGGTGTCAACAAGCTCCCCTGCATGTATTCATCTAAATTAGTTCATACGTTTTTACAAAATCCTTCCCCCACTGATCAACCTGGGTATCATTAGACGATTATATACAATTTAGAATGTATCTGTGGGTATAATAGATATACAGACTATCTCGAGTAACCCTCTGACTTTCATAGATCTTCCTACAGTAATCTGAATACAATAATTTAATAATTGCCAGAAAACAGAACAAAGATGTATAATCGGATCTAGAAAGGCTTCATCCTCATCAATAATATGTCTCCCTCTCTCTCTCTCTGACCGATGGCCTGAATGATTAACTTTGTGACAGAATACATAATTTTGTGAGTGACTGTCCTCCACTGCTCACATTCTCGAATCTCCCAATCACCCTCTCCATCTCCTGGATCGTTACCACACCTCTTCCTACACCAATTTGCTCCGCCTCCTCCCTAATTATTTTTTTTGGCCGACCACCTTTCCTGAGCCTCTGGTGTGAAGTGTTTTACCGTCCGCTCCGAGCACTTCACCCACTGATCACTTTGGGAAGTGTTCCCACGGAGAGGGGCTGCTTGGCTCAAGAGGTCAACATTGACGGTACTGCTAAAGTTGAACATGCAACATAAAACAAATAGACTTGAAAAAATATGGTTTTATATTTGAATCCTGGTTAAACATCAGTGTTTACTAGTAAATGTTCGTAATATTTGGAATACTCTCCTTAGGGTTTCTGGTCATATTTTTGTTTTCATATGATTAATGCACACTTTAGTAAATGATATAATATTGAAGTTTTCCAAAACGTCTACACATTTATACTAATAATATATGCACCAGTTACCTTTTAGTGCAGTGTTGATGTTCAACAATCCACACGAAAAATACAGTGCCCATGTGAGTGATCCAGGAATTCCACGAACTGGTAGCATTACCAGGGACGCATATATCCAATATATAACCAAGTCATATTAAACCATACCAAATACTATACCGTATATATCAAGTTGAAATAATAATATATAACCAAGTCATATTAAACCATACCAAATACTATACCGTATATATCAAGTTGAAATAATAACTCCACACCTCTGCCGCATAACCCATTTCTGACTCTGGCTATTCTGCGAACTTGGTATGCATTCCTTTACACATCTATTTCCCGTTCAGTCTTTTGTAAATATAGGGACCTTGGTAATATTATTGTGTTGCAAATGAATGGGAATTCGATACAAGGGGGAAGGACGATGAATAGTCCATTTTTGTTTCTATGTGTAAGAAGGAGACAACAGTCAATGCTACCGATAACAAGCCCCCCCCCCCCCATACACACACACACATACACACACACAGTTACACCACCAAATTGAAAGAGTGACCGCCAAAATCAAGGTACATTCAACTCGTTTAATTCGCAATCTCATAAATTGTAGTTATTCATTTAATTATCAGATGGATGTAGTCAACAATATCACATATATATGTATAATTATCCCTTATCCATTATCAGATGGATGTAGTCAACAATATCACATATATATGTATAATTATCCCTTATCCATTATCAGATGGATGTAGTCAACAATATCACATATATATGTATAATTATCCCTTATCCATTATCAGATGGATGTAGTCAACAATATCACATATATATGTATAATTATCCCTTATCCATTATCAGATGGATGTAGTCAACAATATCACATATATATGTATAATTATCCCTTATCCATTATCAGATGGATGTAGTCAACAATATCACATATATATGTATAATTATCCCTTATCCATTATCAGATGGATGTAGTCAACAATATCACATATATATGTATAATTATCCCTTATCCATTATCAGATGGATGTAGTCAACAATATCACATATATATGTATAATTATCCCTTATCCATTATCAGATGGATGTAGTCAACAATATCACATATATATGTATAATTATCCCTTATCCATTATCAGATGGATGTAGTCAACAATATCACATATATATGTATAATTATCCCTTATCCATTATCAGATGGATGTAGTCAACAAAATCACATATATATGTATAATTATCCCTTATCCATTTCGTATATTGCACATTTATTTATACATTACATTTTAAGTTTCTAATTAGCCTGAGTAAGATATCGACAATCTGTAAATTAAATTAGTTGACTTTTCTCAAGAGTCAAAATGTCTGGACATACGGAGCATACAATAGTTTAAGCCATAGGATGAAGGAAAGCTAGATTGGTGGAGAGTTTCAGAGTTTACTTGTTGAGCAGAAGAAACACTTTACTATTCGGTTCACTCTTGGGTTAGAGAGTTCAATAGAATAGGGGTGGGAATGTGTTGAATAGTGGGATACCCCCTTCTCTACATAAGGAAGGAGGTACAGTTGACCAACTTAGTCCTGCTCAAAAAAGTTGTGGTGTGTGGAGGTGTGTGGCATTTCATCCGTAGTAAACAACGTAGTTTTATGAATGAATCCCTCAAACCGAAATTGTAGGGTCATTTGCTTGGAATCCGTAACCATTTTGTTCCTACCTTTTTCTCTCGATGGATTTGACAACTTGAACCATTTTAAAGGAAAATTAGCTCCTATGCCCCTCTGAAAAATGACGGCTAACTCTGCTAGAGCCCAATATTCAAAATGGCCGCCAACACCATCTTGAAAACATGAAATGTAATATCTCTGGCATCAGATGAGCTACAAGGACGAATGAGGTGTCCTTTTTCACTAATTCTGGCATTACAAATCCACTGGAATGGTTATTGTATTGTATTGTATATTGTATTGTTATTGTATTGTATTATACTAATTGTACATACTAATCTGCCACTTCACTGTCACTACATGATTCACTGTATGAGCCACTATCAGAATCACTGTCCTCACTTTCGCTGCTATCATCACTGTTGTTCTTTGCCTGCGGTGTATATCTAATATGACTTTTTTACTGTTTCAGATGGATCGCATGCCCATATGATGAAAATCGCCGACTTGTGAAGTGACCGAAATAATGGATAATAGAAGAGAGAGTGAAGAGTTACCAGACAAGACATTAAATGAATACGAGTGCATTTTACTCTGTGGTAAGCGATGTACCGCAGATGATCGTTTGGAAAACATTACACCTGAGAAGTGGGAATCCATCCGGGAAAAGTCTTTACAATGGAAAGAACTTGATAAGTTTCAACATATACATGAAAATGTGGATTGGGAGAAGGGACCAAAGGGTCACCACATGCATAGCACTTGTTACGCATCTTATCCAGCAAGCGCAAGCTCTCTCAAGCCGAAAAACGCAAACACAAATCCGAGGAACGTCTTGACAGAGATGAAGCATCAGATCAACAAGACCCTTCCCCAGAGGCCAGTGCACCTAAAAGTCTCCACTCCAGTATGGGTGTCCTTCACGATAAGACTCTGTGTGTGTGGTGCATGAAAGGGGCATACAAGAGTAGTGATCGTGACAAGCAGATTTTACTCCTATCAACAGTAGATGCCTGGACTAAATTCAAGTTACATACTGTCCGTCTGGAAGATGAGGTCATGAGATTGAGACTTGACACTCTGATTGCATCCATCCCAGATAGTCAAACAGCATTTGGGTTGGAAATCCGCTACCATCGTGCGTGCTGGCGCAAATATGTAAGCGACCACAAGCCCCTTTCAGATGAAAGCACTCAACATCTGCAGCGTGTAAACCTCCGAGAGGCCCAAGCTCTCTTCTTTCATCATCTTCAAAGACCATGAAATTCGCACACTACAAGGCCTGCTGCAGGACTATAAGCGCATTATCTCAAATCACGGACATAACTCGGTAGTAAAATCCAGCTACTTAAAGGAAATTCTCGTCAATGAATTTGGGGAAGACATCGGATTTCATGAACGCATTCAAAAGAATGTGAGTGAACTGGTATATGATACAACAGCAGCAGGTACATACATCGAGGCGGCAATATCTTCATTGGGTGTCAGCAATGATCAGTTGGTGATGAATGTTGCGGCACGACTCAAAGAGCAAGTCATCAGGACAAATACTATTCCCTGGCTCCCATATATACATGAGTTGGAGAGAGCTCAGTGAGCTCCTGCTGAAGCTGCTTACATGGCTGATACACCCAAATAAGTCTGCAATTGATGACAGTCCATCCGTCCGATCGATTGCATCTATCCTCACAAGCTACATCACTGGAAAATGCACTGCATTTGAGATAAATCTCTCTCTCTTGCTACATGGACTGACCAAGAGTAGGGAGATAGTCAACATAATGCACAAAGATGGACTGGGCATCAGTTACAATGACGTAGTTATGCTGCAAGATTTTTGGGTGGTCAATGACCTCAAGTGCTAATCTGATTGCCCCTTCGAACTAGCTGAGGGTAAGCCTGCTATCGCTATAGTCGACAACGATGACTTCAAGAGCGACACACTGACCGGTGCTGGCCAGTCACACCGCACTAATGTCATGTTTGTGCAGCCAGAATCATTTGCTACAGAACTTCCTTCCGAGAATCACGAGGATAGACCAGTTCCCGGTGCCAACTTTGCATCAAACCTCTCGAGAGTAAGAAGCACACCTGTATGTGGTTATGTTGCGAGTTGCTGCCTTTATTTAATTATACCTATGCCATTATACACTGTATGGCCTATCACTAGTATTTATTCCTGCTTATGAGATAAGAGTTCTCTAAATCCGTAACTTACTTTCTTTGCTAAGCATCAGATCCTACAGTAGCCGCATGCAGTTTAGAAACCTGCATCTTGTCTACCTGTACGATGTTTTGAGGACTGTTTGCTTTCACCTTCTTTCACGCAGGGGTGATTAGTTGTATTAATTAACGTAACGTTAAATGTACTTTCTTCTAGTTTGTTATTAAATTGTTTCTGCAATTTAATTCCGTCATCTATCTTTTCCTTGAAGCTTTAAGTCAACTTAATTGTGTGATCTTTTATATAGCCTGCTTGACTATCAGCAGTCTATAGTGCGTGCACCCTGTAACCGAGTCATAGGATACCTCGTTGTCCAGGCAGGACTCTTGACGGTTTAGGGTGGTTTGTTGCCTGGGTTTATAGATGAGGGTTGGATCTAGCGTTTTCCGTTGTTGCTTGTTGCCGCATACCTAGTCCAATAGAAAGAGCCCAGTGTTTATATATCCCAGGACGTAACAGGTTGCAGAAGCCACACCCACACCGAGGGCTCGATGATGACAAGAGAAACTACAACTACAGACTGTCTAGGGCCAGGAGACAGGTAGAGAATGCCTTCGGTATGCTAGCCAACCGCCTCAGGTGCCTACTGACTCCCATCAACGTACACCCCAGTACCGTGGAGATGGTAGTCCTGGCTTCATGCATACTCCACAATATGCTAATCGACCGACGTGAGCCCCAACCAGAAGCCGGACTTCGTCGCCCTGAAATACCCCAAAGTGACTGGGCGAGGGACCCCTTGGATGGCTTGGAGCCACTTCAGCGCCAGAGAGGACCAGCCGCTGCCAAAGTGACGAGGGACTACCTGACCCAGTACTACAACCGCCCTGAACAGCGCCTTGCCTGGCAGGACTAGTAAAAAGGTACGTTTCCACTATATGCAGGTCCATAATATCCCACACCCGTTTTATAAGTGTTGCACAATGTTGCAGTGTGACTGCCGTAGGTGTCCCAATACTGTCATTGCAATGACATAAATCAAACTCCCTTCGATGCCGTATTATAAAAGTGTCAAAGTCTTTGATAAATATATTGTATACAAACCCGAAAGTGAATCACAGCACTAAATATTCTGACCTGTTATAAAGTTGTTATAATTATATATATATATATATATATATATATATATATATATATATATATATATATGTATATATATATATCCTTGAAACATAAGTTCATTAAGATATAGCCCCTACTTTATTATTAATATAAATGGTCAAAGTCTCACTTCATTAAGATAAATCCCCTAATTTATTATTATTATATTTGCTCAAAGCCTCTAATTGAAATAACAAAAGAAATTGTTACCTTACTTTGGACTGCATGTCCATGTCACTTTATATGTTAAAATTTATATTGTTTTCTGATTAATATTCACGAACATGTTGCTCAAGGATGTTGATTTGGTTAAAGTAATATCATGTTAACTATTAATTATAGTCAAATTTGTTCAATGTCAATATTATTTATATCATATTGGGATGTGTTAAATTTCTCTGTTTTTTTCTTATTTGTTGATGTTGATCTTGGCTGTTGATTTGTTTAAAGTAATAACATGTTAACATGGTCAACAAATGTCAATGTCATTTATATATATATCATATTGGGATGTGACACATTTCTCTTTTCTTTTTTTCTTTTTTTTTTCAATTTAATTTTCTTTTATATCCTATTCCTATGTGATCTACTCGATGATATATTTTAACTTTATATTCCCTTTAATTATTATTAAGCAAGCAAATTAACCTTAGGAACAAGTAAAACATAACAAATAAATTTTAGGAGTAAGCACAACACAAGTCAAACATAGAAAATAATTTTTTATTATAATTAATGAGGTACAGAGGTAGAGATATTGGTTTGTCAATGAGGTAGATCCAGCATGGTCTCCAAGAAGGCAGGGTCCAGGGGTGATTGTTGTACGGGCGTGGCACAAGGACGTGAAGGCCCATAGGCCTTCCACTGAGAGGATGTGTCTGGCTGCTGGATTGGAGACTGTTGAATTTTTTTCCCTATATTGTGGTAGGACGTGCTAGTGGTAGGGATATTGAGAGTTTCATAATACTGACGTTGGGGATGATGTTGGGAAGGGTTTGGGGACAGGGGGTGGGAGAGGGGTGCGAAGTGTGGGAGGGGTCCTAGGCCCTGGTG
This sequence comes from Paralithodes platypus, assembly GCA_032716605.1. Classification (NCBI taxonomy): domain Eukaryota; kingdom Metazoa; phylum Arthropoda; class Malacostraca; order Decapoda; family Lithodidae; genus Paralithodes; species Paralithodes platypus. The sequence continues at coordinate 3,071,020 of CM064545.1, forward strand.
GTGGGAAATCATGGCATTGGAAAATCTTAGCACATCCAGCTGGAAGGCCTGAATCTTGGGTGATGGAAGGTCACTCATGTTGGTCTGGAGTGTCTTGAAGTATGGCTTCAGACTCGCCTCTGCGGGGGTGTCCACCTGGTGGCTCCTCTGCCACACATGGTAGAGGTTGTCCAGCTCCTTCGCACCTTCACGAAGCTGTGTGAGAAAATTAAATGTATTAGAATGAATCAGACAATACTTCATAAACATTAATGCAGTGTACCTTCATTACAATAATGAGTGACAAAATAACCTCTGCACCATTAATATTGCTTAATAAACGTTACTGCATTGATAACAAATAAGTTACAAATTACCGATATATGATACATCGAAATGTATAATAGATTTATTGTAGGAAACATTTTCTTTGTATATATACTAAAACATTTACATAATTGCGAATGTACAATTAAATGTGTTCAATACTATAATGGGTGACAGTCAGTGAGTGGCTGAGTGAAGGCACAGAGGGTGGGGTGTTTTGTGTTGCATGTGGGTGTATGTGTTTACGAGTGGAGAGATTCAATTATGATGGCATGTTAACATTGGATACATAATAATGATATTTACCTTGTCATACAGGTCGGGTTGGGCTTCTGGCGCCTGGCTGGGGGTGGCATCGGACCCAGATGACCCGGGAGTTGCCACCACGGCTAAGCTCCCGGTCGCGGTGTCCTGGGTAGCTGTGGTTTGGGTTGGAGTGGGAGTTGACTCTGGCCCGTCCTCCCCTTCAGGCTCGACGTCGTCAGCCATCTCCTCCTCCACAGTCGTTGTCTTGTAGAGCTGTGGAATGTATCAGGTTATTAGTTTATGACAGTGTTGAACATCAATTTATAGAGTAAATAATTTTCTAGCAACACTCATACATATATATATATAATATAATATCAATGGTTATTTAATTTGGTCATTTTTACATAGCAATAAATATTCACAATAATCTGGGTGCAGCTTATTATTTATACATAGAAATAATTAAAAAAGTATTATACATGTTAGACAATATTAATATTCGATTTTATTCTATTTACAACATCCAACAATAATGGCGAAACATTTATGTACCTTATGTTTATTAAATCTTATGTTGAACAGCACCAAGCTATTTATTTATACCTTTAACATTTATTTTTGATTAAAAATAAATTTGCAATAGACTTGATAAACGTACCTTGCTCTTTCTGGTGGGCAACTTCACAAGATGGGGTTTGAGCAACGGGAAGTGGGTCTTGATCCAGGCGTCTCTCTCCGTCAGCTGGACCGCACCTGAACCAGACACGGGAATCTTGTCAAGCTTCTCGTACCTGGTCCTCATCCCTTCCATCCACTTGTTGAGCGTTTCCACTCAAAAATTTAAATAATATATATTAGGAGTGATTACGTACAAAATATAAATAGTATGGGGACAAAGATTATCACAACCAAATTTATTATCAGTCAACATGAATAAGTATGGTTCACCTGGGCAGGTAACCACACTGCACACATTGATATGAGGGAAGTACAATGCAAGACTGCACACGAAACATTATCTATTATTATCTCCAAATATTACCTAGTTATTTCAATTCCGAAAACAAGATTCGCCAGCAATGTTAACGCCAAACTTTATGATAAATATGTATCCACTTTGCACGGCACAGGTAAATTATTCCAGAAACATATATGTGTGTGGTATTTGTAAGTAATATCACTCAACATAATGGTTATTATATCATAAGAACGCACACAACCAACCTTCAATGTTGAGCTCCTTTGCCTTCGTGGCGAATGTCTTCTCCCGCATGTTCTTATCCTTGTGGGCCCTCAATTTCCTGTTGTACAGGAACTCCTGCTCAGAATACCACTCGGCCACTTCCACCTCCTTCTGATCAGGGAGCCTGGCGTAGGTCCTCCTCCTCCTTTTCGGCACAGGTTGTACTGGGTTGATGGGCGGCGTGGTCTGGGTAGGCGTCTCGGAGTATGTCGTTGGTGTCTGGGTAGGTGGCTCGGTGAGTGGCGTGAGGTCATCTTGGGTGGCGTCATCATCCTCGCTTTCCTGTTCCGAAGGACTGTCACCTTCGGTTGACATGATAGGGTGGGTCTTTTTGTGAGGGACATGGGCTTTCTTTGCTATAATAATAGACTGTGACTCTGCTTCCTTGGTTGGGTTTTCATCGTCGAAAACAGGGTTGGAGTCGATGCGCTGCCTCTCCTCTACTTCCTCCTCGCTTTCCTCTTGGGATTGCTGGGTGGCAAACAGGTCCACAGACTCCATGTTAAATTTGCGGGGCCTCTTCACTGCCTTGCCTCCTTTACCATAGTTTCCGGGCATGTTGGCGACAAGAGTTGGAGAGAGAGACGTGGTGGGAGAGAGAGACGTGGTGGGCGAGAGAGACGTGGTGGGCGGTGGGTACTGGTGTGGAATGGAGCGAATGAATCCCACCCGCTAATTTATAGGGCCTGTGCGGGGGTGGCAGTGTACGATAATTCGGGCCGCTCAAACCGCACACGGGCCTGCTTCACGTGGCTCCGCCCATCAACTCGCGTTCGGGTTTGATTCGACTTGGCTTCGACAACCCTTCGACTTACATTCTAGTCATTCGGATCACGATCGAATATTCATCGAGTCTAATTAGGAATGTCGGACATGCATCGAGTCATTTTCTAATAGTATTCGGGTATCCATCCAGTCACCATCCTAAAATTCGGGTCAGCATCGAGAACAGTAGAAGTTCGAACAAGTTTATGTAGGAATTTTCCAGTGAGCATCGAGTCTAATTCGGGTTACGATCTAAATCATCGGGTCTAAGTCCACTTAGGTTCGATCAATTCTGGTATGAATCGAGTTAAATTTTTTGACTCGAAAGTGACTCGCATTGGTCGAATGCGATCAGAATATGGTAGAATGTAAGCCGAATACGAATCGAATGTAAATCGAAGGTGACTCGAGGATTTTGTAACGTTTTTTTGACCCGAACGCACTCGAGGATTTCCCAAAAGTTAACGCATGCACTAACTTTTGGCCGACTCATCCGAACTTTCGGGTGATGACCAGAGCATGACTAGAATGACTCGAACATACCAGAATCATACTCGATGTCGCCCGATTTTTGGGCCGAATACACTTGAACCGCAAAAATTAGGCTTGTGTTTCCTAGTTTGCCTTACAGTACCGCATTGTTTCTGTTGGTTGTTATAACAGGGCTGGAGTCATCTTAAGTTTAATATTAATCACTGCATTCCCTTCTTCTCTCGCAAATCTTAAATTATAAGCTTCCCCACCTTTTCCTTCCATTTCTTTTCCATTATTCTACTGCATTCCTTTGTATTATTACATGTATTCATTCTTTATTATTGAAGTTGGTATTCACATTGGTTTGGCGGTATGCTCAGGGCAGCCTGCCCCAACCTACTGGCATACCAACAGTTGGTATTCCAGTATGTTGGGGCAGGCTTGCCCTGAGCATACCGCTAAACCACTGTGAATACCAACTTCAATAATAAAGAATGAATACATGTAATAATAAAAAGGAATGCAGTAGAATAATGGAAAAGAAATGGAAGGAAAAGGTGGGGAAGCTTATAATCCTAACACATGAACACACAATAGTTACTATTGTGTGTTCATGTGTTAGGATAGTTCATGTTTCTGCTTCATAGTATTCCTAATTCCTAAGCGATTGGGCATACTATGAAGTGTCTGGGAGTCTGGCAGTGTTATGTTTTCTCATTTATGTGCAGTCTAGAATAACCATAGAAGTTCTCTTGCATACTACACGCACTACTGACCAGACTCGGAGATAGTAGATATTTTTGTGTCTCCCTGTAGAGCTGCTTCATGAACTTTAGTTTCTGTAACTCAGAAGGGCTAGAATAAATGGTCTGCAAATATCTACATCTATTCCATGGCTAAATCTTCCCCTATGGTATAAATATTAGCTTAATCACTACAGCCATTTTTAAGTTGTAGAGGTTAATGGTCATGATTTGTGGCCTACCTATTCTATATGGATTATAGTACCGAGGAACTCTGGTATAGCCTTAATGCAGATAAACGCATAATAGGCAGTAACCCTTCTATACCAAGCTGATTATTTCACTAATTATAAGCTTGAAACGAGAAAGGCACGGAAATCAGACGTAGTGGGATAAAGCTCGGGTTGGTCGTCCAAACACCACTTTACCTTCCAAATGATTTTACTGCACATCTTTGTTAATGCAACAGATGAATGCATGACATACAGTAGTGTGTGTGTGTGTGTATGTTGTGTGTGTATGTGTGTGTGTGTGTGTGCTGTGCCAATAAACCCGATGATAGTAGGTATTACCGTTTGTATAATATGCATTATTTCCATGGGATGTGTTTGTTTTGTATTCCAGCTAAGCCTTTCCAAACTTTAATATTTAAGACTAGGGAGTCGAGCCAGGCTTTTGTGTCCGCTATGTTATTATTTATAATCCCGATATTGACTTAATTGCGAAAAATCTGACAATAAATTTGTAGAGCTTCAATAAATTCAACTTATGCTCTCAAGTGTGGTTAATGTTATCCACGTTTATGCATTAAAACCCAATGCATAAATTATGCTGTATGAATGTTTATTTCTATGTGTGTGAAGGAAATAAAAGGGAAAGCTGCCTAGAAAAGAAATATGTCATCATAAATTTTAAATGTTAACTCAAATGTTAATACACATTGAATAACCATGACGCCATCGAATTAAAAGAATTCATCGTGTTGGTTCGTCAACTAAAATGTATACTTGCAATCATTAAGCAATTGTATGCAGATTAGGAAGGATATGTAGGGACCAAAGGGTTAATTGATATAACTGTACCTCACCGATTACTGGAGGTAATTCATGAGTTGAATAATATCAGGTGATCTTAGCCAGAATAATTTAGTTTTTATGTAGATAGTCACGATTTATGAAAACAACATATACCGATCTAGCCTTCTGTCACCCCCATGGCATTTTCTAAACAATACAAAAAAATATATATATAAATCATTGAATATACAAAATTTCACACCAGCCAAAACTGTCGAAACACTGACTAAGCTTGGCTGGATTTTGGCGTCAGAGGGGCATAATATTTTCACTTTTATTTTTGCATGAATACTCTAAAGATATACTGTATATGCATTGTAATATCGTGTGGTAATTTTGAGGCAGCATGTTGTCGCAATTTTAGTAGTTTTTAATGGAAATATATTTTGATGTATCTTTTTGTGAACATTTGTTGATATTTCCCTTGTTCCCGTCCAATAATACATTTGTAGAATTGGGTGTGCTGTTTTCGTTGGAGCTGTATATCTATCTATCTACCTATCTATTTTGCCTCGTCTTTGTGGTTCTGTAAAGAGTGTAGTGCTGCTGGTGTGAAGTCCTTGGAATATTTCGTAATAGACTTGTTATCCTTCTCCGTATCTAAGTGACTTGGAGTGACGGGAACGGCAACGGGCTCACCTCTATTTGCCACTTGATTCCTGGTTGCTAGAAGGTTGAGAATTCGACTACAAGGGCCAGATTAACGCTGCCTCATCTGTCGAATATCCAGACATTCAGAAATTTGGTGGGAGCCCGTGCCGTCCAGAGGCAAGGTTTGGCTATATAAGGTTAGGTTTGGCTATCAGGAAATGAGGGCGAAGAGACCGAGCTACACAGTGAGAACGAGGGTGGTGGCTGACCGGTGTGGGGCTGTGTCACCCGTGTTTCCCGCCTCTACCTTACCGGGCCCACTTCATTGTTATGCAGCAGTGAGGGTGGTAAATTGTGACAATTATGGATGTTCAGCCATGTAAACAAGAATAGTTGCTTGTTATTGGATTTTTGCGGTGCCTACGGATTGTTGTTTTGTATACCAGTTCATGTGTAGCGAAATAATAATGGCAGGCTGTGAGTATATAGAACATTCTGTATTGGCCTATGTCTCTACAGCAAGGCATTCAAAGAGCAAGTATCAAATTGTAAATATATGCACTGTGTTCTACAATGAAAATTACATTAACACGCTAAAGAAGTGTTCTATAAGATGAATCAAAAGATTGTGTGGAGAAGATCTGACAGTAAGACAAGGGAGAACTTTATTGACATTATTGATCTTTTTGAGAAATGTGACAACGAAAATGTAAAATTGCCTAAATTTGTCACTGCTAACTTTGATGGTTTTCCACCATCAAATGGTTTTGATGTGATTGGCGGTTATATCAAGGAGTTAATTGATCAAATTAGTGAACTTAAAGGTGAAGTAAAATCACTGAAAGAGTCACTTATTGAAAATGTTGGATTAGTAGAAGATAACTATATGATTAAGGAAGAACTACTGGAGATAAAGGGGATACTTAAAGATATCAAGCAGAGGAGTAGAAATAGTGATCTACGGAGAGACAGTATCTTAGTGGAGAATCTTGATAAGTTACTAACTGGCCATGATGACAGTAGTGCTGGACATAAAACTATTAGTGCTTATGAGAGGGAAGTGGAGGGGTTACTGAAGATGACTGGTGAACCATCCGCTCCACCACTGAGTCAGCAACGTGACAGTCAGTTTGATAGTGTAGCCTCACCTCTACAACTGCCTACCTACAGTGAGGTACTGTGTGAGGAACAGAGCTCACGTGGCACTGCTCCTTCATAGCCTACACCAGGATATAAACAGCAGAAACAGTTTGTTGGAAATGGTGCGATCAGGAAGTCATCTCGTGTTCTCGAACTAGAACATGAGGTAACACGGTCGAAGGAGAAATCTGTTGAGCCCCTGCAGTATATGAGATCCAAGAACAGTGACAGTAAAGGTGAACGAGGAGAAACAGGACGTGGTGTCCTGGATGATGATGGCTTTCAACAAGTTAAGAGTCGGCGCGGTAGGAATGCCTCAGTCTCCCCTACCCAACAGCCGTAAAGAAAAATGGATCAGCAGTGGAAGAGGCCAGCTGGTGTACGAGGAACGAAAAACGTTACTCAATCTAGGTTTAAAGGCTCTGAAAGATCAGGAGATATTTACATTGGGAATGCTGACAGTGACACTAGCGTTGTTGATATTACTAAGTATATATCGGATGAATTTAACATTGAAAATTTAAAATGCTGTGAGCTTGAATCTAAATTTGAACGAGAATGGAAGTCATTTAAATTAACTGTTGCAATGAGTAAGAGGGATGATTTGTTACGTCCGGAGTGTTGGCCTAACCATGTAATTGTTAGAAAATACTATACACCTAAACATACATCTTAATGGCTAAGATTGTATCATATAACTGTAATTCTGTTAGAAATAATATTGATGCAGTAAAGATATTGACTATGGAATACGATATCAGTCTTTTACAAGAAATAATGTTATTGAAAGAAGACTTAAATGTTTTAAGAACAATCAATGATGCATTTGATGCAATCGCATGTGTGGAAGATAGGAGTAACGAAGGCATAGTAGAGGGTCGTCCTTCAAAAGGTGTTGCTATATTATGGAAAAATTCACTTAGTAATAATATTGATTCTGTGTATTGTAATGAAAAAATCATTGGGATTATAATGAAATGTAGGGATGTACAAATATTTATAGGGAATGTATACCTACCTTGTGACAAGCAAGACGAGGACTCCTTAGATGAATTTAGAAATACAATAGCCACTCTTGATAATTTTATAGCTGAACAACACTGCAACAATGTCTTAATTGCAGGAGATTTTAATGCTAGTCCAACTAAAGGTAGGTTTTGGAACGATATTATTAATTTATTTATTAGCAAGTGCTTTATATTTAGTGATGTTGAGGCAATGCAGAAGGATTCGTTTACATACTTATGTCCTGCAAAGAATACAACCAGTTGGCTTGATCATATAGCAGTAAGTGAGAGCCTAAACGAAATAATAGATGATATTACTATAAGGTATGATATGGCCCTTTATGATCACTTTCCCCTGGCATGTAAGCTAAACATTGACATATGTAATGTTGGTATAGTAGATGTACACATTGAACCGTCAGAATTCATCGACTGGCAAAAACTGTCTATTGTGGATAATTTACAGATATATAAATCAAATATTAATCATTATCTAAATTAATTGGATATATCAAGTTTTAATTGTTTGGACTGCAGTGTATATAGATGTAATAATGAACAGCATATCAAGGAATTAAATTTAATTTATAACAGTAAAATTAGTTTGTTACTTAATTCATCTTCTTTGTTTAAGAAAGAACCATTAAAAAAGCATAAAATTATACCAGGTTGGAATGACGAAATTAAGGATTTGCACAAGTTTGCAAAAAGTAAGTTTTTAACTTGGAAGAATAGGGGACGTCCACTTGCAAGAGTTGAGTTAGAAGAAATGAAGGAGTCTAGAAAGGACTTTAGGAATGTATTGAAACAAGTTAAAAAAAATGAGTCTCAAATTAGAACAAATAAGTTAGCTGCTCAATCTCTATCTAATAACAATTTGAAATCTGTTGGAAAGAGGTTAGACAAATCAAGAATAATAAAGTTTTTGTAAGTATGAAAATAGATGGAGAATGTGACCCAAAATGTATTGTAGAGAAATTTTCCAATAAGTTTAAACATGTATATGATGATTGTAAATGTCAGCATGATGATGACTTCATCATAGATAAATTGGTGAAAAATGTACGTGACGTGACGGTGAAATATTTGGTAAGGTAAATAGTCATGATGTATCTACAGCAATATCTGACCTCAATTGTGGTATTGGCCCAGATAATATACATTCTTTTCATTTAACACCTTATTGGCGGGCTAGGCGGTCTATTTATATGTACCGCCCAGCGGGGTGTTTTTAGCCAAAATAGGGCTGTTTACGTGATCATTTTCATGCCTAAATAAGACCCAGAGCGTAAAACAAGCATCTATCCCTGAAAGGGCATAAACAGAGCTTTCCAATGACACCACAACGATCCTTGTATGACCGTTAGTTTTCTTGCAACAACCGCGCAACACGAGTGCAAAAACCATGTAATTCGGTACTTTCCCCATACATTTCAGTATGTAGCGATGGTGGAGGAGGGTGGGATTCGTGTCAGTAGGCCCGCCGCGGTGGTCTGGAGCAGTCATACGCTCGCTATTCTCCTGCCACCACTTGTCTCTCTCTCTCAGCAACATTACGTGCTGAAATTGCCACACGACCTATGTCGCGCGCCGCCACATAGTCCAAATTTATTTAACTCGACTTATGTTGCGGGCCGCCAATAGAGGGTTAAAGTATTGCACAAACGAATTGATAGTAGTAATTGCAAAGTTGATTTCTTCTTGTGTTGTACATGGTTGTATGCCTCTAAGAATGAACTTTGGAATTATGGTACCCTTATTGAAAGATAAGTATAAAGATAATACATCACTTGATAATTATAGATCAATTACGTTATTGCCAATATTATTGAAGGTATTTGAATACTGCTTGAAGTACAACATTTTAAGATATGTTAGTTTAAATGATAGGCAGCATGGATTTAGAGAGAGGTATTCTACTTCTACTGCATGTTTAATTTTCAAGGAAACTATTTTAAGGTACACCACGGAGGGATCTAATGTTTTTTCATGTTTTATGGACCTGACAAAAGCTGTTGATAAGGTGAATCATTTCAAACTTGCAAATAAGCTTTTAAAACTAGGAGTACCAAATTTCTTGGTTAATATTTTATTTTACTTTTACAGAAACCAACATGTCAAATTTAAAGATCCAGTTTCAACTGAATGGACTATGAAAAATGGAGTGAGATAGGGTGGGGTTTTATCTTCCTTGTTGTTTTCAATTTATATTGACTTATTAAGTAAATTATCTGCAAGTAATGTAGGCTGTAGACTAGGTTTACAAGTCAGCAATGTGATCGCCTATGCAGACGATCTTGTAATATTGGCTCCTTCGGTTAGAGGTCTGCAAACATTGATAGATATTATGGATCATGAAATTAAACAACTAGACTTATCTATTAACTCTGCAAAATCAGTATGTATGATCTTTAAATATAAGTATGGACAGGAAATGAATCCTTTCATATATTTAGACAATAACAAATTCAATATTGTTTCTGAATACAAATATTTGGGTTTTATAATTGATTGTAATCTCAATAATGACTTGGATATGATAAGATGCAGAAATAAGTTTTACAATGAGTTTAATTGTCTTTTAAGAAAGTTAAGCAACACGAGTACTGAAGTATTTTTAAATGTATTTCTAAGCTACTGTTTTAATTTGTATGGCGCTGAACTTTGGTTTAATAATAGAAAATGTATATGCCATTTAAGCAGGTTTCCATTGGATACCACAAGCCAATAAAGAAAATATTGAATATGAAGTACTGGGAGAGCAACCATAGTGCTTGTAAAGAATGTTTATTGATGGTGTTTAAGCATTTGGTTAACTGGATGCAAATAAGATTTGTATATATAGAAATCTCATAAAGCCATGTAGTTTTATAGAGAAGAACATGTATTATATGTTACATAGATCTTTTCTTGTAAAGGATGTTGAAAAAATAATCCTACATGAGTATGGATTTACTAACTTATTGCTAAATTATATCAATGCGATCAGATCAAGAATTGTTTATGTACAGAACACAGAACCAACTATGCGCTAAGGACTTTTAGCTTAATGTATATTACGTAAATAACTCTGTAAAAAGTGTATGTATATGTCTTTTTATGAAATCAAATTATGACTGACTATCTATCTATAAACAGTTTGTTATGTTTATATCTATATGAAGGAAACCACAGGCAAAGCTGCACAAGTGTCACAAGTGTCTTACCCAAAGTTGAAAGAGTGAAACGGAGCCAAATTCAATTGACGTTAGAGTCAAAATGTCGGGACACACCAAGCTAGAAGTATTTTGAGTCATAGGATGAGGGAGAGACATATTGAGGGAGCTAGTTCCAGAGTTTACCCGTTGAGTAGCAGAAAGACTGGGAAAATCGATTCACTCTTGGGTAAGATAATTGGACAAAATACGGGTGGATAATGTTGAAAGGCGGGTGCCCTCCACTCTCCATAAGGAAAGAGATAAACACTGAAAACGTGATAGAAGAGTGAGAGAGATGCATCACTGTGGCATGTAAAGATATATTGTAGGGAATTAGTAAGTGGAGGTGTTTTGTTGACTCTACCCTTTTGAGAAGTGCAGTATCGGTGGAACCTCCCCACACATGCGAACAATACTCGATACATGGGCGCACATGTGTCCCTGTACAGAGCAAGGGGCTATGTGGTGGTGACGAACCCATGGAGACAGTTGACCGTACCTATCTTACCTATCTTCTGGGAATCTTTCTTAGCAAGAGTGGTAATATGATTTTTCCAAGAAAGAAAAGAAGAAAAAGATACACCAATAATATTACATATGAACATAAGAAAATGGGAATCTGCACATTTTCAAGACGAGGGTTAACGCCTTTTTAGTTAGCTAGTTATATCTTCCTGGTTATTTGTGCCCCCCACTGAGACCCTTCGGGGTATATAGTCTTCCTGGTTATTTGTGCCCCCCACTGAGACCCTTCAGGGTATATAGTCTTCCTGGTTATTTGTGGCCCCCACTGAGACCCTTCAGGGTATATAGTCTTCCTGGTTATTTGTGCCCCCCACTGAGACCCTTCAGGGTATATAGTCTTCCTGGTTATTTGTGCCCCCCACTGAGACCCTTCGGGGTATATAGTCTTCCTGGTTATTTGTGCCCCCCACTGAGACCCTTCGGGGTATATAGTCTTCCTACGGCTCTTTGGTGGGGCTCACATGTAGTATCTGATAATAATAATAATAATGGCAGGACAGAACCCTGAGGAACACTGGAATTTAAAGGTAAAATAAGTGAACGATGGCCGTCCAGAACTGCAGCTGCTATGGAACGGCCAGAAAGGAACTTTGAGATGAATGTACAGCTGTAGGGATAGAATGATTGAATAAGATAAGGCTATGTCATATGCTGCCAGAACAATATAGACGATACAATTTGAGGGGAAAATCGTCCAGCTCTATATACCGTGAAAACCTCACACGTAATGTATAATTGACGTCGAAAATTCAATATATCAGCCTGGGATAATTCTGCTGGTCAGCTTATGCGTTTTTATGGTATTCTTTTTCACTTATTTGGAGTAGAGGTATAATGGTAATATTTTGTATTATTATATTTCTATCTTTATAATTACAATGTCAGTGTAGTTAGTTTATTATATAATCTTATTTTAATTGGCTCATACCAAATGTTTTGTGTTACTGTAGTTCATTGCCTTATTTTTGGTGTTCAGTTGTTCCTCTCTGTATATAAGTCATCCGTCTTTCTAGCTCCGCTCTTGCTCTGGTTTTCGCTCTTTCTCTCTCTCTGGCTTTGTACTTATTATGTGTTGATTTGTGTAGCATAATTCTAACATACATGGTGCCAGAATGTGTATAATAACACTTAAACAATAATATATAACCTAGTGCCACTTTTAAAACTTGCATCATAACTTTAACTGTCTGTTGTAAGAAGAAGTCTTGGTTTAAGATGGCAACACGTGACTGAACCAACCGATTGTACTTTCCCCAACCCTTCTTTGAGATCCCTTATTTTTACTGTACCTGTGAGGTCATTACCATGTCACTTGTTTCATCCAGGTTTCATCATTTGGGATGAATACTTTAAGCTGTTGTACATAGCCAGTGCTCCCAATGGACAACTTCATGCGGTGAATGTCCTACCACCAGTGCTTGATCCGCCAATTAGCGAAGACCCTCCTTCCCTTGCTGAGATAAAGCAGGCCGTGGCTAAGCTAAAGGGCGGGAAAGCTCCTGGTATTTGTGGCATTCCCAGAGAACTGCTGAAAATTGGTGAAGAGTCCATGGTCCATGGGGTCTTGATTGCTGTATGGCAGAAAGGTACCATTCCTCCTAACTGGAAAAGGGGTCTGGTCACCCCTATTTGGAAAGGAAAAGGGGACCGTCAAGACTGCAATAACTACCGTGGTATATCGCTGCTTAGCATACCAGGCAAGGTCTTCGCCAATATTCTACTGATGCGAATCAGAGGCCATCTGCTACAGGAGCAGAGACATAAGCAATATGGATTCACACCCAAGAAATCGAAAATTGACCGGATTCTGGCACACCGGGTTCTTGTGAAGCACAGACTTGAGTTTTGACAGGGGCTGCTCGCAGTCTATGTCGATTTCAAGAAGTCATTTGACTCAGTGCATCGGCAGTCACTCTGGGAGCTGCTGCGGTTATGTGAGATCCCCACGGTGATTATCGACCTGGTGTCTGGACTCCATACTGGAACAGAGAGTGCTGGCTGGTGTGTTGGGGGAACATCCTCCCTCTTCCCTGAGAGTTCAGGTCTAAGATAGGGGTGTGTCCTAGCACCTACACTTTTCAAAATTTTTATGGACTGGTTACTGGGCCGGACAGTTCGGTGTAATCGCTGCGAAGCTGACATAGGCCGTTTCAGTATCACAGATTTTGATTTTGCAGATGACGTACTGGTCCTGTCGGAGACGTTGGATGTTCTCAGACTTGCTCTGGAGGCGCTCCAAAGATACTGGGTCTAAAGGTCTTTTGGGCTAATGCCCAAGTCCAGCCATTTGGCAAATTTTTGGTTGATGCCATTCAATCTGTTCATGCATGTGGTGAGGACTTGGAGTTCTAGGATAAGATTATCTACTGTATCTTGACAGCGTGATCCACAATAGGGTGTCTATCCTGTTTTGAGGATTTCCCGGGATCCTGGGATTTTCTGTATTAGGTAATTTTCTCAATAAGTAATGCTATAAGCTAACCCTACATACTTTTTGGGTGTAGTATCTGTAGAATATTTGATAGGTAATTGTTTGGGAATATTTTTACACCGAAACAAAGTTACCTCTTTTAACTTCATAATCCAAACTCAAGGTGTAAATAATGGCATATGATATGACTAAAATTTTAATGATCGTGTGATAAAAGCAAGCTTAAAAAAAGTCAGTAGTAATATTAGAGTTTGGAAGGGCATTCGATGTTAGCAATTTATAAAAAAACAAGATACTCAATTTACATTTAATGCCATGTGGAATACATACATCACAGAAACATGAAACTTAAAAAGACCACTTGAATTACCTTTGAAAAGTATTAGAATAATGAAAATAGCTCTCTCTCTCTCCACGATACCTATTCTTAAAGGCTACTGGAAATAATTAACTAAGTTGTTTCTTGCTGAATTCATGATAAAGCAGGTTATAGGCCTATACTGTATTATTGTGTGCATATTATATTTTTAAAAACCGTGTAACCTAGCATTAAATATTTACTGATTTATATAAGGCTAGCTACATAGAGCTTTGTTTAGGTGGCTATATACTGTATGACAATAGTTCAAATATCTGTATTATTATGTAACATTGTATATTATGTATGTACACAATTGGCAATAAAAAGCAATAAATCAATCAATCTCTCTCTCTCTCTAATTCACTCACAAACACTCTCATTCAAACACTTCACTCTCTCTCTCTCTCTCTCTCTCTCTCTCTCTCACCGTATTAAAGACTTGACACCTGTCGATAATGGCCGGCACATTTTTTAGACGTCGGACACGATTGTCAGTGTTCGCTTTCTCGGGGGGAGACCTTTTTTTTTCTGACGTGATTGGGTATATAGTGATCTGTGTGTTTTTTTTTTATATAGAACAAGTCTTAAATCCCACTTCTGCCCATATAAAGACATTTTGAATGAAACCAGTGGAAATAATAAAATTGTGTTGGCCTACAGTACCTAAAACCAAATTTTATTGAAAGGATTTGTTGTATGCATTTATGGGTTTGATCCTACATAAACTAAGCAGGTCTGAGTTTCGTGTTTAATGCTGCTTAAGAGCATTATCTAAAACTGTTTAATTATAAATACCTGCACATAATAATTCGTACATTAATCTGTATAATTATGCGTATCTATAAGCTGCTCCCTCAAAAAATAAAAATATTTTTTTTTACTCAAGGAAGAACTGAACATTCTCCAATCGAATGAAGGAACAACAGCAACAGGAGACCCAGCAACAATGGCAATGTCCGCATTAACACTACCTATTCTGCAATCAATCAATCAACCAATGGGGGCATACGCCATGACAGCGCGTGGCTGCACTCACCCGCTGATGCCACCCAAGGGGATCCTCCCTGGAAAACCTCCAGGCATCTGCCTCATCCATATTAAGTATTCCATACCATTATTTACCGACTTCCTTCAACCATGAGCCCCGTGGTCTTCCCCTGGGCCTCCTCCACTCAGGGTTGTTTTCTGTAGAGACCACCTAGTGAGCAGGATCAGCCTCGGGGAGGCGAACCACATGCTCATATAGCCATAATTGGCGTTCACCGATTAAGCAATAAATATGTCTCAAGTCAGTTTCACGGAGTAGTCGCTGGTTTGATACGCGATCGTATCAGCAATAACCCATGATCCGGCGGAGACATTTAGTATCAAAGGAGTTGATACGTTTCTTCAAATCCCTGTTGAGTGTCCATGTCTTACAACCATACAGTAAGACAGGGAGCACCAGTATCTTCGAGATCCGTAACTTCGTCCTTCTTCATAGATATCGACAATGCTATATACTGTTGTTGAGTGAATCCATAACGCCCCATGCTAAGCCGAGGCGACGAATTACATCGTAGCCCAACTCACCACTGTTGTGGATTAGGGTTTCCTTCCCGGGATCCCGAGATCTTGGGTATATTTTGTCATGTATTATTTCACGGGAATTTGATTCAAATCCCGGGATTCTTATTATTCTATTTTATATTTTATAAAATGAAAAAGTGCATGAGAGATAGAGAGGAAGAGAGAGAAATACCGCAAATTAAATACACTGGTTTACATAAAATCATCGCTACTTAGTATTGATCTAAAAGACGTTTCTTAATATACTTTTTGAACACAAATATAGAAACAGCATGTACGAATGGTTCGCTTAGGGTGTTCCATAATTTAACTCTCCTATAGCTATGGCAACGTTGTGCATGTGATGTTCTGCAATATGGGAGTCGTAGTAACTCCTGGGCTCCTCTGATATTAACCCCTCTTTGGCGGGGCCCGACTTAAGGCGGTCTAGAGAACCATGGACAAAAGAGCGGGGCCCGCCTTAAGTCGGTTGCAATTTTGAGCACAAAATTGGCTCTGAGAGAGAGTCCGAGCGGTGGGAGGAGCGTAGGTTGGCTCTGACCGTTCGGCAAATTGGGGGGTCGGTAGATCATACCAACAATAAACCTTATATTATTATTATGAACCTCTACGACAATAGTTTCGAGGTGTGGATACTGCTTGGTAAGGTCGGGTTGTACTTGTCCTACATATAATGCTACACCACCTTGACCAGTAGTCTTGTTATTGAAATAAGAATGAAAACCATTAATATAATAAGAGATCACATATACAGGGTTACCCAAAAAAAACTCCCACATTTCAAAAGTAAATGAAACAAAAATGGTTAAAGATAATCAAAATATTATTTGCACACATGAAACTTCATTCAATACCATTTTTATTCATCATGTTTTAAATTAAAGATGGCATCCTCCAAAAGGTGGCCGTCATTGTCTCTACACGCTTGGAGGCGATTTGTGAAGGCTGCCATGGCTCGACGGGTCATGTCGGGTGGAACAGCTGTTATCTCCTGCTGAATAGTAACGTTAAGGGCTTCAAGAGTTTGGGGTCGACGAGTATACACTCCTGATTAAAGGTAGCCCCACAGAACAAAAAATCACAAGGGGCGATGTCAGGGGAATGGGCCGGCCACCCAACATCCCCACGCAACGAGATCACCCGATCCGGAAACATCTCCCTAATCACTTGCAATGATCGATGCGTGGTTTCAGCCATTCCCCTGACCTCGCCCCTTGTGATTTTTGTTGTTGTGGGGCTACCTTTAATCAGGATTGTATACTCTTCGACCCCAAATTCTTGAAGCCCTTCTGGTTACTATTCAGCAGGAGATAACAGCTGTTCCACCCGACATGACCCGTCGAGCCATGGCAGCCTTCACAAATCGCCTCCAAGCGTGTAGAGACAATGACGCCACCTTTGGAGGATGTCATCTTTAAAACATGATGAATAAAAATGGTATTGAATGAAGTTTCATGTGTGCAAATAATATTTTGATTATCTTTAACCAATTTTGTTTCATTTACTTTTGAAATGTGGGAGTTTTTTTTTGGGTCACCATGTACTATCGTTTAGTCGAGTTTCACATAGACCGATCATATTAATAATAATGTTTAACTCATTGAGACACTGATCTGTGAAAACATCTAAATGTAGTGGTAGACTCCGAATATTTAATGATAACAGATTGAAGCTTCTTGGTAGAGTTTCATTTCGTTCATCATTTAAAAAATATATAATCATACTTGGGTTCATTTAGGTTTTGAGGCATTAATTCTGATCCATTATTGTCACAGTTTCGGAGATTATCATTATTTATTTTATCTATTTGTTACTAATTTCACCAAAACACCAAACACCTCCAAAGAAATTAATGAAAGCATATATGTGATCCACCAGGATTCGAAATGGGTTAAATTTAAGGTTATGTAATACATGTAAGGAGTATTTATGAACTTTGTTATTAACCCTCCGGGCCCGGGCTGGTACGCCGAAGGACGGTCGCCCGTACCCTGGCGAAAATGGCAGAAAAACGTCTAGGCCTAGGCTACCGTATTTTGGTTTATTTTAACTGCTAGAAATTTTCCACGCATCTATAAACGTAGTGCGGTTTTCAATCTGTAGACTGGCATTGAGTAGAGCTCTGTAAGTCAACTGGTTCAGTTGTGATGATGATTTCAGTGGAGCAAATTTGTCCGCGATGTTGACAGTATCGGAGCTTTTCACACACTAATTTAGTCTTACGTCACAACAATAACATTGATCGGACGTCTCCTTGTTTTCGGAGGTGCGGTGACGCAACGATCGGTTTTGTTTACATGCGTCGGACGCACGGTGTTCAGACCAAGCTGAATAGGCTTGAAAGCTTGCTGCCTATTAGCATGACACCCGGGCTGCTGCCCTTATTTTGTGGTGTCATGCCAATATGACACCCGGGTAGGAAGGGTTAAGAACATTGTGTGACGCATGTCAGCTCCCCAGCGACCGCGAAGGGGCGGCGGTTGGCTCCCTATCCTCTTCTCCCTTCTCCCCAGGCAGTGAAATGGGCTGCAGTTATCAGAGAATGTTGTTCTTTCTTTCATAGTGTTCGTGTTGTTACAGACAGTCCCGTGGTGGCCTTTACTTTCGTCTGTGACAACGAGAAGTATTTTACATCATTAGTAGAATATAAGATGCATTGCGGAGGGAGAGAGAGAATAGCGTGAGCGGGGTGGTAATATGTGCATGCGTAGGTATGTGTTGCATCCCTCACTCGAGGAGATTTCCCGCTCGCGCGCTTTCCCGCACCCTTGATTGGCTGGTGGCTCCTGGCGCCTTCTGCAGCCCTGCCGCCTGGTGACGTAGTCGTCTGTGATTGGCGGCCGCGGTCCTGGGACGGTGGTGCGGGCTCCTGTCCTTGTGTCTCCCTCAGAGCTCCTTGTAGTGCTGTAACGCTAACATCCCTTTGCAATCTATGAGCCCACCTCACCCCCCTATTGTGAACTTTCTCTACCACTGCTTACCTTCTTCTCTCTGTATATCCTACTATTAATTAACTGCCCTTCCCCTTGACGTTGATTTCATATATCCGTCACTGTATTATACAGCGAGCTCTCAGAGATATTATATGTACTTAGTTAGGCATTTTGGATCAGAGGGTTATCCATTTTGGCTTGGGGAGGTTTGACATACTCATCGTGTTGCCCCAACTTTATTTTCTTGTGTGTCTACCAGGTCAGTCGATGCTAGATGCTATCAGGTTGCAGTTTCCTATGAGCATAGATTTCGTTGAGCCTATGCAACTGTACCGGATACCTGCGGAGGCCTAGGTCATTTTCTTGTCTGTGTACCTTAGAGCCTAGCACTGTGTTGGCATGAGGGCGTTGGCCTAGTCCACCCAGCACTGTGCTAGCTCGTTAGCTTTTGACTTAGGAGGGTCGCCAGGAGAGAACCAGGTACACGAGACCTGGATCTCTCAAGAGAGCACCCCGTCATTTAATGTAACTAGGCGCACAGACTTGAGAACGACACTAGGCTACCGAGCAGGTGGCTCGGTCCAGGTAGCTTAGCCTACGACTCCCCTGCTAGACTTCGTCCACCTGGCAGACCCCCGATTAGGGTTTATAATCTCATTTTGTATATGTGTGCAGCATTATTGCTCCTTATGTTTATAGTAAGTTGTGATTGTTGCTGAGAGACCCAACCAGAGCAGGCTAGTGCCTGGTGGGAGAAAGCAATCTTTTTGTGGTTAGAGTTTAGACTGCCGACTGTTTTATAATTACACCTGTGCCAGATAACACCGTATGTCCCTACACTATATATGTTCCCACAGTAATAATACACAGTTCAGAATCCGATACGTACTTCTTACTTGCATCTGACTTTTGCAGAAGATTCAGGCATGATGCTTTAGGACTTTCTTTGTTTCACTTTCTTTCAGACAGGAGTGACAGTTTACTGATTATTTAACGTAACGTTAATTATCCTTCTTCTAGTTTGCTATTAAATCGTTGTTGCGATTTAATTACGCCATCTATCTTTTTCCTTGTATACCTTAATAAAGTAATCGTATGTTGTATGAGTATAGGCTGCTTCAGTGATCATCAGCCTATAGTGTGCACCTTTTACCGAGTCATAGGATACTTCGTTGTCCAGGCACGACTCAGGGCGGTATAGGTGTTTTGTTCTCCAGTGGTTAAGGCAGGGGTTGGAACTAGTGTTACCGTTGATGCATTTAGCCTATCTAGTCCAATGATGAAGAGCCCTCTGTCTTGTAGAACCTGGATCGTAACAAATGTCGACATTGCTTAGGATTTTGTGAACTTAAGAAATACTGAGGGAGTATAGTGGTAATTTGTTTTTATTGAGGAATACAGTGGACACAGATTTTTTTTGGCAAGCAGTATAACACATAAAGAGGCTTCAGATAACTTTAGGTGAATAGGTGCTTGCATAAGAGATTATAGATACTTTTTTGTTTTTATAAACTTGCACACTTCTCAGTATACACCATGTCTAGCAACAGCTCAGTTAACGGGGATAATCAGACAGTACAGCCTACGGGTGTTGATCAGCAGCAGGAATTTAATGATGGCACCAGAGTTATTAATTGTGAGGCTGATGCGAGGAAGTTTGTGGAGATACCAGTAACAGCGAGTCGGTTGGAGGGGATTGATTGCTATGGTCTGCGTTGTTTGGCCACGGTCCTGGGGCGTGTCGGCTTTGGCAGCATGTCTAAGAGTGACCTGGTGGCTTGTGTGTTGGGTGGTGGCAGTGGGTTGCAGAGTGGAGTGGGGGCTTGGGAGCCTTTATCCAAGCCTCCCTTCCACTCTACTCCTATCGCGCCCCCAAGGTTACCAGACCTTGGCACGCTTCCGCAATCTGATAGTCGCTGGCAGCGTGGTTTGCCCCTGGGTGAGCCACTGGGTGGGTCTCCTATAATTGCTCCTCCCCCTCAGGGTTTGACTGCTGATATGTTGTTGCAACTGGAGTTGGCTAAGATCCAGCATGAAGTTGAGATGGCTAAGATTCAGGCTGAGGAGAGGGCGGAGATGTCTAAGATTCAGGCTGTGGAGAGGACAGCATGCCGTGAGACGGAGTTGCAGGTTGAAGCAACTAGGTACTGTGCTGAGATGGATGTTGAGAAATCTAGGGTGGAGACAACAGGGCGGCATCTCGGTTCTGGGAATCGTGGGTCCGAGTCTTTATCGCACTCGATTAAATTAGTCCCTGTGTTCGATGAGTCTGGTGTGACTGAGTTTTTTGCACGGTTTGAGAAGAAGTGTCGGGAGCATGAGTGGCCGGAGATCAAGTGGGCAGCCCTTGTATCATCAAAGCTTGTTGGAAAAGGTCTCAAGGTATATGACTCGCTGTCATTGGAGGACTGTACTAACTATGTGGTGTTAAAGGAGACTGTGCTCCGGGCCTATGAGTTGCAACCAGAAACCTACAGGTTGAAATTTCGGGGCGTTGTAAAGAGCAAGGAGAGCTCTTTCCTTGACCATGCCCGGGAACTGACTGACACTATGGGGAACTGGCTCCGGTCTGAGAATGCGACAACAGTTGATCAGGTTAAGCAGTTATTTTTGTTGGAGCAGTTCTTCCGGTGCACAGGCAGCGACCTAACATTAAACCTGAAGGAAAAATGCCCTAAGACCGTAGAGGAGGCAGCTAAGCTTGCTGACCTCCGGCTTTCTTTGATTCGTGGGTGCGGGTCTGCTCATCTTAGTGAGACAGGTAACAAGGGGCATAACACTCCACCCCCCAAAGTCAATGAAGCACAAAATAACACTAAAAAGTAAGAGCAATGATACCCATTATAACTACAAACACAAAACCGTCCCATTTTCAAAGGGGCAGGGCCCTTCCCCGGAATAAATTCTTATTGACTATAATGAATGTTGCTACGAGATACCCGGATGCATACCCCATGCGTAATTGCTCCGCTAAGACTGTGGTCAGGAACTTGCTGCTTTACTGTTCAAGATACGGGTAACCGCGAGAAGTGCAGTCAGACCAGGGGTCAAATTTCACTTCGAACCTATTCCAACAAACTCTCCAGCAGCATGGCATATGCTCTGTCGTTTCATCTGCCTATCACCCCGAGAGTCAGGGGGCACTTGAGAGGTGGCACTCGACCCTCAAGAGTATGCTTAAATGTTACTGCTTGGAGAATGGCAAGGAGTGGGATCTGGGGCTGCCTTATGTGTTGTTCGCGGCGAGAGAGGTACCTGGTGAGAGTTTGGGTTTCAGCCCCAACCAGCTTGTTTTTGGCCATAACGTCACGGGTCCACTGTCCATGGTGAAAGAGATATGGGAAGGTCTGCAGAAACCATGCTCAGTGTTGAAGTACGTTTTCGAGAGTCGTGAAAGGATGGTAAATTGTATGGAGTCGGCAGGGAGGAATTTGGTAGACTCTCAGGCGAAAATGAAGGACCGTTACGATGTGAAGACGAAGCTCCGGGAGTTTAGGGTGGGGCAGGAGGTTATGTTGTTGCTGCCTCTGCCAGGCCATCCACTGTCAGCAAAGTATACGGGTCCTTATTTTGTCACTAAGAAGCTGTCGGACCTAGATTATCTTGTTGCAACCCCTGACCGGAGTAAGAAACATCAATTATGCCATGTGAACTTTATGAAGGAGTTTGTGAGGCGCCCCTCAGAGCCTCTCACTGTCCCCGTGTTAGTCTGCAGCAGCCAAGGTGGAGAAGGAGGTGGGGATAGTCATGCTCTGGGGGAAGATAGCTGGGATTGCCATGTTTCTGCGGAACAGTGGGCGGGGAATTGTGTTCAGGTGGCAGAGCAGGCTATTGAGCACCTGTCTGAGCAACAGCATGCAGCCGTGCGCCACCTGTTCCAGTCATACCCCGCTGTTTTCGCGGAGCACCCAGGCCTCACAACTCAGACAGTGCATGATGTTGACGTGGGAGACAACCCGCCCTTCAAGTCAGTGCCTTATCGTGTGCCTCCTATCAAATTGCCAGCCCTCCGGGAGGAGCTGAGGTATATGATAGAGAGAGGGCTGATTAAGGAAGGGCCGGTGCGTTGGACCTCCCCGGTAACTCTGCAGCCTAAGCCAGACGGGAAGGTGCGTTTCTGTATAGACTTTCGCAGACTTAATGGCTTGACCGCCACCAATCCTTACCCCCTTCCTCGCGTCGATGACAGTGTTGACAAATCGGGAATGCCACATACCTCACCAAAGTCGACCTGGTGAAGGGTTATTGGCAGGTGCCCCTGTCTGCGCGAGCGAGCGAAGGAGGTATGCGGCTTTTGTGTGGACGGCAAGACATATATGTGCAATGTCATGCCTTATGGGTTGAAAAACGCACCTGCTACCTTCCAAAGTCTGATGAATTATATTGTTAGTGACATTCCCAATTGTACTGTATATCTCGATGATGTCATTGTCTATGATACTGATTTTGGTAGTCACTGCGAGCATCTTAATATCTTGTTTCGGAAGCTGGGTTGGTCGTGAACCTGGGGAAATGCGACTTTGTGC